>CM020820.1:1353701-1953701 GCA_009859135.1 Formica selysi
CACCTCCGACGAATGCCCAGTAAAGCGCGTGAGCTCGGTGAAGGTGTGTCATGGAGAGTAATACTTCGACAGAGACGCCAGCGATAATCTATTAAAAAAAAAAGGGAAGGATTGAGAGAAAGATCCTTAGAGATCCATTCGGCGAATAAATAGAATCAGCATCGCGCGAGAGCGAACGCTATTGAGAAATCAGGATAAAACGCGATAAAGAAGAAACGACGCGTTGAGAGAAGGGAGACAGCAAGGACCGGTCCCGGAAGGGCAGAGGTCGACGAGGGGTGGAAAGATAAGGAGTGCGAATAAAGGACGAAGACGACGAAGCGTGGAAGGATAGCAGCTGCGTAAGGTGCGAACGGCGGTGGTTGTATTGAAAAGTAGCGGCGTGGTGTCATGAGAGGCGGTCTCACGGTCCGCCCTTCTTATCGGTCCCTCCAAGAGTCATGCATGTCGCGCCCCTCAAACGAGGTAAGTGCGTATTAATCGTCGGAGTCAATCCTCTGGGTTCACTTGCGACGACAGAGGAGCTGGTTGCATCAATATTTAAGGAATAACTTTGGAGTTTTGCTTCTTTTGAAAAAAAAGATTGATTAAAAATTGCGATTAATTAATTAATTAATTAATATCCATAGGAAAAATTATTAAAATTTATTTGTGTATTTTCTCTTTATTTATACCTCTGCGTCTCATAGGTAAGACTATGATGTAATCAGCCATAAGACACATATAAGAAATTAAATTTACATTTACGAGATTAATAAGATTCTCATGTAAAATCTTAATATTTCACTAACTAATAAGAACCAGACGCAGGATGGTAGTGCATTAGTTGCAGAAAAAATTAATTTGATTGCACCCAGAGCACGAATTTTTTTTGGTCCCATAAGTCTAAAAAAGTCTTAATTCAAGATTTTAATAAACTCTTCTATCCCTCCTAAAGAAGCGTAAACGAGAAAAATATCGGGACGGAGTCGCTGAATTGAGAGATTAAATTTATTCTACTAATTGTTTACTGTGGCTCTTTCGCGTATATAGTAGTTCTTCAATTCCGTGCGACAATTTAAAGGATTTGATGTAATAATATTTCCATCTGAAGTAAAATTAAATTAACTAGTAATGTTCTCAAATTCCTGAAAAAGGAGATTAGATTATTGTGCCGTAAATCTTTTTCGATTAATGGTCGCACATTTTGCCGGTATACACACGATACACTCGCTTTGTTTGTAATAGAAATAATCGACACACATTTTCTCGTTATTTCTCGCACTAATTGAATGAACTGGAATAAAGAGTTGTTTGAAAATTTAGGAATAATAAGTAAAAACTATATTTTAAATATATAGATTAACCAATCTTGTTTTACACTATGATATTTATATAAAATAATTATCGTGAAGAAAAGCAAAAAATGATTTAAATTACAATTATAAATTAATCAATTTGTTAATGAAATTAAATAATTATTGCTCAATTACTAATTACGATTTGTATAATATCTGTTAATCTTTTGGTGAGAAATGTAGAACTTTGTTACATCTCGATTTTGCGAGTAGATAGATGGGATCATTAATTAAATGGTATACATGTGTTATATACATCATATTACTGTCATAAATTAATATCCGGTTATTATACAATATTGCTGTACAAAATTTTAATTGGCAATTAATCTTTCGGGAGAAGAAGAAGAACTAGATTAATTTTTTTCCAGATAAGCCCTTTCTTTAGATCTTGATAGAACACAAGTAACTTCCGTTGAGACAATTATTTGATGACAATTTTAAACTAGATTAAAAATTAAGATTAATATGTTTTGTGTGTATCAAGTATAATAAACAAACGTAAAAAGAAATCGTTCGCGCATCTCTATTTAAAAGTCAACACCAATCGCAATTGTCTTCTTTCTTTATTTAAAATCTAAAAATAGCGATGGAAAACAAAAATATTCTTACAAGACTATTATATCACACACAGATTTAGAATATCTTGCATCTTATAGAGATATTATCCGACGCAATATTATTTCAATCTGTTCTGAGAATATTGTCTGAGATTGCATTGAGGAGATATATTCTGCGAATATAATCAGACCTATTAGCGTCGTAGAGGAAAGGAAGAAAAGTGCACTTGCACTTCTGCGTTCATAAGAGAAGGGAGAGAGAAAAAAAGAGAGAAAAATAAAAATTGTGGAAATTATGAAATAACTCCATCACACAACATATATATCTTTCAAGATATCTATATTTTCCTTTTTATGCATCATGTAAACATGGAGCGGATCATTCCAATACCAATATCGAATGAGAAACGATTATATCTTTTTCTGGTTCTATCATTAAGAAGCACATTAGGGATATTCTTATTAATTATAAAACATGAGAAGTAGTTAAAGGTGGAAAATACATAGAAAGTAAAACGTTCTTTATGATCGATGAAAAATTATATCTTACAAACGTTCCTTGCGAAAATAAAAAATATTTAAGTTTCAATATGACCATTCAGTAAACACAAAGTAACAGTAACATAACATTAATGTTATAATGTTCCACTCAACAATGTAACTATTACGTACAAAGCATGCTATATTGCAGTTAAAATGGCCCACCCTGTATATATATATATATATATATATATATATATATATATATATATATATAATATAGTCAATATGAAAGAGATTAAGAAAACCCGTGAAAGAAATTCTCTTCCACGGGAGATTCAGGAAACATTGTTTTTAAAAGAAAGTATAAAAAAAGATAATAACAGGAAATCACGTTCTCTCATGTGTCCAATATTCAATGAATAATGCAATCTTATTTAATAACTTGTATTATTTCTAAACGAAAATGAGAGAGGTATGTAATAATATATAATAATATACTAAAATATCGAGAAAATTGAATTTAAAAATAAGAAATAACAAAACTAAAATCCAGCCATAAGTTTGAATAAAAGTAAATAAATAAAGTAAATGTTATTTTCATTTTTAAGTTAGTTTTTTTATTTTGTAAACAAGTTTGAATTTTGTAAAATATTTATTCGGAAAGGGCAAATATTTTCTAGAATCTTAGAGAAAGTGAATAACATATCTTCTTTTATGCTTTCGTATCTTATAATTAGTGAGACGAATACTTTTGGGACCGAACCGAATTGAGCTTGCGATCAAAAGGCAACGAGTGTTTTGTTTCGCGAACGCACTCGGATGACAAATTACGAAAAACCTGTTGGTTGTCCTCGTGGTCGAAATGTTGTGTGCCAAGAAGATGCGTCTGGTAGTTACACTCTCGAGCGCTCAAGTCTTGAGTTGTTTGCTAATTATAAACGTCTTGCCGCCAAATTGCTCATATCTTCTGTCAATGAAGAACGAGTTTTACGAGGCGTGACTCGAAGGAGTTCGTGGCTGTCAATCACTTTTAGATGCGATATCATTATGGGAAAATGCACATTGTATAATCTTACACCTGAATTTTCATACTTAGCCGAGAGAGAGAGAAAGAGAGGGGGAGAGAGAGAGAGAGAAGATATAATTAGCAAAACGTAATCAAATCAATAGTTACAATAATGATGAAATGAGTAAATAATAATAGTAGTTATAATCGTAATAGCAATTATAAAACCAGAGCTGAAATGAAAAAGTTATCGATTGTAATTGAGTTATCGATCATCCATTGGAAAATGATGACAGTTTTCAATCAAAAATTTGTATTAGTTAATTAATGAAATAAAAAACTTTTAGTTAACCACATCAGGTAAAAATTAAATTTGTGTTTTTGCGATACTATTTATTTACTTTGATATTTTGATGATTTATTTGTCAATTCTTGATTATAAATTCATAGATACATAGATGTGTGTGCGTGCGCGCGGGCATGTGTGTGCGTGTGTGCGTATGTGTGTGGGTGCGTGCGTGCGTGCGTGTGCGTGTGCGTGTGCGTAATAGCATATAATTGATTCCTGTGGCAATGCCAGGCGAAGGTTGACTTCGAAAAATTGCTTCTCTAAGTTTATTTTACGGTCGACTGTTCGAGAGATGAGACTCTTCTTATGAACGATAATACTCTCTACTTATTAACTTTTTCGCGACATCATCATTTCATGATAAACGATTCGATGTCATACAAATGTCACAGATTGTCTTTTCTGCGAATTGCAAAAGATTTTAAACCGTGTATATATATATATATATATATATATATATATATATATATATATATATACAGAATCAGAGAAAACTAAATTCTTCTCAAAATTTTGTTAATTTTTTGATATATATATACGATGTATATATATATATATATATATATATATATATATATATATATACATCGTATATATATATATCAAAAAATTAACAAAATTTTGAGAAGAATTTAGTTTGCTCTGATTCTCTCTCTATGTGCGTGATATTAATAAGATAATAATATAATAATCCTATATTAATACTTGTTTGATATTAATAACCGTAATATGTGATACTATGATTATATTAATAATCGATAAAAAAAAAATATTAGTTAAGGGGAAATACCGCGTTATGATCAGACGGATGGAATATGGATGGGAGGATGCGGTCGATACGCGAGAAACGAAATCGGACGAAGCTCCAGCTCGAGGATAATACCGGATACACCCGATAACGATCATCGCGTTGAAATTATCAACCGCTTTCTCACGACTGTTGCAGCGTAATTGTTGCAGGCGCGTTTAACGCGCGATAAAGTCAAGCGTCCACTTGCGAGGGCCGCTTAATTCGCGATTAATCATCGATGGAACGATAACAATGCTATCACGCTGTCATACCTAACGTACCTTCTCTCATATCCTCTTATTTATTTTGGAATTCATCAATTACAACTCACAATTAACGAGCACAAATTTAACGAGAGAGAGAAGCGCGTCGTTACATTTTAATAGTAAATCCGTATATATGTATAATAATAATATATAAAAATAATATTTTCGTGTCAAAATAATTTCGCACATCGTGTCTTTCACTTCATATTCTAATTATACACACACATATATATATATATATATATATATATATATATATATGTATAATTCTAATCATAGTGTAATATATAAAATATGCGTATATACTATATTTTAAAGAGATATAAAAGTAAGGCTCTTAAAAGATTAAAATCAAGTAAAATCAGAGTAAAATGGCAAAAGAGCCACGCACAGTTTTTAGGGCGCAAAGATATATAATTTAAACCAAAAATAAATTAAAAAATTAGAGAATTTCTTTAATTATATGATTCGCGAAAGGCGGACGTTTCGGCCCTTTTTTTGGCCATCATCAGCGCAAATAATACTAAATTCAATATAAACGGTATACAAAAAGAGTCTTAAACAATTAGAGCGCAGAGTTATATGTTAACCAACGGTAGAAGGCGTAATCCCTCATGTCGCTCCAAAAGGCAAAAACCATTCTCCATGTAGTCCATGGTATTTCGGGGCAGAAACCTCGATTCTTTAAGCATGAATCCACGAACATGGTGATACGCTAATAATTGTGTCTGTAATTTGAGCGGAATGGTTTGTGTTAAAAAACGAAAAGAGAGAGAGGTCCGTGTCGGAAATTACAGTAGTAAGACTTACATGAAAGAGACGCAACGCACAAGTCGACAGTACAAATTTTTCAGCAACGCAAAATCTTAACTAAACTCACTAACTAACCACAGAGTAATGAGAAGTATTGTTCAGCGAAAAAGGTGAGATGTTAAAAACAAATGTTACCAATAGTGGTAAACAACGATACAAAAAAAATTAAAGATTGTCAAAACAGTGAAATGAAAAACAATATCAGCATTGTCTGTAGTATAAAATCAAATAAATAAATAAATAAATATATATGAAACAGTCCAGACACACTATCCAAAAAATAAAATAAAAAACAAACTTTTTGTCGTAAAAAAGATGTTTGTCAAATTAAATAGATAAATAAATAAATAACATTTAAAAGGTTGTCAAGTACAGTAAAATAATTATAAATTAAACATAAAAATTATAATGAGATATAAGATAATTAAAAACAATGACTATAACCGCTGTCGAGTATGGTAAAACACGATAAATGAAAATAAAATGTAGAGTGTGAAAAGGAGAACGACAGAAAATTAAATTTTTGAGAGCCTGTCTAAAACTGTTAAATATGCCTCTGGGAGACATTCGGTGTCTGTTTGTAGATTTAAACTGTCCCTTTGTCGCTTAATGTGTAATACTTCGGAAATCAATCGCTTATGTAGATGTGGTTCATTATCAAGTATTTCTATTTTGTCCCACTTAAAATCATGATTAAGAGCAATTCTGTGATCGGTTATAACAGAGTGATTTGTCGTATTTCTACGAATATGATTTCTGTGTTCCGCTATCCTCGTGTGTAATTGTCTCTTTGTCTGTCCCACATGATGCATCGCAATTATCACAATTAATTTTGTAAACAACATTGCTGCGGGCCGATTGTGGGCAGGAGTCTTTGTGCACCTTAATAAACTTGTTCATTTTGTTAAGACTACGATATGAGAGTTTCACATTTAGGTCTTTAGTTATGTTTTTAAATTGTTCGGATATTGAAGGAACGTAAGGTATAGTAAAGTAAGAAACTCTCTCAGAATCTTCAGTATGTTTATCGCAGTCAAAATTAGAATTGTTATGAACAAGAGTTTTCAGGCGTTCACGAACGACATCGAAAATGAACCTTAGAGGATAACCATTATCTATCAAAATTCTAATGATTAATTCAAAATTTTTCCGATGAAACAACGGGTGAGACAACCGAAGACACAGAATTGCTCTTAATCATGATTTTAAGTGGGACAAAATAGAAATACTTGATAATGAACCACATCTACATAAGCGATTGATTTCCGAAGTATTATACATTAAGCGACAAAGGGATAGTTTAAATCTACAAACAGACACCGAATGTCTCCCAGAGGCATATTTAACAGTTTTAGACAAGCTCTCAAAAATTTAATTTTCTGTCGTTCTCCTTTCCACACTCTACATTTTATTTTCATTTATCGTGTTTTACCATACTCGACAGCGGTTATAGTCATTGTTTTTAATTATCTTATATCTCATTATAATTTTTATGTTTAATTTATAATTATTTTACTGTACTTGACAACCTTTTAAATGTTATTTATTTATTTATCTATTTAATTTGACAAACATCTTTTTTACAACGACAAAAAGTTTGTTTTTTATTTTATTTTTTGGATAGTGTGTCTGGACTGTTTCATATATATTTATTTATTTATTTATTTGATTTTATACTACAGACAATGCTGATATTGTTTTTCATTTCACTGTTTTGACAATCTTTAATTTTTTTTGTATCGTTGTTTACCACTATTGGTAACATTTGTTTTTAACATCTCACCTTTTTCGCTGAACAATACTTCTCATTACTCTGTGGTTAGTTAGTGAGTTTAGTTAAGATTTTGCGTTGCTGAAAAATTTGTACTGTCGACTTGTGCGTTGCGTCTCTTTCATGTAAGTCTTACTACTGTAATTTCCGACACGGACCTCTCTCTCTTTTCGTTTTTTGACACAAACCATTCCGCTCAAATTACAGACACAATTATTAGCGTATCACCATGTTCGTGGATTCATGCTTAAAGAATCGAGGTTTCTGCCCCGAAATACCATGGACTACATGGAGAATGGTTTTTGCCTTTTGGAGCGACATGAGGGATTACGCCTTCTACCGTTGGTTAACATATAACTCTGCGCTCTAATTGTTTAAGACTCTTTTTGTATACCGTTTATATTGAATTTAGTATTATTTGCGCTGATGATGGCCAAAAAAAGGGCCGAAACGTCCGCCTTTCGCGAATCATATAATTAAAGAAATTCTCTAATTTTTTAATTTATTTTTGGTTTAAATTATATATCTTTGCGCCCTAAAAACTGTGCGTGGCTCTTTTGCCATTTTACTCTGATTTTACTTGATTTTACTATATTTTACTTTTTTTGAAATTCGATGAAAATCAATAAAAAGATAAACTAGTAAAGATATCGTTTTGCTACGTTGCTAGACTTGCTCGTTCATAATTAGTTTTGTGAGTTTACACGTATCCTACTTGATTATAACGTGAAGACAGACTCGTTTTATCCATGTGACCTCTTGCATACCAGGAATAGATCTGTGATGTCATTCAAAGTAAAGCTCTCTTTCTACGTCAACGCAGGTGCTTTCCCGATAATATTAATGGATTTTCCTACTTATGTCTCGCGACTTTTGCCATGAAACTTCCTACTCAACAAATGTATTAATGCGAATATTGCTCAATAGTCAGATTCGATTTTCCCTGAGAAATAAAACGTTAAGGACTCATGATTTAGCACTAGAATTTATCGCAGGAGCATATAGGATTCTAAATGAAAAAATTATGTGAGACTTTTTTCACTTTAATGAATAAAATTAAAAAGTGAGATTGGGGGAAGAGATAAGAAAATTAATCTTTTATTAATTTATATAGGTTTTATTTTAAATCGACGATTATAATATCTGCCTCTTTCTATTAGGTTCAATGTCCTTCTCCTAGAAGGAGATCTTTCTATCCACCCAAAATAAGTAAAATATATAATTATAGAATATTGTCAATATCCACCGAATATTTCTTAAGATATATTATACCGATTAAAGAATATATATATTATATTATATTAAAAACAAAAAAAATAAGTAATCGATACAAAAAATAACACATACATAAATAAAATTTCTTTAATTATTTAACAAAACAGAAATCCTGCGACTATTAAAATTTATATCGACTGATGTCACATATGTTGTTTTAGAATTCACGTATGAAAAACGGAATTTATTACCGCTACAACTTGTACAAAATACATATTAGCTAGTGTTATACGCGTAGTTTAGCTCGTCAACACCTCGTATAAAAAAAAATAAAAAAACCATTTTGTCTCGACTATATCCATTATGAGCAGCCTTGCTTAGATCTCATCTCTCAACGAGAAGCATCGAGTGCTGTCGGCTATTGTGCGCTACTTTATTTAGCATACATCCATTGATGAAAAGCGGCGCGTGCATGAGTTTGCGTGCAGAGAATGATTGGCTTAAACGGAACGTCGTTCACTTCTCTCTCATCGTCGTGCACTCTTTCTCTTTTTCTCTTTCTCTTATCTTGTGTCGATTGAAACTTGTTGAGGAGTTCGTCTATTTGTGGCTGGCTTTAAACCGCCGCATGACCAATTTGAAACGTTAAAAATAAGCTCGCGATCACCCACATAGACGGATATTCGGCGCGGATCGAACTAAATTGCGAAAAGAAGGAGAGGTATAAGTCATTGAACGCTCACGTTAATCGTTCACATGAATTTCATTCGCGTGATTCGCCAGATGAGAATCGAACAATCGAATTCTGCATTAAATCACGTACAGCGATCACATGGTGATTCGTATACGTCAGCAGGAAGTGTCATGTTCATCTCGGCACAATTATGTCCAATTTGGAATTTTGCAATAAAGTTGCTTGAATTGTAAAAAATTTCGGAGTCGAGACATTAGAAGTGTTTAACGATTAATTATCGGTGCTTATTATTTATTATTATATTAGCTCTAAAATAATTTAAGAAAGAATTTACAAAAATATAATATCTTATTCTATTTGTGTGTGTGTGTGTATGTATATATATAATATATTATATTTTTATTAAAGATAATAATAAAAATCAGTGTGATTATTAAATAACGAAATGAATAATTATAAATGACAGGATTTGAGAAATAGAATGTTATACCATTATTATATTCCATTTTTTTGGAATATGTGTAAGTCGTTGTGACCAACAACCAGCATATTCAACGCGTGCGAGTACATGCTACGAGTACATTAACACATGCGTGAGACGGTACATAGGCACGCGACAAAGGATCGAGCAAATCGATTTCACCTCATTCGTGTTTAATGTTGCTGACAGACGTAACGAAGTGTGGATATTTTTGAAACGCATCGGTAAAACAGAACAGATGATGTGCCACGTGTGCTACAGAATTTCTCTCTCTTTCACTCTTTAGTGTCTGTTTCACAAGATGACGCAACTCCACATAGTGCGCGCGCCTTCTCTCCGCATTTACTTTCATATTACATAATCGCCCTAAAAAGGACCAAAACAAGATAAAAGAGGGATATATAATTTATTTGCGAATTTAAGTTTTAATGGATTAGCAATTTTAATTAGAGTATTAATAACAGAGATTAGAATACAATGGTATAGATATAGTATTAATAAATTTATAAATAACGATTTGTAAATAGAAATTTTTATAAAATTGCAAATAATGCATTAAAGTGTACGAATTAATTTCATGGAGTGTTTGATCATAATGCTTCGTTTTTTCTTGAGTCTTCTTTATGTTGATTATAATCAATCATCAACTATATGTATGTATACCCAATTTTAAACTTTACTTTTAATGGAATTTCAAGGTTTCAAAATCAGTTATTTATCAAAATTGACATTTGAAAGATTATAGAAATGTTGTTTTTTTTCTCCTTTCTTTGATATCTAAAAAAAATTTGTTGCAAATTTTACAGAAACGTTTCAGGTTGCGTATCCTTTTTTCTATCCTTTTTTCTATCCTATCCTGGAATATATTTGTAGTGGAGGTACCTTATTGTAACTTTGTAGCGAGAAATCTTTGCAGTCTTCGATTTTCGAGACAACACGCTTTTGCGTTGCACTGAAAAAGACTCTTGAACGGGAAATACTAAACGAGGCAGGTTATACGATCGTTTATGCGTATCGATCGATAGAAAGCGAAAAGAATAAAGTAGCGAATAATGCAACCAACAACCGCGATCGTCGTTAAAGCAGCGCATCAAATCGCGAAACGAAGACAATCTTGATATTATTTTATTTACTTTATTTTATTACATTAATACATTATTATATTAATATTTATAAAAAACCAACTCGATATGTCGAATGATACTTTATTATTGGCTACTGAGCTAAAACAGAGAATTATCATCTCTCTCTCTCTCTCCCTCCCTCTCTCTCTCTCTCCCCCTTCCTCCCTCCCTCCTTCCCACCCTAACACCCTCCCTCCCTCCTTCTTCTCCCCTCTCCCCTCTCTCTCCCCCTCTTCACTTTCCCTCTCCCCACCCCCTACCCTCTATACCCTCTCCATCCCTCACTCCCCCATGCCCTGCCCCTCCCCCTCTCCCCTCTTCATCACTCTCTCTCCCTCTCTCTCTCCCTTCCTCCCACCTTCTCTCTCTCCCCCCTCCTCTCTCTCTTTGCGCGCGCGTGCGTGTGTGTGTGAGTGTGTGCGCGTGTGCGTGTGTGAGTACATGCGTGCGCATGTGTGTGACGCGCGAGCGCACGTGTTGTGTTTCAATTCGTCCATCCTTTCTACTCGTGCGAGAATATTTGTAATTACGCGTTTGAAATTAAAATAATTTACATACATTCCTGGAATGTATTCAACTACAGGTGCGATTTAATTAAATGTTACAATAATTTTCAAATTTTCAAGCAATTCGGATTTGCACGATTAATCATAAAATTAGTCATAAAATGTTAAGAAATATAAAAAACGGGGAGTACATTTTTGTACATTCTGTTCTTTTTTATGCTTTTTTTATCAGATTATATAAAATTATATTGAACTATATTAATTACATTATATATAATTTTTCTCTTATAATTCCTTTCGTTATAATACATCGTAAAACATATTAATCTTAATTTGAATAAATATTTACATTAGGTCAAAAGTCAATGACTTTGACATATGTTGTCAAAGTCATAACCCTGAGTAACGTTCAAGAGGTTTTAACCAACAACTTTTTAATAAACAACGAAGGACGACTAAAATCTTCTGGATGTTACTCAAAGTCATAACCTTGACAACATATATCAAGGCCATTGACTTTTGAAGGGACTGACTTAAATATTTACCTTAATTTGTAACCATAATTTATAGAAATATATTCTTTTTCTAATTATACTCTAGAATCATACTCTCGACTCATATAATTTAAATTATTTCAGAAAATTATGCATTTACGAAATTAAAAAAAATGTATATTAATAGATAATGCTTATAAGAAATTTAGAATTAGAATGCGCGTGACGTAATTTTAAGCGCGATATGTATAATGCAATACGCATCAGCAGCTTAAGTAATGATAGATTTATATTATTGCTGAGACATACTTTTGAATAGATTTTAAGCGAAATAACGTTTAAAATAACGCTTTTTTTTGAAAAAAAAATATTTGTACACTGCAGGATATGTCTCGAACGTCAATATTGAGGGACTTAATAAATCTTGTGGTATTCAACACGCGATGTGTATTACGCTTTTCGCTTTAACGAATAAATTATGATAATTATATAGTTTGGCATCAATTAACTCGGATATTCATAAGTTTGCTTTCTGAAAGGACATAATTTTGTGGCAGAAATATTTCCACCTCGAAGTTCAATTGATTGTTCTGCAAACAAACAAGGAATTTACTTTGACATTATATGTGCAAATAATCTTATCTTGAAAAGGAAATTAGTCGCAGCTCTTTTAACTTACAATTGGTTTAAAAATTGTGATTATTATATATGTTAAAAAAAATATAATACCTATGTAAATTTCTTATATAACATGTTATTAAGTTTATAGTTTTTTGAACAGGTGGATGAGGAGTTAACAGAGATACAATAAAAAATGAATTTTATCAAAAAGAGAGACCTAGTATCTCCCTCAGTATTAGATAAATACTAAAGAATTTTATTATATATTATTAATTTATTTTAATATTAATTGTTTTGTACACAGCAGTATTATTACTCGTGCATTATGAAGTACAGCTATAATAATATTAGTATATTTTTCGTATTGATATAATAAATACTTCTTTGTTTGTATAACATATTGTATATTATACATATATTCTCTTTAAAATTCAACATAAAATTTGAGAGACATTGATTTCTTTTGTTTGAGTTGTATTATTTTTTGCGGAAAATTGTCACATCATATTTCCACCGATGCAAATCGTATTACGTAAGCTACATAGAGGATAAAGTTGTTTCTATCATTCCAACGTTTTTTTTGTCTATTAATCCATCGATCTGACCGCGCGAATTGTACAAAAAATTATATCGAAGATAAAAAATGTGATCTAAATGGGAAATGGCTTTTACAATCGCATTAACGCGAATTATTCTCTCGCATAGGAATAAAAAGGTCCGCTGAGAATTTTAACTAGAAGTATCTTATATATCTCTCTCATATGCGAGCTGTCCCAGAAGTATTTTCAATATTCTATCTTTCTATTAAAGTTAAAAATATATATATTAAAAAAAGAGACGATTGATTATAAAAATTATCCGAAAATTGATAATTACTTTTTGACAAGATTTACTATCCCTAGGAGTAATTCTTATCAAGAAATAGTATAAATTTTTCTATTGTACTTTTTATTAAATTAAATTAGGATATCAACCAAAAATGTCTAATCTCTTATAAAATTTTGGATAACTTTTCTGTAATATCTGGAAATGAATTTATTTATACGCGTGTAATATATTTTATGTAATGCTCTCTAATTGTATCCTAAAATGTTACTTTTGTTTAAAAGAATAGCATTTTTGTCTATTCACCTTCAGAATATGGATTATAAGACTTATTACACTCCCTTATCTTTGTTTAATTTCGACTTTTATGTGAAAAACGATAAAATAAATACATATAATAACACGACGTTTTTCCAACGACGAAGATTTCTTACGATCGACGCCTTGTTCATGAAACGCGCTGCAATAATTCGCTTTCCAACACCTCCGCAAGCGAGAACCATTGCGCACGCGCTTCAAATTAAGGGCAATTGGATCATTGTGACACTTTACGATAAATGGTTATGGTTATTAATGCAATTTGATCTGCGGTCAGATGTTAATGTTACGAAACACGTGTCGTTTTAACCTGGTATCATATATCTCTCGAGACATACATATATGTAACGAAATTACACGATAAAATTGTAATATTATCTATGGTAAAATTAATATTCGATCTAATTAAATCTGAAATAATACGACAGTCGAACGTGTGCAAATTTCTATTATTAATTAATTAACACATTTAACTACTATTGCAGAGAGAGAGAGACAGAGAGAAAATTTTTAGAAACTAGAAGAAGTTAAAAGTCAAAACAAGGACTTAGTTCCATTTTCATTTAAAAAGCACATCTGTCATATTAAAAATTAAATAGGTATTCTGAAACACATTACGCATACACACACACACACACACATGTTTATTCTTTTCTACATACGTGTTATTCTTTTTTGCAGTTTTTTAAAAAGATATATATAAGTAGTTAAAGAATTAAGTGGTCATGTCGTGTCATGATCAGGCATAAAATTAGGCGCGCAACACAATAGAGATATTATTTAACAGATATCCATGAAATATAATATATATATATAATCTACTCTCTCACACATACAAAATTAAATTTTTAAATAGGCAAAATTTAGCCATCTGTAACATCATTAAAAATAAATGAAATTTAATCCAAGAAAAAAAGTTTTAAAACTTAAAATCTCTACTTTCGAAAGGTCACTATTGTTTTTGAATTTCTTTGAGTTTCGGAATTTTTACATATACAAAACTACGAACTGGACAAAATGGGAAATTTTCTTCTCACTTTATTAGACCTGTTACGTACCCCCAAAAAATCTGTAAAATTTTTTTGTCTTTCTAATGTAAAATCTTAAAGTTTTCTCTACAAAATCCTTTTTTGTAGTTTTTCTAAGATCGTACTACAATTCCAAAAATAGATTCTTAAAACTAAAACTTTGTTCTATCGAATGGTATAATTGCCAAAATTTTTTCAGAAACGGAACAATTCGAATTAGATTCACTTATTTTATTTAGCCGTCTTTCTTGATACCCTGTTTTTATACTGATGACGGCGCCGTCCATTACGATTATTACTCCGACATGTGTTGATGAACGCCGAGTTGAAATCGGTTATTTTGCTGCCGCGTGTGTGCTACCGTTGTCGTCGTATCGGGTTGCTGCTTCGCAGAATTTTGTAACTCAATCTAATCTAATTCGTATCATATTAACACGAAGAACAATATATCGCTGCGACAAGAAATCACCAGCTTTCGCCTCATCTCGCACTGTCGTCCTCATCATTGTATTCGTCGTCGATTAAAATCATTAAAGGCGTATGTATGAACGCATTGTCGGCAATTACATCGTTAAACAATACGCTGGCGAATATCGGTCGCTTTTAAATGAGCCTGGAGGCTGTGCGACGTTGCAATGACGATGACGACGACGACGACTAGAAGGAGTTGCGACGCAGTTCCCAGTTTGTCACTTGGCGATGATAAATCTTGCGTCGCGGCAAAATTGAAAATTTGCCTACGTCATTGATCGAATTAATCAATGTAACGAAGATTTCGCGATGTATCTTTTTAATAAATATCCGATGAGAGAGTATGAGCTATTTTTAACTCTTCAAGAAATTTTCATTTGTCGAAATATCAGATGACATGTTTGTCAATAAGTCCAAGATATGTCTGGTATTATTGTTTATTCTAATCGATCTCTTTCTATCATTGATTATTAAATGAACTATACCCTCCGCGAGTATATAACTTCGAAAAACGTCAAAATAAGTTATATTAAGGGTCTACTTTAATAATATGAAAAATTGATGATTTTTAGAATTCTCTTTTTAAAAAATATTAAAAATTGATCTTCTTGGCGTTTTACATATGTTTTTATTGATGGTCAAACACAATATGCCAATATTTTCAAATCTTGGATATTTAGCATTTTTCTGTTCAATACGAGTCCCTACGCATAGTTCAAAAATGCATGTTTCCTCGTATAATTGTCTGAAACGGAAAAAACTCGGTCTAGTTTTATTATATAGTAGGATATTTTTGGGATATCTAATTTTATTTGGGATATCTAAATCTAATTTTATTAGAAAAAATTGAGAAATAACAAAGTAGTGTTATTTTAAGAATAGATATTTTAATTTTGATGAAATTTTATCAGTTCTTGAAGGTCAGAAAAATATTGAACTATTTATATTTAACTAATTAAAAATTAATTTAAATATTAAATAATTAAATAAAATACTAATTTAAATATTAATATTTAACTAATTTTTTAAATTCTAATTAGGTTCAGTATCTCCAAAAAATGTACTCTTACATTTAAAAAAAAAAAATGAAGCTATTCGGTCCATTAGTTTTCAAGACATCCGTCACACCAACTTTGAAAACAGTGTTTTGGGAAAAAGATATTTAAAGTTTTGTAGGCTTGAAGACTCACGCGCTATTCTATTCAAAGTTTATAACTCCATCAATTTTGCGAATTTTTCAATAAAATTTGAGAGACATATTCTTCAGACATGATACTTTCAGAAAATGCAAATAAATATCGATTTTTTTGACTCTCTAAAATAGATGGGACCCTTAATTGAATACAAACGCGAGCGTCAAAATATATCTTGCTATTATCTCTTGCTATTACCAGTTTTGTTGTAACGTATATAATAATCTTATTGTGTTGTTATATATATTGTTTACACGCGCATTCATTGTTAATATATATTATCACCGACAAGATATCATTAAAGACCGGTGATCTTATGGGATTTAGTGTGACTGGAAAAAAAACTCGCTGCACGTTATTTTAGTTCATCCAGTTATTGTTTTATTACCGAAAATGTATAGATCCTTTATATAACTGTCTTACAAGAACAACAAAATAAACATTTTATTGTAAATTTACTGTTTTATTATCGACAATGCAAAGATTTATTTACCTGCAGTAGCGCGTGGCTAGTTTTTTTCCAGTAATATGCTCAATCCCATAAGACTATCGGTCTCTAATGATATCTCGTCGGTGTTTTCGATAATAACACAATAATTGGATGAAGTAAAATAATCGTATGAATTAAATAATTCGTGTAATTATCTTCGATGCAGTCAAACGGCCGGTAATGTCAACATTCTTCAATTACCTCCGGGCCCACCGACCCACTTGGTGATCACAAAAATTTACCCAAGGCTGACGGTCTTTAAGAATATCTCGTCGGTGATATTACTCTTTTGCTTCACATATTAACAAGTAGCAAATTGACGTCACAATGACGGTAAATTTTGGTCACAAAATGACCAATTAGACGTCCTAAGTTAGGTCTCATCCCATACAGCACCGAAAGATTGCAGAAACATTGCATAGATCTTGTATTGTAATATTGTATAGAAGTTGCGAAATGTTTCTGCAATGTTACTGCAAGCCTGCTGCAATGTTGAAATGTCCGCCCTTAGAAATATTAAAATGTAACATTACAGTAATGTTACGGTGCAATGTATTTGTAATATTGAAATGTGTTGCTACAAATATGCAGAACGCTTCAAATTTGATAGATAAATTTTGCGAATATATAAAGACATCCAAGAGAGATAAGAAAAACAAGTAGAGTTGTGCAAATTAAAAACTTGCACATTGCTTCCTCATCATTTTATCTTACAATGCTTAAGCTGCTTTAAGCATGCGGATTTTTCAATTTTTGCTTCCTCATAGAGGAAGCTTTGTGAGCGAAATAAAAA
This sequence comes from Formica selysi, assembly GCA_009859135.1. Classification (NCBI taxonomy): domain Eukaryota; kingdom Metazoa; phylum Arthropoda; class Insecta; order Hymenoptera; family Formicidae; genus Formica; species Formica selysi. The sequence continues at coordinate 1,371,330 of CM020820.1, forward strand.
TTAAAATAATTTCTTTCACTGATCCTCACTAAATTCAACATCAAACATCCTTTAATAATACTCTATTCATGTAAAAAAGTTTAATCGGATATTTCAAATTTTCTGAAAGTTACAGCGTGTAAAGACATTTTTCAAAAAATTCAAAATTTTATAAAAAATGAACCCTTTCACCGGTACTCACCAAATTCAGTACCAATCATCCTTTAATAATATTCTATTCATGTAAAAAAATTTAATCCGATATCTCAAATTTTCTGAAAGTTACAGCGTGTACAGACATTTCTCAAAAAATTCAAAATTTTATAAAAAATAAACCCTTTCATCGATACTCACCAAATTCAGTAGTAACTATCCTTTAATAATATTTTATCCATCTAAAAAAATTTAACCTGATATCTCAAAATTTGTGAAAGTTACAATGTATACAGACATTTCTCAAAAAATTAAAAATTTTATAAAAAATGAACCTTTTCATCGATTCTCACCAAATTCAATACCAACCATCTTTGAATGATACTCTATCCATGTAAAAAAAATTAACCCGGTGACGTTGACAACATATGTCAAGGTCAAGATCATCGGGGCTGCATCCCCTAAACGTCACTTTTACCCTGCTCGGGTCTTAGCAACGCAGCGCCGGACGCTCGTAACTAAGGATCGCGTCACTTAGTCTCAGGAACATGCGTATCAATGTAATAGCGCAATACTCTAGTAGCAAAAGTTCTCACTAAAATTTTCTATTTAATATTTTATTTTGTATTAATAATAGAATAATAATTATTTTTATTATTAATACAAAGTAAAATATTAAATTTTAATGAGAACTTTTGCTACTAGAGTATTGCGCTATTACATTTGTGATACGCACGTTCCTGAGATTAAGTGACGCGCTCCTTAGTTACGAGCGTTCGGCGCTGCGTTACTAAGACCCGAGCAGTAAGAGGGGAGCAGTAGGCGTGAGTCAAGAAATCCGGCCGAAAGTTGCAAGTAAATCCCAGCACTGATTTATAGTTCTACTGATGCGTTAGTATAAATATCGAATAATATTGTTAAAATGATATTTTCAGCGGAATGTCTCTGCAAGCCTTTTCATGCATTGTTTGCGCACAAATTTGTTTCGTTATCGAACAAATGTGAAAAGGAAACTAAGGCTTTAAATATTATAATCGCGTAATAATTCTGAAATAACGTAATGTCGATAATTAATTTACAAAAAAGATATAGATAATATTCACAAATATATCTATCTGAATTATGAGAAAACTGACAGACCGACTGTTTCTATTGAAAAAATGCGGTCTGCCTAATTCAGATTGCGGTCACTCGATTTTTGAATTGCATTTAATCGTATAACTAAATCGAGTGCCCGCGCGCGCGATTGGATATAATCCATCTTTTTAATAAAAAAAAACCTTTTTTTATCTTTTGCATTTTTTGAGAGAAAATTCTAAACTATATATTACTTAGCTGTGCTATATTATACTTAGGAATTATACAGGGTGTCCGGTAAAGATTGTGCCAACGCTCGTGAACGGGTAGAGCACAGTAAACTGAACAGAAAAGTCCTGTAACATTTTTTTCTATAACGCTTAATAAAGGAGTTATTATTGAGTAAAATCTGCCAATCAGCGCTGACTTTTAGCCGCGCGCCTGATATGCGTGAGCGCTCCGTCGCTACGGCGGCGCACACTACCAGGCGGGCGGCTCACTGACGTGCGTCCTGATTTTCTATATGGAGAGGGACAAAATCACCAATGAGATGCTAGGAAAAAAGACAAAATAGGCCTCCCATGCAGTACTTCTCTTTCTACAGCGAGCGCGCGTTTGTCTATCGCAACGCTCAGTCCATTCTATATGTCTATGCGATAAGTCTACCTCCACTATCAAGAAGAAACTATATAGATAGGAAAAATGTCTAGAAAACAGAAAGCGTAAAAAAACCCAGAAAGTTACACGCGCAAGCGCGCCAAAAGAAGAATGCGACACGGAGCGTTCATGAAACTATCAATGCGTTTCCTCCTCCTCGAGCCGTCGCTTCTTTTTACTCCTCCTCGACGGTTTTTCCACTGTCTCCTTTGGTGGCTTCCCAGTTATGTAGTTTAGCGTAATAATGAAGATCCCTTAGCCTGACTCCAGCGATTTGATCAGCATGTCTGCCAACATGTGTTCAGTTGGACAATACTTTACATCGATGAGTTCTTTACTCTGCGAATCTCTGGCGAAATGGTATTTCATATCCACATGTTTTATACGATTGCTGTATTTTGCGTTCATTATCAAATTAATACAGCTTTGGTTGTCTTCATAAATAACAATCGGTTGATTCTTCTTCTTTTTCATATCTGCCAACAGTTGTTGGATCTATAAAATCTCTTTGCAGGCTTCTGATAAGGCTATAATATAAGCCTCTGTATTCGATAGTGCCGCAAGTCTATTTCTTACAGCTCCATGAAATCGTTGCTCCATTGAACTGACACATGTATCCACTATTGAATTTGCGTTCATGTTGGTCTTGATCCCAATCCGCATCCGCATAGCCGATAAGTTTGTTCTGTTCGGCGCCTTTGCTTGGTCCTAGTTTTAATTTCAGATTTATTGTGCTCTTTAGATATCTCAACACTCGCTTGGCTTCGTTCTAGTCTACTTGCGTGGGGTTGGTAGTTCGTTAAGCTAAGATGCAAATGGATGCCATTACGTCTAGCCTAGTGTTCACAGCTACATACAATAATGCCCCAATTAATTTTTAATATTGTACGTTATCACCTAATGGATCTCCGCGATCTAGTTTCAAATATCCTGTATCCAGTGGTATTGCTGGTAATTTTGAATTTTCCATTTTAGTATTTTCAATTATTTTTTGAATATAGCTTTGTTGGTTTAAATAAAAAATTCCGTTGATATCTCGTATTACTCCAACTCCAACATAATGTTTGACATCACCCAAGTCAACGACGTTGAATAGCTTACCCAACATTTGCATTGTATCGTGTAAAAATTTCGGCGAGTTTCCTGTAACCAGCATGTCGTCGACATATACTGCTAACAGAATGTAATTCTTGTTGTCCTCTTTCGTAAAGAGACAGCTATTTGCTTTATCTTGTACAAAACCGTATATCTGCAATGCTTCTTTCAATTTATCATTCCATGACTTGGCTGCTTGCTTTAAATCGTATAGATACTTTTCTTTAATCGGAAAACCTTCTTCGCATTCTCCATGCTAACTCTATTGCCCTCTGATTGTCGCATAAAAATACTCTCCTTTAGCTCTCCGTTAATGAATGCCGTTTTTGCATCAAAAACGTTTTGAAATTCGGCATAGATTACGATGAAGTCTTCGCCCCAGTGGTTAGATAGACGATCATCAGGGTACTACTGGCTATAACTGAAAGCAAAAATTGGATCTGACGATCGTCAGAGAAATCCTGTGCAACACGTCTGGTTTTATATCTTGTAGTAATCCCTTCGTTGTGTTTAATCTTAAAGATTCACTTGCATCCTATTATAGCTCTGTCCTTTGGTGGATCAACAAGCTTCCAAGTACTATTTTACACCAATGCATCCAATTCCTCTGTCATTGCCTGTCTCTATCTCTGTGCATCCAGACCTGTAAGTGCTTCACGAATATTTTTTGGTTCACGTGCTTCTCTTATCTATGTTTAGCATATCCCTAAATCTCTCTGGAGGTTGCCCTTTATTCTTTCGTTCAGACTTTCTGATCGATGCTGCTTCATCTATTACTTCATTTTTGCTATCTACAGTTTTGATAATCTTTGTTTCTGTTTTGTCATTTTCCTGTCAATCTGAAGTCGTATTTTTCTCCTCCTGTTGCGTATTCTTCGGACAGACTAATGTTTTCTCGTCCAGCCTATTGTGATTCACCGATCTTGTTTTCTGTCCTGGAGTACTTTGTTGCTGTGCCTGTACAGAAATATTTTTTAGATATGTTAAGGGATCCTCTACGAACTCGACCTCAGTATACTGTTCGTCCGGGGCTTCTTCATCAATAAATCAAACGTCGCGGCTTACAATTATCTTTTCTATGCTCTGATTTAATAATCGATATGCCTTCGATCCTGGTTCATATCCTATAAATATTACCTTAGTGGCTTTAGAATCAAGCTTTCTACGCTTGCTACGATAATTGCTTCGGTACTAACGCATAAGCTGTACAGTCAAAAATGTGAATATGCTTTACATCAGGCACAATTCCTTTCCACAGCTCATATGAAGTCTTACTGGTTGCTCTCATTGGCAAACGATTCTGCACGATTGGCAGTGCTGATCCTCTCTCCCCAGTACTGATCTAGCAACTTGGCGTCGTCTAGCTGATCATATCCATCAAGCTGCGATTCTTCCCTTCTACCATACCGTTTTATTATGGAGAATATGATGCGATTGACTGCACTTGCACGCTCTGATTGACCTATAAGTTTCTTATCAATATACTCCCGTTCTCGATCTAATCATATAACCTTCGGTTTTCTATTGAATTTATTTGAGACGAGATCAATATACTTTTTAAAAGCAATCTTTGTACTGGATTTCCTGTCAAGCAAATATACGTGAGAAAACCGACTGTAATCATCTATAACTGTTAGCGTATACCTTTTTCCACCAGGGGTTTTTACTTGCATTGGTCCACAAACATGCGTATAACAAATTCGAGGGCGCTTTACTTCTTGATTCCGACAGCTTTGGAAAAGGTAGCTTGGACATTTTACCTTTAATGCAACATTTGCAAGTTGCCCTTATTCCACAATTCTCAACTATAATTCCTGTAGCCAAGCCTTAACTGAGTTGTATAGCTTCTTGACTGTGGTGACCAAACTTTCTGTGTCAGGTGTGCTGACATAGTAACGTGTGCCTTGATTTCACTGACATCATCGCTTCCTTTAATTGTAATCTGTACATGCCAATTGATGGTTCTGCATAAGCTATTTCCTTTCCTTCGGAAACAATGACACATTTTGAGTCATCAAACTGTACTATAAGTCCTTTGATTACTAGTCTTCGTACCGATAATAAGTTTTCTGCAATTGTAATAGGATATACAACACGTCCTTTACCATGATTGTCGTCATTTCTCCCTTTTGGTTAATACACTTTAATATCCTTTTCCTCTTTCCTTCTGCAAGTAACTTCTGTCCATTAACCACTGTAACTGACCTATTAATCTTTTTCAGCTCTTGAAAGAATTTCCTGTTGTTCGTCATATGGCTTGTAGCCCCAGAATCCATGTACCAATCTTCTTTGCTTGTCAATCTATCGTAGGCCGTGAAATTACATTGCACTGCTTTATTTTCTTAGTCGCTACTGTTATTCTCACGTACCGGTCCAGCGTTCTCTTTACTGGTCTTTCATTTTTTGAATTTAGCGCAGTCTCTCTTGTATTAGCGTTCCTGATTTCAACAAAAATAGCACCCATAAGTACAGGAAGGTTGCAGACATACTGCAGAATAATTTCATTGAAACATTGCAATATTGCAAATTGGTTGTGAAATATTGCTGCACCATTACTGTAAGATTGCGGCAACGTTAAGATGTCCACTTTTTGTAATATTGCAATGTAACATTACAGTAATCTTAGAATGTAACATACTTGTAGTATAATACAATGCATTACTGTGCAATTGTATTTATAATAATATAGTATATATGGATGATTTTCATCTTAACATTTATATGTTTTCTAAACTGCCTTACATCTGTAGTTACAAATATTACTGTATATGTATATATATATATATATATATATATATATATATATATATACATATATATATGTATATATATATATATATATATATACATATATATATGTATGTATGTATTTATGCATGTATATATGGTATGTATTAGGCTTAAACAGTAGATTGAGTTTGAATTATACAGGGTGTCCGACAAGTAAGTGACCATAAAGGTGGAAGTAGATTGAGTCAAACTGAAAAGAAAAGTCCTGTACCATTTTGCGATTTTCGTAATAATTATTGAGAAATTAATTAAAGAAGATCGACCAATTCGCGCGAGTATAAGCGCGCAGCGAGAAGAGAACCCAAAAGTAGGCGCGCGACAAAGTTTTGGGAGGAGCGCTCTACAAATGACAACAGTTACATACGCGGTACATAACGATGGATTCTCGCGTCCTAGCAATCACATATCAATACCGCCCATATCAGGCCGTTCTTCCTCACCGAGCGGTAATACTCGCGCGAATTGGCCGATATTTTTTAATTAATTTCTCAATAATTATTACGAAAATCGCAAAATGGTACAGGATTTTTCTTTTCAGTTTGACCCAATCTACTTCCACCTTTCGTTTGATCACTTACTTATCAGACACTCTGTATAATAAAAGTGTGCTTACTTTTTCTTTAGTTCTACGAAATTTCGTGTTTCGAAGTTTGCATTGTAATTTCTTTGTTCGTAGAACAATTAAAGGAAAAGTAAGCACACTTTTATTATATAATTCAAACTTAATCTACCGTTTAAGCCTAATAAGAACTCGATCCGTTCAGCAGTTATTGAGAACTGATAATCTCAGATACTGTCAACTGGCCGACTCGCGTATAGATACACGGGGTGCTTCGCTGCTGCTGCGCACAACTTTGACTGCGCGTAACTTGGCGCGAGACACTACCGTGTCTCTTGATCTATTTTTTGTTTTGTTCAATAAGATATTATTATTATTAAATCTGAAAGGTGCTACCAAAAGGAGTTTACCTTTTCTATGCCTTTTGGAAAAATACTCCTTTCGAAATAACTGTCTGTATATTCCCAAGCAGAACAGAAAATCACAATAATATTAAATGACATCAAGATGACATCGAAATGACATCATAATGACTTTTGATAGTCATTATGATGTCATTTTGATATTATTGTGATTTTTTGTTCTGCTTGGGTTACTTCTCTTCTAACAAAGGCATTTTGCGCCCTTTCTCAAGGATGCTTGTTTATTCGTTTACCGATAAAGAAGACGCTCCTCTATTAGATTGGTTTTTTAAACTGATTCCTAAAAATCGATAAATGCTGTCGTTCCCCATGTTTTAGAAGACCTTTCGGCTTGTATAAAAGAAGATTCAAACCTTTCAAGAAATTATAAAGCCACAAATTTATATTGTTATTTTTTTATAATAACATATTTTTTTATAACATATTATATTATTATAGTTTTGTGTGCAATTCCCAGGCTTGATAGTTTACTATAAAAAATAGTAATAATAGCTTTAATCTTATTTAAATAATAATAAAAGCCTTAATCTTATTTAAATTTGAATGATCTGTTTGGATAAAATCTTATTTCGATACTTAATTTCTTCAAGACATGTAATGTAGAAAATTTAATTACGCGAAACGAGAATCTTTTTGGCATAAAATTTTAACTAAAAGATTAACTTGTCTTTCAATGTTGTCATAGAATCTGCGTATAATTTTCTATGGGATCATCCATACGATCATCACATTAAGCTTTTTAATGATGTGGTATAAATGATGCTTTTTTTAACGTAATCGATTCCCATTTTACGCTCGATGGTCATCCATATTTCGCGTTATCGTGCAATTATTTGCACGGTTTCGGGTGTCCACATACATATATGTATACACGTGCATAAAATCTTAAATAATTGTTGCATATTGTTGCATATTATTCGGGCGCTTTATTGGCATGAGAGCGGTCTTTCGTTAGTGTCGGATGGGATTTCCACATTTTTGGACCATGCGACCAAAATACAGCAGCTATGTCATTTGAAATAATCAAGTCAGATTAAGTTGAGCAAGTCGCTACGTGACCAAACCGGTGAGGACTGAAACCGTCGCTCAGAAATATACACGCAGCGTATGCTGCGAAAGTAGACAAGATTTTATAATTCTCTCGGTAGTGATTTCAATAGTCCCGACAATTGATGAACATTCCTATTTTGATGGCAAAATAAATTTTTCCATGTTATTTATTTTCGCGAATATTAGTTGCGCTTTTTAAATCCACAATAAAGTTATTCTAGAGTGTCTACTCAAATCTTGTAAAAAAATTTCCTGGAAATTCCCAGATCTTCCAGATATTTTTGTTCAAAATTCCAAGTAAAGAAAATATTTTAAAGATTTTTTGGTGCAATTTCCTAAAATAAGTTTTTTTATTGTATCGTGTTTTCTAATGTTTTTCACTTATAAAAGGAAAAACACAAAGCACTTAAGTTTCAAGTACTAGATTTATAAGTGTTAGATTATACTGAAAAAAACTGAATAGCTTTTGTAAAGATAAAAATTTTTAACTTGTATAACATTTTTATTTTTTATTACAAATTAATTATTAAAAATTAAAATAAAAAAAATGTACTACATATTCAATATTTTGTTAAGACATTGAATATATATAAACAGAGATATATTTATAATATATTTCGGCGGATTGCCTATTGCTTACAGTATAAGAGCAAAATTATCAAAAAGAGAATTTTTTTTAAATTCCTTGAGTCCCAATAAAATTCCATGAGAATTCTCTGATTTCTCCAGGAACAAAAAAAAAATTCCCTGAGAATTACAGGTTTTCCACATTTTTCCAGGGAGTCGACACCCTGTTATTCTCTTCTAAAAAGAGTTGAACAATATATGTATAATACGTCATATGCATTCGCTCAATCTGCTCGTCAATGAGCAGAATTCAGTTTTCGCGAGCCACGCCGAAGTTCAGGAATGCGAAGCATGCGTATATTTGATGAGATCGATAGCGCGAAACAGTAATACCTAAGCGAGGTCACCTTGAGGAAAGAGAGCAGTGCAGACACTCCCGCTTCGAAACTCCTATCGCGCCGCCATATGACCGGCGAGTTTCGCGCGCATTTCTCGTTATTTATCCCGGCAAAAAGAGGAACCGGTGCTTTTCTGGCGTGCTGCCACGCGAACTATTACGGTCGCGGCACGGCGTTTCGATAATAATAATACGATATATAATCGTTTTGTCACGTGGGTATAATCGCGGCTGAATTGGCCGGCGTGAATCCCCGTTTACCGCCCCAGTCACGAAAGGGATGCGGCACGAGCCGGTCAGTTTTCTTGTCGCGCGTCCACCCTCGAATGATTATCCGCATCCGTCGATTCGCTCGTTTACGACACCCGGTATGGTAAATTTATCGCCAGCACGTTAATATCAAACATATAAGATTGATTAAAATATAATATCGTAACAAGAGGGTTTTAACAGATCAGTGAAAAAAACGTTCCAACATTGTCTCTCTAAAGAATCGTCGAAGCAAGTGTATTATATATTTTTGCCTAATTTTAAAAACATAATCTATGTTTAAAATAAAATACCGTGTATTTCTTTTTAATATTGATTGTTAATTTAATAAAAATAATCGCAGAATATTAAGGATGTTTTGGCTATACAATAGTAACAAAAAGCTCTCGAAACTTAAATAAAAAAAGGACATATTTCTTACGTTTATACTGTTTGGAAAATGAAATAAATCTGAATTATAAAAAAAATTGGAGTATCAAAAAATAATATGCTTATTAATGTCTTCATAAAAAAAATAATTGTAATTAATATTTTTCCTAATTTATGACAAAAACTTTTAATTGCGAATAGACTGATATTCCCTGAAGTCAACTGCAAGAAAAATAAACACGAATAGCTTACAGGAAGATTTTGAATACTATAAGTATTTTGCTATAATTTTTAATAAATAACTTTTGAACCAGTAAGTGGATTTAAATAAAGTTTCGTGTTAACATACGTTAAAATTTTTAATTTGCTGGCAATGTTTTTTCCTTGTCAAATTTGTCAATAAATGCTACAATACACGATTTTCCATAAGAATCAATACAAACTTTAAACTTAAATAATTTCTAAACCATAAAGAAAATTGTGCTCAGGTTTTGCACAGATACTTAGAAGAAATAGTAGAACAGTCTACGAAATTTTCATGCTCTTGTTAATGTTTTGACATATGACACATGCATCCTTAAGTCTTGGCGAATTAGTGAAAATTATTCTTCATATAGTATTCTTTATCTAATTTTATATAAACATATTTAACTTTTTTTACAGTTTAAATAAAATTATTTTATTATAGATGTATGTACACTCAGTGCGTAATGAAATAATCCTAACAGAAAGGTTCTTCAATCAAACTCAGCACTGCAAATAATTGCAACAGATTTTGTATATATAAAATGATTCGTCTCGTTAATTCATGTCACGCTAAACGATAGTCTCCGAAAGATCAGAATCAAAAGTAGTTCTCACGTTTATGTAAGGAGCGGCGGTATTCGAAATTATTTCGAGCCCGTCGTGTCGCACGCGAAATTATACACGAGGACAGACCACGTGGTTTAAATCCACCTCGCCGGGCAGCTCTAAACTTAGGAGTCCGCACAAACTGAGCGTAACAAGTCCGTTCGATTTTCTCCGCGGCGCTTTCTACAATTACGACTGTTGCTCATCTCTCTTCCTCTCTGTCTCTCTCTCTCTCTCTCTCTAAACACGCGAAAATAATGATCTACGAATAAAAACGCGACAATTCGCACGCAACTCATTAAGATTATATAAACTTTTCAACTAGTCGCTTATCTAAGGGAGGAGGAGGGTCTGAGAGGATTGGAGTATCTTTCGAAATTTGATGAGAAGTGTTTTTCGAAAAACTAAGTTTTTCGATCCTAAGACATCTTAAAACATATCTATGGAGCATTTCATTGGAATCTAGGCTTTTGTAGGATTAGCACTGCTATTAATTCATAGAGATATTATGATTACAGATGACATAGTAATTGATAAATTTGTTAACTGTGTAAAAGCTAAATAATTAAATTTTATGTTATAAACCGTTCACGATTGACAAACTAATTAATAGGCATATTGTTTTACTTTTTGTTTTGAATTTACGTATATAAATTATTCTTTAACACAATTTAGATAAGGATTTTCTTAACAGCCTCTTTTTACCTGTACTTACACTGCTAAAAATATACTCTTTTATTAATAATGTATTCGATTTTTTTAATAGGCACTGTTTTTTGTATTTAAATAATAATAAGATTTCTTAAAATGTCTTTTTATTTATTCCTAAATTACAAATATACATTGACAAGCATGCTTCTCATATGTATATTATACAGGGTGTCCCAGACCATCCGTACACCCCTTTTCTTTCAAAAACTAAGCATTTTAGAGAAAAACGTTTTCAACAAAAATTGTATGGTTTTGAGGGGAACATAAGATGGTGTCATTGGTTTGACCTTGGATGGCATCGTTAAGGTTAAGTCAAGGACACCTTTAATTTCTTAAATGGAATCCCCTATTTTTTATTGCATATTCTTATAGCTTATCCCGAGAGCTTTCCAAAACACTATAATAAAGTATTTTTTCATTAAGTACTTTTTGAGTTATTTTATATTTTAATCTGACATATTTTGATATAAAAGATAAAATATCTCGTAAAATATTTTGTTTTCGATAATCTTACCGTAATACTTTTATGTACAGAATAATGAGACAAATCAATTAGTGCAAAAAAAATAATTGTTTTTAAGAAAAAGTATGTAATTATTTACAATATATTTTTTTAAACACTTATTTGTTTTTTTCTTTACCCTAATTGATTTATCTTATTATTCTGTACATAAAAGTATTACGGTAAGATTATCGAAAACTAAATATTTTACGAGATATTTTATTTTTTATATCAAAATATGTCAGATTAAGATATAAAATAACTCGAAAAATATTTAATGAAAAATACTTTATTATAGTGTTTTGAAAAGCTCTCAAGATAAGCTATAAGAATATGCAATAAAAAATGGGGGTTCCATTTAAAAAAACATCGATCACATTGACCTCACCTTGAAAAGGTCACTCAAGGTCAAGTCCATATTTTTATCATGTGGCCCCCTCGAAACCATACAACTTTTGTCTGAAACATTTTTTTCTACAATCAAAAATAAAAAAATTATTTGGGGTGGAACATTAAAATGGCCCACCCTATATATATATATATATATATATATATATATATATATATATATATATATATATCAGGTATATAAATATGAAACCGGAATTTTTGTATAGAAAATACACGTTTATTGTATGAAAATGATAAAAAATATTTTATTCGAAGTATTGCCCATTGCTAGCTATACATTTTTCCCATCTCTCTGACAATTTGTGGTTGCCACGCCAAAAAAACTGTTGCTCCTTTGAGGCAAACCAGTCATCGAGCCATTTTCGTACATTTTCGTAAGAAGTGAAGTGCTGCTCAGCAAGTGCGTGTCCCATCGATGCAAATAAGTAGTAATCGGATGGAGCCAAGTCTGGTGAGTAAGCCGCATGCGAAAGTATTTCCCAACTAAATGCCTCAATCGTTTCCTTGACCGGTTTTGCTGTGTGTGATGGTGTATTATCATGAAGCAAAATCACTTTGTGTTGCCTTTTTTGATATTCTGGTCGTTTTTCACGCAAAGCTTGATTCAAATCGATCATTTGTTGTCGGTAGCGTTCAGTATTAACGGTTTCGCCAGGTTTTAGCAGCTCATAATAGATCACACCCTTCTGATCCCACCAAACACAGAGCATTGTCTTCCGTCCATAGCGATTTGGCCTTGCAGTCGAAGTCGATGGTTCGCCTGGAGTTACCCATGATCTTTTACGCTTAGGATTCTCGAAATATATCCACTTTTCATCGCCAGTCACAATTCGATGGAGAAATGACTTTCTTTTGTACCTGGCGAGCAGCATTTCGCAAGTGGTTTTTCGGTTTTCCTGCTGTCTTTCGTTCAGATGTGGAATCCAGTTTCCCATCTTCTGGATCTTTCCCATGGCTTTCAAACGTATGGAGACGGCTTCTTGTGTCACGTTTAATTGATTCACGAGTTGTTGTTGCGTTTGAGCGTCATCCTCATCCAACAATGTTGCAATTCGCTGTCTTCAAACTTTTTCGGTGGTCTTCCACGTTCTTCGTTTCTCACGTCAAAATCGCCACTTTTGAATTTTTTAAACCACTCAAAGCACTGTGATTTACCAAGAGCATGCTCACCGTAAGCTTCGACAAGCATTCGATGCGATTCTGCAGCAGTTTTCTTCAAATGGTAACAGAAAATCAATGCTGTCCGCAAATCGTAGTTTCCAGGCACAAAATTCGACATGTTCAACGCTATTAAAAACTATGCTGTTGTATGAGACTTGTATTGTTGTGAGTTGAAAATCTTTATCAGATGTCAAAACAAGAAAATGGCGCCAATGACGCGGTTTGACGGTAACTACATTGACAGCTAGGGCCATCTATGGGCAAATTCCGGTTTCATATTTATATACCTGATACTTTAAATATATACGTTCAATTGAAATGTGGACTACAGGTCGTTGTTCCATGAAAATATCAGTCTATATTTCAGTTGAACGTATCATATAGTTTACAGCCTTTCCCTTGAAAAATATCTTGGAAATGCCCTTGTTTTCAACTTTCTCAAAATTTCCTGCGTGATATTCTTCAAGCGTGATCTACGTGGATTTATTTCATCGCGTTCGTCCAACTTTCGCGTGTACGTCTGTCAACCAGCATTATCGATTGCATCTATAAAGCACCAACCGCAACATCCTATCGCAGTGTTTCCCAAATCGTATATTCCTCAGAATGCTGGAGTTTCACTGAATGAAAGTAGCGGTTTCCACGAACGATCACCCAATGATCTTAGGTAGATAGGATTCATTCAATCAGTTCGGTTATTCTGATCCCATCTAACTTTAATGCTCCGCTAAAAAGACATGATTGGAATAGAATTGCAATGAGCTTTGTGGTCGAAATAAATTGCGAAACACTGCTGTATTGAATTGTATTCCATTATATGACAGAATATCAACAAAATACCATTAGTCACGTCACAATATGCGCTTCATCCAATATTTCCCTTACTTATAATATTAGAGAAAATAGGAAAAGAGAGACCGATCACAAGATATTATTTGGGAAAAAACTTATGGAAATAAATATTGTTAATATTAATGCGTTGTTTGCGACCTTTCCGAGACTTTCCCTTACAGAAAATATATATATACAGGGTGTCCTAGACCACCCGTACACCCTTTTTTCTTTCAAAAACTAAACATTTTAGAGAAAAACGTTTTGAACAAAAATTGTATGGTTTTGAGGGGAACATAAGATGGTGTCATTGGTTTGACCTTGGATGGCATCGTTAAGGTCAAGTCAAGGATATCTTTAATTTCTTAAATGGAACCCCCTATTTTTTATTGCATATTCTTATAGCTTATGTCGAGAGCTTTCCAAAACACTATAATAAAGTATTTTTTCATTAAGTACTTTTTGAGTTATTTTATATTTTAATCTGACATATTTTGATATAAAAAATAAAATATCTCGTAAAATATTTAGTTTTCGATAATCTTACCGTAATACTTTTATGTACAGAATAATGAGACAAATCAATTAGTGTAAAGAAAAAAACAAATAATTGTTTAAAAAATACATTATAAATAATTACATACTTTTTCTTAAAAACAATTATTTTTTTTTACTACTTGATTTGTCTCATTATTCTGTACATAAAAGTATTACGGTAAGATTATCGAGAACTAAATATTTTACGAGATATTTTATTTTTTATATCAAAATATGTCAGATTAAAATATAAAATAACTCAAAAAGTACTTAATGAAAAAATACTTTATTATAGTATTTTGGAAAGCTCTCGACATAAGCTATAAGAATATGCAATAAAAAATAGGGGATTCCATTTAAGAAATTAAAGGTGTCCTTGACTTGACCTTAACGATGCCATCCAAGGTCAAACCAATGACACCATCTTATGTTCCCCTCAAAACCATACAATTTTTGTTCAAAACGTTTTTCTCTAAAATGCTTAGTTTTTGAAAGAAAAGGGGTGTACGGGTGGTCTAGGACATCCTGTATATTTGTATATAAGAATATACAGGGTGTCTCACAACCTCCGTACAATACTTTAATAGTGTATTCTAGAGATAAAATAGAGTAAAAAATTCTAATACAAAAAGTTTGAGGCTGCAATAGTTTTTGAGTTATAAGCGATCAAAGTTTGCCAATGATATCGCGTAGAGCTCGCGCGCTCAGATCCGTACACATACACGCGTACCGATCTGTCATCTGTTACTGATTTTACAAATTAGGTAATATTGATTTTTATTGCACAGCTGATTTTATTGTTTCTTATGTATATGAATACCATGTACGGCGGTCAGCTGATATTAACGAATATTTAACTAACTATAAATGTTGTATGTAAAATATTTAATTTTTTTCTTAAATAACAATTTAAATGGTTGGTTAATTATTATATTTGAATAAAAATATAAACTTAATATTTTTAGACATTTAAGAAACAAAGTTTATTTTTGTTTTGATCGCGCGGAGAAGTTTTGTGGAAATCAATTTATTTATTTTATCTGTCAACAATAATAGATGACAGATTAATACGTGTGTAAATGTAGTTACGAGCCTGAGGGCGCGAATTCTACGCAATATTATTGGCAAACTTTGATCACTTATAACTCAAAAACTATTGTAGCCTCAATATTTTTCTATTAAGATTTTTTACTTTATTTTGCCTCTAGAATACGCTATTAAAATATTGTACGGAGGTTGTGAGACACCCTGGTCACAGTATATACAGTAGCGCAACTCTCCCGATTTTGTGTTGGCCAAAACGGAGTGCGCATGCGCGAAATAAGTAAGTTGGCCAGTAACGCCATCTAAATTTCTCTCTCACTTACTCTTTTTTTCTACTCTTTCGTTCTCTCTCACACTAATTAAATACCCAATTAAATGCCTACTACCTACCTTATTTGGCGGAATAGATGACATTATATGTTATTTATTGTACGATCGCGCAATTTATCAGAGTTTTTGATACAAAGCGATTACGAAACGATTACAGATATTTAATATAATTATATTTGTAATTATAACTTTATATATATATTTATATATATATATATATATATGTATGTTTTCTTGATACTGTCTTTATAATACATTTAACATTTTTTGAATAATATTTTATTTTATTTTTTTTGCTCTCTCTATTATTTCATATAATATATTTTGCATATAGCATAATTATTTATGTAATATATTGTATATTAACATAATTATATTTATTTTTTCATTATTTTATTTTTTTTCCTTTTTCAAATATATTATTAACAATTTATCTGTATATATTTTTTATTAAAATACATTATTTTGGATTATTATTTATTGCTACATATGTATCAATGAGTTAGAGAGAGAACGAAAAACGAGAGTGAGCGAGAGATAAGTTCAGATGGCGTTACCGACCAACTTACTTATTTCGCGCATGCGCACTCCGTTTTGGCCAACACTAACATCAAAGGTGCCGACAGGGAGTTGCGCTACTGTAATACTGTGCCCTGGTCGAACAATTAAGTTTCGAGATTCGCTTCGCATTTCCGAACATTTGATCCGTTCGTGCTACCATTTTAGGGAGTTATTCACAACTCAGTACTCAACACGTGGTGCAAGTTTTAAATTATTTGGTTCAATAGTTAATGAGATACAGTCACGCAAAGTAGTGTTACAAAATTTTGTTTATAAATCGGTGTAATGGAAAGAACCCACACGGAACAAAAACCTCTAATGGATGTCCAGTAGACGTCCATCATGGAGATTCGAAACCTCTATTAGATGTCCATGTAATCTCCTATAGACATCTACTAGACATCCACAATTCCGCATTTCTTACTTCCATTCAACATCCATTAGACGTATTCATATATGTCACATAGACGTCATATGGTATAATCATGGATATTTCATGGAGCTTTGATGGATGAATAATAGCCTTCAAGGCACACCAATATCCCAATAAAGTCACATCTTAAATTGTAAGACGGTAACATTCCACGGAGATTAATAAAGCTGCCATCAACTTCCCAGCGACATGAAAATATTTGTCCAAACACTTCAAACTCATTCCATTAACATCCCAGAGACTTTGCGCGTAACGTTGTATTAATATTCATACAACATGCCACAAAACTCCTAATATTATTTTTCATAAGGAACTTTTGCAAAAAAAATATTATGTTGCCAAAAATTGATTAAACACTTATTTTTTCAATAGCTTTCAATCATTTTTTTCACTAATAAATGAATAGTTCAAACTTTTTTCTTTTTATATAGAATCCCGCAGAAAATCCGAAAAATTAAATAAAAGGAGCTTTTTATTAGTATATTTCTGGAAATATAAGATAAGTGTATATATACAGAGTGTTCCGGAACAACCTTCCGTCCGTGAAATGACGTATTCCTGATACAATTCTAAGACGATTTTTCCTTTACCAAAATTTGAATTGAAGCGTAATTTTTGAGTTATAAGCAAAAATAGTTAGCAAATCACGCGTCGAGTACAGAAGGCAGGCAGGAACGGCACGGCGCAACGCGGCGCGGCGCGCCGCGAGCGCCCGGCACAGCTGACCGTCTGATTACCACCGCATGAGTCGCTAACTATTTTATCTTACAACATAAAATTATGCTTTAAATAAAATTTTGGTAAAGAAAAAAATATCTCAGAATTATGTCAAGAATACGTGTTTCTTAAAATAACGTCACTTTAACAAAAGTTGTTGCGGATCGCCGGCCGTCGGACACTGCAATCAGCTGATTGCTAACGCGATGTGTGTATGGCGGAGTGTATGTGCGTAAAAGAAAGAGAGAGAGAGAGAGAGAGAGAGAGAGAGAGAAAGAGAGCGAGAAAAAAGTGTATGCGTATGTGCGTGCGTGTGTATAAACGTCTCTCCCTGCTTCCCTTCCCCTCTCTCTCTCTCTCTCTCTCTCTCTTTTATGTTGTAAGATAAAATAGTTAGCGACTCATGCGGTGGTAATCAGACGGTCAGCTGTGCCGGGCGCTCGCGGCACGCCGCGCCGCGTCGCGCCGTGCCGCTCCTGCCTGCCTTCTGTACTCCACGCGTGATTTGCTAACTATTTTTGCTTATAACTCAAAAATTACGCTTCAATTCAAATTTTGGTAAAGGAAAAATCGTCTTAGAATTGTATCAGGAATACGTCATTTCACGGACGGAAGGTTGTTCCGGAACACCCTGTATATATATATATATATATATATATATATATATATATATTATTTTACATCTTAAGTAGACAGTAAATGGATAATTTTAACTTTTTCGGACATTTATCCGCCCGATTTTTAAGAAAAAATCAGTCCAATATCTGAATTCCCTATGTTGGGATTGTATCAGAAATTAAACTGATTGAAGTAATTACATTTTTAATCTTCTGCCAGTTGCTCTTTGCAAGCTTTATATACTTCTCATGACTGAAACTCAAATACGAGATGGGGCGCATCGCGCGTCGCGTAGCGGTAAATAAACGAACTAGCGGCTGAAATATGAACTATCTTTTTGTAAAGTTTTGAAATGTTGCACGCAGTAACATTTTTCATGAAATATTAAATAAATAATAATTTTGGATATAGATAAACATGCACATCAAATTCAATTATTAATATTAAACGATATCTCATAATTTTGTGATATTTTCAGCATACGCGAAAAGTGAAATGATTGCGCGTAAGTTGTTGAAATATTGAAATAAGATTCCATTAATCTTCATACATATAATATTATAAAGTAAGATTTTATTGTAGGTTAGTGATATATACCAGTAATACAATTATCCATTTATTATCTATTTAAGATGTAAAATAAAATAAAAATAAAATATATATATATATATATATACATATCTTATATTTTCAGAAATAATAGTAAGGAGCTCGTTTTGTTTTAATTTTATGGATTTTTTGCGGAATTCCATATTAAAGAAAAAAAAGAGTTTGAACTATTCAATGATTGGCGAAAAAAGATTGAAAGCTGTTAAAAACCGATAGTGTTTAATCGATTTTTGGCAATATAATATTTTTTTGCAAGGGTTTCTTATTAAAAATAATATTAGGAGATTAAGTTTTTTTTTTGGCATGTTGTATGAATAATAATAAAACGTTACGCGCAAAGTCCCTGGGATGTTAATGGAATAAATTTAGACGAATTTTCAAGTTACTAAAAGTTAATGGCAGGTTTATTAATTTCCATAGAATATTACCATCTTACAATTTAAGGTGTAATTTCATTGGGATGTTGATGTGCTGTGAGGAATATAATATGAATAATTACAGTTATCTCTAATTTTAATCTATAAATTAAGAATTTTCTTTGTTTAATAATAAATTGATGATATTATATATTATGGACTGTTTAAAAAATTTGGTATGAAAAAAAATTCTTTATTTTGCATTAAAATTATGTTAATTATATTTTAGAGTTCAGTAAAAAATTTTAATAAAAATTAAATTGTATATAAATTAAAAATAAAATATATAATATTACACATTTTTAAGTATACTCTCAAAACATTAGCTGAGAATTTTAAATAATACTTAAATAAAAATGAAATTTTGTTTTATTAGAAACATACTTGTATAAATCTATCATACATCCATAACAGATGTCTAATGGACATCCATGATGGATTTATATACGACATCTACCATGGAGATAATATGGATTTCTATTAGAAATCTATACAATATCCACTGTGGAGATAGATGTCGCATGGAGTTATGGAGGTTATATGGACGTCCAATGGATGTCATGTTACGTGTGGGAACACTTGACAACGCGCCAACATTAAATTCTGCGTTAAATTAGAGAAGTCTCCAACAGAAACATTACAAATGATTCAACAAGCCTACAGAGAGTCAGCTATGCATAAGAGTAACATTTCGAAGATACAGATGACATAAAAAAAACGTGAATCAAACTTTGAAAGGGCTTGCTTCAGAGGACTAGGCTTGCTAAATCATTTGTAACGTTTCTGTTGGAGACTTCACTAATTTAACGCAGAATTTAGTTATTATGTTGGTGCGTTGTCAAGCGTTCCTTTCATTACACCGATTTTTAAACAAAATTTTGTAACACAACTTTGCGTAACTGTATCTCATTAGTTATTGAATCAAATAATTTAAAACTTGCACCAGATGTTGAATATTGAGTTGTAAATAACCCTCTAAAATGGCAGCACAAACGGATTAAATGTCCGGAAATGCAAGGCAAGTCTCGAAACTTAATTGTTCGACCAGGTGTCTCATAACCTCCGTACAATATTTTAATAGCATATTCTAGAGGCTAAATAAAAATCTTAATAGAAAAAATCTTAATAGAAAAATATTGAGGCTACAATAGTTTTTGAGTTATAAGTGATCAAAGTTTGCCAATAATATTGCGTAGAATTTGCGCCCTCAGGCTCGTAACTACATTTACACATGTATTGATCTGTCATCTGTTATTATATTATACAGGATGTCCCCAATTTAAATGTCAAAACTTTAGGAGCGTGTAGGG
The DNA here is from genome assembly GCA_009859135.1 of Formica selysi. Lineage (NCBI taxonomy): Eukaryota > Metazoa > Arthropoda > Insecta > Hymenoptera > Formicidae > Formica > Formica selysi. Next base: position 1,391,758 of record CM020820.1, read on the forward strand.
GACCAATAAACTAAGACAAAAAGTCCTTTAAAGATTTGCTCGTTTTTGCTTCGTTTTGAAGAAAATCGCAAAAAATGAAACAAATAATTTTCACCAAAAAACTTAAAACAACACTAAAATTATTAGATTTATCAAAAAGTATTATAAAATAAAAATTGTAGAACATGGAATTAAGAAAAGAGAGTGAGTTAAAATCCTCCTAAGGTAAAATTAGATTAGAAACAAAATTTCGCGTTATCGCTTATTTATCTACAATCCTCTAATTTTACCTCAGGAGGATTTTAACTCACTCTGTTTTCTTAATTCCATGTTCTACAATTTTTATTTTATCCCACTCGGCATGTAATATTGCTGAAATACTGTAATGTTCGGAAATGGTACAGAAATATTTCATTAATATTTCAATTGTAACTTTTCATCCGAAATATTTCAGAAATGTACCTGCATCATGTTTTTAAATTATTGCATTTGCAATATTTCTGAAATCTTTCAGAAAGTCCTTTTGTAACTAGTATTAAGGTTATAGTTTACTTGCTTACCGCTATGCGGCGCGCTATTCGCTGTCTATACCCGTATTCAAATTTTTGTCATGAGCGTATATAAAGCCTGCAAAATGCGGTTAATAATATTATAATTATTTTTATCAGTTTAATTTCTGATGCGATTTCCGTACCGGGAAATTCAGATATTGAACTGATTTTTAGAAAATCGGACGGATAAATGTCCGATTTTCACTTATTCGGACAATTTCTGTCCGAATCAGTGAAAATCGTTTGTTATTATCTACTTAAAATATAAAACAGAAATTAACTTCCATATAAATAAAATCTTTAATTTTATAAATTAAATTATTTAAAAATATTACCGAAATATTGCTGAAATCTTTTAGCAAGGTTGCATTTGAAATGATTGCGGACATTGAAACATTGCAGAAATGTTGCAGAAGCAGTCGTGAAATATTTCTGTAATATTGTTGAAAGGTGTAATATTTCAAATGGAATATTGTAGCAATGTATCAGAAATATTACATGCCGAGTGGGATAATACTTTTTGATAAATCTAATAATTTTAGTGTTGTTTTAAGTTTTTTGATGAAAATTATTTGTTTCATTTTTTGCGATTTTCCTCAAAACGAAGCAAAAACGAGCAAATCTCTAAAGGACTTTTTGTCTTAGTTTATCGGTCCCCTACATGCTCCTGAAGTTTTAACGTTTAAATTGGGGACACCCTGTATATTTAATTGTTTTTATAACGCTTAATAAAGGAGTTATTATTGAGTAAAGTCTGGCCAACCAGCGCCGATCTTTAGCCGGGCGCACGTCGGTAAGCCGCGCGCCTGGTAGTATGCGGCGGTGCACACTTCACGACGCGCGGCTCACTGACGTGCGCCTGGTTAAAACTTTACTCGATAATAACTCCTTTATTAAACGTTATAAAAAAAATGGCTCAGGACTTTTCGTCTCAGTTTTTGGTAAGGAATAACGCTATGTACTTAGTGGGCGGTCATTGCGGGTCACCCTGTGTATATATACAGGATGTCCCACCAAAAGTGGCCATCCCTTTTTATCTTTTAAACTAAAAGAGATAGACCGTAACAAATATATATTAAATTAAATGGTTCAAACTGAACTCTATTGTGAGCATAGTGGTTGCTTCCAAAAGCTATCTGTGTTAACGAACGGAGAGGTATGCATATTTTTTTATAATAATGTGAATATTTCGACATGAAAAAAGTTGTAGCGCTGTTTGAAACGAATACAACGATGTATGATATAATGTAAATATTTTACATATACGAATTTTATCAACTTGAAATATCGCGGGTGACGTCTACCTTTTCATTTTCGGCCCTGTGATAGATATAGCCAACTTCAGGATTGAGTATTATGATCAAATGACAACATGACACATGTCAATCACTAATAGACGAGTCAGAAGTTGGCCATAACACAGAGCAGAAAGTAAAAAGGTAGACGTCGCCCGCGATATTTCAAGTCGATAAAACTCGTATAATATGTAAAATAATTACATTATATCATATATTGTTGTATTGGTTTCAAATAGCGCTATAACTTTTATCATATCGAAATATTCACATTATTATAAAAAAATTATGCATATCTCTCCGTTCGTTAACACAGATAGCTTTTAGAAGCAGCCACTATGCTCACAATAGAGTTCAGTTTGAATCATTTAATTTGATATATATTTGTTATGGTCTATCTCTTTTAGTTTAAAAGAAAAAAAGGGGTGGCCACTTTTGGTCGTAGCTCATATTCAGCGACAAATGAGTCACGTGATTTCATATGTCGTTGACTTCGACTGTCGCTCATGTAAATGGCCTAAGCGATAAATTTTTGACGATTAGATTGATTGTGTTGTGTAAAATAAATACTGCAAAATGTCGTATCAAGAAAGGTATCACGAGTGGACCTGTCAACTTGCCGCGATTGTGCACAATAAAAATGGAGAGGAACGACGGCGAAATAGACTGATAGCAGCTGTATGCATCAATGAATGTACAAATTTCAAAAAAAAAATATAAAAAAAAGAGATTTTGGATTGATCCATTATTCGAAAAACGACGTGAACATAGATTTTACTATGCATCTGTACCAAGACTAATGCTCGGTCTACAATGAGTCGTTAGTCGTTAATCGCAAGCAAATTGACCAACCACAGTCGATTATTCCTAGAATATTCTTGGAATAATAGACTGTGGTTGGTTAATTTGCTTGCGACTAACGACTCATTGTAGACCGGGCTTAACACCAGAGAAGTTCAGAAATTATTATCGTATGATAGCTACGCAATTTGAGGAATTGTTACATTTAGTGGCACCTTCAATCACTAAACAAACCGTGATTAGAGAACCATTATCTCCTGCAGAGCGACTATCTATAACATTGAGGTTTGTTTGTCACATTTATTGCGTGAGAGTGACGTCGTTAAAAATTGGGTTCAATTCAACTTTTTAGCGGCGTCGCTTGGCGACAAGAACGCTGATAAAATGGGGGAAAATTCGGTCACGTGACCACTCATCGCTGCGACAAGCGACACCATGAAATTACCTTAAGGGCCCGGGCACATAAAAAAACTTAAGCAGTAAGACTTAAGACTTAAGAATTTCAACCATACGGAATTTTCAGCGTAGCTTACGTTTCAATATGGCTGCCTTACTGTTCGACCGTGATTAGTCAATTCGCTTACGTCTTAAGTCTTACTGCTTAAGTTTTTTTATGTGCCACGGCCCTAATAATCCTTAATCGAATCGCTCTACTGTTTTGTAGAATATCTAATACAGTTTGTGTGGCCATGAATATATACAAGGTATCTGATAATAATCGCTCCACCCTTAATGTGCAGATAGAGCGGGTTAAACCGAGTAGGAAAGTCCTCTACCATTTTGCGATCTCGGCAATAATTAATGAGAAATTAATTTAAAAAATCGACCAATTCGCGCGAGTATTACTGCGCGATGAGAAAGGACGGCCTAATATGAGCGGCATTGATATGTACCCAAGCAGAACAAAAAATCACAATAATATCAAAATGACATCATAATGACTATCAAAAGTCATTATGATGTCATTTTGATGTCATTTTGATGTCATCATGATGTCATTTGATATTATTGTGATTTTCTGTTCTGCTTGGGTAGTTGCTAAGACGCGAGAATCCATCATTACGTACCGTTCATACGTAACTGTTGTCATTTGTAGAGCGCTCCTCCCAAAACTTTGTCGCGTGCCTACTTTTGGGTTGTCTCTTCTTGCTGCGCGCTTATACTCGCATGAATTGGTCGATCTTCTTTAATTAATTTCTCAATAATTATTACGAAAATCGCAAAATGGTAAAGAGCATTCCTGTTCGGTTTAACCCGCTCTACCTGCACATAACGGGTGAGGCGATTATTATCAGACACCCTGTATACATATATATATATCAGATTCATGCCACTTCCACGCCTGGGTAACGCCAAGTGCAGGAAATTTCAACCTTTGAAAGGTCGCCATTTTGGATGTCGTAGCGATTTAAAATTTTCAGGGTTTTGTTCGTCTTCAAAAGACTTTTCAAATAAGCCCCCACTTGAACCCTAGTGCCATTTAAAATTTTCAACCCTCATCCCATCCTTGCGCATCTGGGGCACTCATGCCGAAAGGTAGCTTTTTTGAAAAATTGGAACACGTATTTTACTGTTTTTCAATATTTTCATTTTTACACAAGTTATTTCGGGGTTTCCACACTTTTGATAAACCCTATATAAACAATTGTAGGCTTGGGAATTATAGTTAATTTTAATAAATTGTAAAAAATCAAATCGATAATCATGCACAATAAATCTAATTGGTATATACTTTTAGTAGATATCTCAATTCTCGATTAATAATTATATATAATTTAATGTGTATCTTTTATTGTACAGTACTTAAATAAAACAATAGTGTAATTTTATTTTGCGCAAATACTGTAGCTATTTTGGCATCATCATTTTTTTACATTATTATGCTTTTAGCAAAGGCTACGATTTATTAATTCCCAGTGATATATATTTAGTCTTTCAATCATTCAATGTATATAAATAATGCGGAGAGAGTACCCGATCGATTATAAAAGATATATTTTTCTTTCTAGCTATCGTGGGACATGATCCGCAGACGAGCAACAGCAGTCAGCCGCAGTTGCAACAGCAGCAATTACAATCTGGGGGTTGGCTGGGGGGCGGTGTCAGTGACACTGGCAGCGGACTGGTCTGCCGATCATCGTCAAACAAATCGATCAACGGCAGCGGCAAGTCGTCGTTATGTCATCATCCTCAACAACAGCAACAGCAACAACAGCAAGGCCAATCTGGGAGTATGGGGGATGACGAAGACGGGGGTGGAGGGAGCGGAGGGCTGGAGGGGACGGACGCAGAGGCGAACAACGCTGTTCACCTCAAGAGACGGGTGGGACTCGTCAGTGGGGTGGCTCTAATCGTCGGCACGATGATCGGCTCCGGTATCTTCGTGTCGCCATCGGGTCTGCTGCTGCGTACCGGCAGCGTCGGCATCAGTTTCGTCGTGTGGACCGCATGCGGTCTGCTGAGTCTGTGCGGCGCCCTCGCCTATGCCGAGCTGGGCACCATGAATACGAGCAGCGGTGCCGAATATGCGTACTTCATGGATGCGTTCGGCGCACCGCCTGCTTTCCTCTTCTCTTGGGTGTCCACCCTGGTGCTCAAGCCATCGCAAATGGCGATCATCTGCCTGTCATTCGCCCAGTATACCGTCGAAGCGTTCACCGTCGATTGTGAACCACCCGATCAAGTGGTCAAGGTCGTCGCCCTGCTGGCAATCGTTTTGATACTCTTGATCAACTGTTACAGCGTCAATCTGGCCACTGGCGTACAGAACGCCTTCACCGCCGCCAAGCTGATGGCGATACTCGTGGTAATTGTCGGCGGTTCGTACAAATTGATACAGGGTAACACGCAGCATCTACAAACGGCGTTCAACACTATTGACGGCAGCACTATCAACTTCGGCCGCCTCGCCACTGCTTTTTACACCGGCCTCTGGGCTTACGACGGCTGGAATAATCTGAACTACGTGACCGAAGAGATCAAGAACCCTTCCAAGAATCTGCCCAGGTCCATCATGATCGGCATACCACTCGTCACACTTTGTTACGCGCTGATCAACATATCTTATCTAGCGGTCATGTCACCATCGGAAATGATCGAGAGCGAGGCTGTGGCAGTAGTAAGCATTGAGACGTGTCGATGAAAAAAGATATTATTCTTTCGTAACAATAGGGAACAAAAATTATCTTTAAGAAAAGCGATAACAAGGTAATAGAAGCACAGAACATGTGTCCTTCAATTTTTTGTTCAATATCGCTTTAGAAGTTGAGTTGTAGAATGATCTAGAGATAACGGTTGGCTTGTCAAATCCGAGATATTGTAGGATATCAATTGGGTTACTTCGCTCCGAACAATTCGTTGCCATATTCCGAAGGATTAAGATCCTTTGCGTTTTGCAGACATTCGGCAATCGGATACTGGGTGTGATGGCATGGCTGATGCCGCTTTCCGTAGCGATTAGCACATTCGGGTCCGCTAATGGCACTCTATTCGCTGCGGGCAGGCTCTGCTTTGCTGCGTCGCGAGAGGGTCACCTGCTCGATTGCTTGAGCTACGTACACGTGCGACGCTTCACTCCTGCGCCAGGCCTCATCTTCCATTCCCTCGTAGCAGGTATTACGCAATACGAATTATTGTTCTAAACTCTCTTTCAGATCGTTTCTTGGACGTTTGAGTATCCTAATTAATTTTTCAATCCTTTATAACCTTTATATTATTTGAGATTTTACTTTATATAACATACGTTGTGTTTTTTCCAAGGTGAAATTCTCGCTACCGTTTTGACTTCAAGGTATCTAGACGCATTAAGCCAAGTCATTGATTTCGCAGGCGCGATGGTTCTCTCTGGCAATATCGACTCGTTGATTGATTTCTTCTCATTCACTGCATGGATATTCTACGGCGGCGCGATGCTCGCTCTGCTGGTAATGCGGAGGACCAGACCGAACCATCCGCGACCGTACAAATGCCCGCTAGTGATACCTGTGCTTGTGCTCATCATCTCTGCATATCTCATAGTGGCGCCGATTATCGATAAGCCGCAGATCGAGTACCTGTACGCGGCCGGCTTCATCAGCGCAGGCATGCTCGTCTACCTCCCGTTCGTAAAATTTGGATATGTGCCCAAATTCATGGGTAAGTATACGTCACTACATTGTTAAAATAAAATCCGAATCGCAGAGTTCAGACGCCCAGACATTTCACAATATAGAGCGTCCTGTACCAGTTATTGTCTGATCGTGAACTAAAATAAACTTCCAGAAAAAAATAGAAATATTTGTTAGTAATTAAAATCTCAAGTCTGAAATTAAACTCAAAAAAATCTAGAGAATTCTTCTAAAAATCTCAGATTAACATTAAAAATAAAAAATGGATCTTGTGTGAAAAGCCTATATGAAAAACTATTAAAGTTTAGAGCTTTTAAAATTTTGAAAGTCTAAGATGTATATCAAAATTTTAAAAAGACAGATACTTAAATTTCAAGAAATTGCAGAGGTTGAAATTCTCATTAAAAAAAGAATGAAAATTTAATATTTAGAACATCTTTTATTTTTCTACTGTACTTTAGTATGCCTTTAAATTTTCTATTGAATACTCGTGTTTATTTTCCAATTGCAGAAGGTGTCAATGCTTTTCTGCAGATGTTACTAGAAGTGGCTCCAACAGCAGTTGCCTTCGACTGATTTCGAGAGGTACAATTCTCCAGATCAACAGTTCTTCAGGATGCCGAATCATTCCATTATGGCATTGCGCGAACTGTGTACACCTGAATAATCCTATTTTAAATACATACAGACAAGAGCGTTATATATCCTATATTACAAAGCTCAAGGCTGACACAAAAAAAAAAACAAAAAAACGGATCCATAAAAAAATATATATATTATATAAAAATATATTATTTTACTACTTGTTATTCTTCGTATATAGTATACAACACGCAGAAAAGATGTTATTGTTAGACAATAGATAGTTGATGTTGTAACAAGACAGCAATGAATCAACAGAAAATATTTTAAATGTTTACAGTTACAAATTGGCCTCTCTTTTTCTTTGTATATCCTTCTATTTTTCTCCCATATCTTCCTAAGAGAAAGATGATATCTAAATTGTTATGTATCATTTTTAATTTCCAATATAGTTTCAATATATATTATTAATTTTTTCCTAAGCTATATTTCTTAGGAATAATTAATTTAATTTAACTAAAATATCGAATTAAAAAGTTAGTTAACAAAGGATAGTTTTAATAATTACAAATATAGTCAGTTTTTATTCTCCCAATTATAATCTTTTTTTCAAAGATACTTCATTTTTAAGTCTCAACAAGTTTCTTTCTCCCGGACTCTAGCAATTTTGGTAAATTTTCAGAGGAGATTTCAAATATTTACCAATAAATTCAGCTCTTCTGTTTGGCCAAGGCATCCTTTGGTACCTTTCCATAAACGCCTAAAATGCCACTATCTTTCTTGTGTACTTTCTTGGACTTAGGTCTGAGCAAACTACTAGTAAATCCAGATGTATGTTTCTCTTCTTTCTTCCTTTGTTTCTCTATTATTCGACTCTTCTTTAATGTTTTATAATTCATTTTTCTATTTTTAGCAGGTATCGCACCTAAGCTGATGGCAAGCTCGACTTTTGCTTTTTTTGCTTTTGGTTTCTCAAAGCCAGACATACCGAATTTAATAACATCATAACGCATCCTCTTCATTTCCTTTTCTTGTTGTTCTTTCAGTTCAGTAGGCGTTTGCTTTGTTTTGGTATCCTTCTGTTCCTCATTATCGTGCAAACCATCCGCAGGTTTTGACTTTTTCTTTGGAGCTTCATAACTCACAGAGACATAGTCACTTGTCGCATTCTTCTTGATTTGGGACACACGCGTTGGCACAAAGTCTTCCATTCTTATCTCTCAACCACTTTTCTTCAATTAAAAAAAAATATATTATTAGAAAAAAATATATATTATTAAAATTATATTAATAAAATATATATTATTAAAGAAAATATTGGCTTTAATTAACAATAAATCGGTTAGAAGAACTCGTTAATCGTTACAATCTGAGAAAAGTAATTTCGAAAAAAGTCACAAAATATATTTAAAAAAAAAACACTAAATATATTTAAAAAAAGGATAATTATTCAGTTTAATGGTCCACCTCAAATATCGATAAAATTATGCTCATTCGACGCGTTTTTGCACAAAACGAAAGAATATAGCAGAGAAAAATGTCGCTGTGCCCCGCAAAGCGAGATATTAATAGTTAAAGTTGACGACTATTTAAATTACAAAATCTGTCATATCGACGAAATACAGCGACATGAGTATATTCCATGAAGGAAGAGTAAGGAGAGTTATCTCGATAGTGTAGAGAGAAAAAAAGTGGTCACGAAAAATGTTCCGTATGTGGCCAGGTTTGCCAAATGGAATGACTTGGACCAATTCGTCGCCATCTTGAATATTCGTACATATATAGTGTTAAGCCTATCACACACAAATTGGCATAGCTGCATATGCATAGCATAAGACCATCTGGACCAATGAGCGTGCTATGTAAATCAATATGGCGATTTTATTTCGATGCTCATTGGTCCAGACGGTCTTATGCTATGCATATGCAGCTATGCCAATTTGTGTGTGATAAGCCTAAAGCCTATCACACACAAATCGGCATAGCTGCATATGCATAGCATAAGACCGTCTGGACCAATGAGCATCGAAATAAAATCGCCATATTGATTTACATAGCATGCTCATTGGTCCAGATGGTCTTATGCTATGCATATGCAGCTATGCCAATTTGTGTGTGATAGGCTATAGGCTTTATGTTTAGTTGTATTCATAGACATAGTATATCTAGACCGAGCGTTTGCCTTTATTTAAGGAGTGGGGATAAAGATGCACGTAGAAAAGGTCATACTCTGTTTCGTGCCCCTTGCGTTCTCTCTCGCTCGCACGTAGCATAGCGTACTCTTTCGCTATGCTACATGCGAGTGAGAGAGAACGCAAGGGCACGGAACAGAGTATATGTCCTTTTCTACGTGCACCTTAGCCCCCACTCCTCAACACTCGGTCTAGATATACTATGTCTATGGTTATATTAGTGATTAGCATAGACATAGTATATCTAGACCGAGCGTTTGCCTTTATTTAAGGAGTGGGGGCCGATGTCCACGTAGAAAAGGGCATACTCTGTTTCGTGCCCCTTGCGTTCTCTCTCGCTCGCACGTAGCATGACGAAAGAGAGCGCTATGCTCTGTGCGAGCGAGAGAGAACGCAAGGGGCACGAAACAGAGTATGTCCTTTTCTACGTGCGCATCGGCCCCCACTCCTCAACACTCGGTCTAGATATACTATGTCTATGATGGACACTTATAGTATTGATATTGCTGCTCTATGTGAAACCAGACTTGACGACTCTTTTTCACCATCAATTCCTAACTATGACATATTTACGAATAATCGTAATAGACAGGGAGGAGGAGTGGCTATCCTGATTGGGAAGCAACTAAGATTCTCATATATTAGAGATACTCGTATTGGAAATATATGTTCAACTAACAACATTGAACTGTTGATTGGCAAAGTCTGGTTAGAGTCAAATAAGCATCTTTATATATGTTCCTTGTACAGTCCTCCCCGCGGAGGCTCTCATCCATTTACAAACAATCAAGCGTGGACAGAGATTCTTCATTTCTGCAATTCTTTTGATCCTATAATCATCTGTGGGGACTTTAATGGGAAGAGCACCTTGTGGTCTAACCTTATTCCGGGTCCCGACACCGAAGGTAGAAAACTTGAAACTGCCATTTCTAGTACAAACTTGATCTGCATCAACAATGGTAATCTAACCTGGACATCCGCTGACTTGTCTTCTGCCTCCTCTTTGGACATTACATTGGTTTCACCATCCGTAGCTACAAAGTGCTCTTGGCAGATACTTGACTCTAATTACGGTAGTGATCACTATCCGATCGTTACTAAGATCAATGATACGACGTACACTCCAGAGTTTGGCAGACCTTCATATATTATATCCAAAATTGATTGGACTTCATTTCAAGAGGAATGTAACAAATTTGTTCATTCGTTCCAAATCAATATGAACAATCTCAACTCTACATACGAAGATCTAATATACAACATTCATAATGCTCTGGAAAGAGCAGGCGCTAAACGCTCTCAAGCTAATAAATCTCGGAGAAAAGCTCCGGCTCCATAGTGGGATGATGATTGCTACGCCAAAATTGAACATAAGTGTCAGGTATTCAGAGAATTTAAGAAGTCTCCTACCTCAGACAATCTCAAAAAATACTTGGACATCTGTCAAACTGTTTCCAAGGAATTTTCCCGAAAAAAAAGGATTGCCTCAGAGAATTTTGTACGTCCCTGGATGTCAATACACCGATTCCAAGAATATGGTCTTATATTCGAGCCTTCTCAAATAAAAAATCTGGTAACTCCAGTCAACGTATTATTGATGAGGAGGAATTCCATTCTGCTTTTAACAAACTGGCACCCCATACTCCGGTACCGCCGCTTTCCACCAACGACATCAAGGCACTTTCTGACCTTCCGTTTACAGCTAGCTGCGACGCTGCTTTCATGCAGAAAAACTTTTCTATATATGAATTCAACGCTGCAGTCTCTTCATTAAAAAGCAAGTCAGCTCCGGGTCCGGATCTAATATCAAATAAAATCATCAAGAAATTGTCGGAAAATCTACACAAGTTGATTCTCAAAATCTTCAACTGTTTTTTTAATAAAGGTTCATATCCATCGCAATGGAACAACTACTTCACGGTCTTTATTCCAAAACCTGGTGGAAAAAAGACATTAAGACCTATATCTCTCGCTAATAATCTACATAAAATCTTCGAAAAATTAATCTTAAAACGCCTTGAATGGTGGACCGAAAACAACAAGGTATTATCACAACATCAATTCGGCTTTCGCAGAGGTCTCTCCTGCATGGATAATGTGGCTACTCTCATTACTGATATCCATTTGGCTAACAGACACCGTAAATTCACTGGGGTTGTCTTTCTGGACCTGGTCGGTGCTTTTGACAACGTTTTACCAGAAGCCCTATTAATACTACTTGAGAAATTTGGCCTTCCTCAGAAGATCATAGGTTTTATTAGGAAAACCACCACCAACCGAAACCTTACAGGATACGCAGCTGGTATCCCTCTTCAGACTAGAAGTACCGACCGAGGATTGCCACAGGGTTCCATTCTCAGTCCGACTTTATTCAATATATATGTAGCCTTGGCTCATACTTGCCTCCCAGAACATCTGAAAATATTAATGTATGCGGATGATATTGCCATATATTACATGGATGACAACCTGGATTCAATAAAGGGTCAACTTGGCGTTGCCGTGGAAAGTCTGAAGGTGTTTTTCGGACGTCTTGGTCTAAAGATCGCCCCTGAGAAATCAGCATATACCATTTTCTCCTCTATGAAACCGAGGAATCTACGTATATTACTAAGGAATAACAATTTTTTCCTTAAATTAGACAACACTAACATTCCAATTTCCTGGTCGCCTCGTTTTCTGGGGATTTACCTGGACTCGGAATTAAAATGGAGAGCTCATATCAACAAACTTAAGAACAGGACCATACCAGGATTAACATTCTTAAAGCTATCTCAGGCATCAAATGGGGAGCCCATCCAAACACACTACTCACCATATATAAAGGTTTCATCAGACCCCTGCTTGATTGGGGCTGCCAAGTATTTTACCCTCTAGATGAAGCACTTTACCTTAAGACTTCTAGACTGCAGTATGCCGCTTTTAGAACTGTTACCGATATGATGTGTACGACACCTACCAATGTACTATTGGATATTAACGGAGAACAGCCTCTGGCTTCCAGATGGCAATTCCTCACAGAAAAACTTATTTGTAAAATCAAAGCTCGGACTACTCACCCATTGCATTGCACCTTAGAGCAAATCGCTCAAGATCCAGCTAATGATCAATACTACAATCTTGAGTCGTTAACCAATAGATTCAAGACACATCAACACCTTTTCAATCAGATCGAAGCATTTAATCTTCCTGGATACTTGGAATTTAAATACCATAGCCACCAGTCCAATCCTCCAGTCGATGTGGATATGGGTTACGGATTGAATAGCTGTCCGAACATTCAAGAGAAGTTTATGCAGTTCATAAACTCAGACATTCCCTTTTCTACTAAATTCTATACGGATGGGTCTAGGCTGGATACGGACAACAAAGTTGGATACGGTATTTATTCCCCGGACTTAAATTTAAAAATTACGCGCAGGATTAATGACAACTGTTCAATCTTTGAAGCGGAGACGCTCGCTATTTCTCATACCCTCGATATAATTATGGAAAGGAAAATCAACAATTCGGCTATATTCACGGACTCACTCAGTGTCCTCTCTGGTTTAAATAATTCTGCATGGTCAGGAAAAACCCACCATTGGATACTTAAAATCAGACACTCTTTGTATAATTGCCAAACTAGTAATATCTTGGTCAAACTTTTTTGGATACCTAGCCATAGGGGTATATATGGCAATGAACAGGCTGATCTTCTGGCTAAGGATCCCTGCCGAAAATGGTCGATTAAAACGGATTTAAAAAAATGTAATCCGAATGGATCGGGATTTCTGCACCGAAAATGCGGTATTAAAACCGATTGAAAATAGTCAAATCGAATTTAGTATGCTTCAGGCGAGATTAATGTTGGATGATATATCTCCACCTCAATCCGAAATTATACGATTTCATAAAGTTATAATTAAACCTGTTTTAATGCAATTGAATTGGAATTTACCATAGTCAATCCATAGGTAAAAATAATCCCTTTTAATAAAAAATTTTATCATTTCGCAGATGAAAAGTAAATTGATTTTATGTAATGTGAAGTCGGATTTGCTGTTATCATGAGTCACAATCAATTATTGAATCGGTGTTTCTACAATTGAAACGGACTCAGTTGTTAAAAACAAATATACGATTTCTCCACAGAGGGTCCGCCTTATATCCCCGCTTGACCGCTTTCTACTTCCAGGTTGGCTCGCTCGACCTTCGCCGCGTAACGGCGCCGCCCGGAACTACGCGCGGACGCGCGAGCGCGTGGTCCGCCAAGTTGCGGGTCGCACTATTGTATCGCGGATTGTGCTTAATGTGACGATCTACGGCAGCCACAATATCCATTCGATTATTCGTGTTTATTTGGATTGACAACAATATGGATTAGAATGTAATGATTTTAGATTGGAAATAATCCGCGAAAGCGATATTAAAACCGATTATAGTTCGTTCGGAATTAAAATCGATTACTTTTTAATCCAGGCGCGGATTGAACCGATTAAAACCGATTAAAACCGATTAAAACGGATTATGTTTTAATCGGTTTTAATCGACCATTTTCGGCAGGGGAGTCTCTGCACCTCCCTAATCATTTTCTAATGAGTAAATGCCATTACTCAAATATTTATTCTAAATTCAAAAAAATTGCAAAAGACAAAGCTACGCAAACTCTCAGGCGACAGAGTCAATATAAAGGTTCCAGATACTTTAATCTCAAACTTGAATACGGGGACTCCATCCTTTCCACACCCTGGTATAAAAATTTCAAAGATTCACTTCCTAGATCGGTTATTACTCTCATCTCCAGAATCAGATCACATCACACTGCCACCGGCAAACATCTACTGGACAAAAACATTCTAACATCGTCAGAATGTTCCTGTGGTCATGCTTGCCAAAACCTCAATCACATCTTCTTTCAATGCCCCTCCCTTGCCGACGAATCATCTGCACTCATTTCATCTATCAAAAGAACAGACCCTCTTATTTCAATCGACATACCTAGTATTGCCTTTTCCAACAATCCCAAGTTATATAAATTGCTTCACTCATTTGTTAAGGGTCACAACCTAAACATATAATCTTTGAAAATTCATAAGAAATAATGGTGTATGGGCGACTAATGCCCAACCAGCCATAGAAGAAGAAGAAGAAGAAGAAGTTCCGTTCTTAGAACATATATAAATGGAAGGGGAATAGCAGGGTGAAAAGCATAGACATAGTATATCTAGACCGAGCGTTTGCCTTTATTTAAGGAGTGGGGGTAAAGATGCACGTAGAAAAGGACATACTCTGTTTCGTGCCCCTTGCGTTCTCTCTCGCTCGCACGTAGCATGACGAAAGAGAGCGCTATGCTCTGTGCGAGCGAGAGAGAACGCAAGGGGCACGAAACAGAGTATGTCCTTTTCTACGTGCACATCAGCCTCCACTCCTCAACACTCGGTCTAGATATACTATGTCTATGCTGAAAAGTGTCGGAAGGAAGTGAGAAAGAAATCGTAGTTGCCTCTCTCTTGTGAGTAACTACACATACAAGCATCGTGTCTGTAGTATACATACTTTTGTGTACACACACATGGCCGCGCATGCGTACTTTTGAGCAGAGTAACTCACAAGAGAGAGGCAACTATGATTTTCTTTCTCACTTCCTTCCGACATGTTTTTCTATCGGGAAACAAAGGCATTCCCCTTCCATTTATATATGTTCTAAGGTTCCGTTTCACGCATTGAGCGCATAGATCGCCTGGAAATCTATAGTTCACGTAACATATATTATAGATTTCCAGGAGATCTATGCGCTCAATGCGTGAAACGGAACGCACCCATAAAGCCTATTGCCTATCCATAGACATAGTATATCTAGACCGAGTGTTGAGGAGTGGAGGCCGATGTGCACGTAGAAAAGGACATACTCTGTTTCGTGCCCCTTGCGCTCTCTCTCGCTCGCACAGAGCATAGCGCTCTCTTTCGTCATGCTACGTGCGAGCGAGAGAGAACGCAAGGGGCACGAAACAGAGTATGTCCTTTTCTACGTGGACATCGGCCCCCACTCCTTAAATAAAGGCAAATGCTCGGTCTAGATATACTATGTCTATGGTCCAGACGGTCTTAGGCCGGATTCACACCTGGCAGAAAAGCAGAAAGCAGAAAAGCAGAAGCCAATCAGAACTCGTGCTAGAAAAGCAAAAGCCAATCAGAACTCGCGCTGAAAATTAGCAGTACATTCTGCTTTTCTAGCGCGAGTTCTGATTGGCCTCTGCTTTTCTGCTTTTCTGCCAAGGTGTGAATCCGGCCTTATGCTATGCATATGCAGCCATAGACATAGTATATCTAGACCGAGCGTTTGCCTTTATTTAAGGAGTGGGGGCCGATGCCCACGTAGAAAAGGACATATACTCTGTTCCGTGCCCTTGCGTTCTCTCTCATTCGCATGTAGCATAGCGAAAGAGTACGCTATGCTACGTGCGAGCGAGAGAGAACGCAAGGGGCACGAAACAGAGTATGTCCTTTTCTACGTGGGCATCGGCCCCCACTCCTCAACACTCGGTCTAGATATACTATGTCTATGTATGCAGCTATGTCAATTTGTGTGTGATAGGCTATAGGCTTAAGTCCGTGGAATATGCAGTGTGTTGTGTATATATTTTGTAATATTTTAAATCAAAGCTGAACTGTTTTATTTATTGAAAGTCAGAAAAATTACATTACAAATTCCTTTATGAAATACAATTTTCAACTATAACCAAATTTTCAATTACGAATCAATTTCTGTCAAACTTTTGTCTGAAATCTTAAACTTACATTCCGATTTTTGTCCTAATATATACTTATTTGATATGTGTGATCTATTCATTTCAAAATCATAAATCCAAAGTTATGTAAATGTAATTAAAAACTAGCCGCTTGTCATAGACATGTATGGGACGTCAACGAAGATCCATCATATGAACAATGAGATAGTTGACAATTAAATATGGATTTCGCCGGTTGCGTTTTAGGGTTTTTACTTTCCCTCACGATCGTTATATCCGCACGAAGCGAACTCATTACATTTGGTGTAATAGGCTCGATCGGTTCATTATTAGGCGGTGCAGGTTATTATGGTTACGAATGGTACAAATGCAAGTACATGGAATGCTGTACAGATGAATACGTCCTTTCTGATTTAGACAGTAAGTACGAACTATGTAAGCGCCGAGAAAATTTTTTATTGCTTTTTATTTATAGATATTAATATTTTAATTTATATATATTAAAAATAAGAGAGAATCTCCTTTGTTTTTATTATCTTTCTGATTTTTTCTTTTCATTTGATCAGTATAGTGGTACAGTAGCGTGATGTTTTTTTCTTTTTGATGGAAGAATAAATTTTATAATTTGTGCAGAGAGATTAATCTTTCGTCTGCACACGGGGTATATTCTACCCCAGACTTTTTCTAACGCAAAATTTTGAATAAATATAAATAAATATCCTAAATATTTAAAATTGCAAATTTTACGGAATTTTTTGTAAAAGTGTGCATTCTGGCACACATCGTTCCCTTCAGACCCGCTTTTCTAGTTCAAAATATTATTTTTTTGCAAATTTGATTATTGGACCTTAAAGTTCGATAGTTGTACTAAAAAAAATGTCTAAACTTTTTTTGAAATAACTGATAGTTTAAAAACTATGACGAGTCAAAGATAGCTGGGGTAGATTCTACCCCATATGCAGTTATTGATTCGGTACGGAGGTGTGCAGACAAAAGGTTAAAGCACTCCTTTTCATATTTTTCAAGCAGAAATATCTTCTGTATTGTGTGTTTATAAAATCTAGCATTTTTTAAAATTGCTTGTAATTACAGCTCTATTCTATCTCTATTCTATTTCTTTTCTATGGATACAGACAAGAAACTTGAAACAAGAAGTTATTATTAATAATTTAATTATTTAAATTATTAGGACTGGAATATATGTTAACTGCTAAGTTATACGGGCAACAAATTGCTCAAGATACAATCATAAATGCACTGCGGGGACATTTGGCAAATAAAAATTCACCCAAAGCACTGGTTATGAGTTTCCATGGCACGCCAGGAACTGGCAAAAACTATGTAGCTCAAATGATTGCCATGGCGTTTTATAAAAAGGGCATCGAGAGCCAATATTATCATTTTTTTAATGGCCGCAACGATTTTCCTTTGCAACAAAAAGTAGACGAATACAAGGTATACTCAAATATAAAATTCATTATAATGCAATGATAACAATAATATAATATTAAAAATAAGAGCTAACAAACAAACTTTTTTCTATAGGAAGATCTGTACAAAATTGTTTCTAATGGTCTAAAACAATGTGAGAGATCGTTATTTGTGTTCGACGAAGTGGACAAAATGCCGGAAGGCTTATTGAACATACTGGTTCCCTTTCTCGACTATAACGTGTATCACAAATCCTCCAAGCATAGTGAGTCCGTGTATCAGAACAAGGCTATTTTCATATTCCTCTCGAATACTGGCAGTGCTAATATAGTGCAGCATCTCACGGGTTTGTGGGAGAAGGGCAGGAAACGGGATGATACTCGTTTGCAGGACTTTGAGAAGTTGATAGCTGATGGCGCGTTCAGTGAAAAAGGCGGTTTTCATCGTAGTGACACTATACAGACCAGCGTGATAGATCACTATGTGCCTTTCCTGCCTCTAGAAGAGATACACGTTAAAAAGTGTCTGGCGAGGGCTTTTTCCGAGCGAGGCGTCACTCCAAAAGAGGACATGATAGAGGAGGCATTGTCATACTTGACTTTCGGTCCCGAACCGTATAAACTATATTCAATGGCCGGCTGTAAGAGAATAGAGCAAAAAGTTGCTTCTATTGTTTATCGTAAACAATCAGAATCCAAAATTGATAATTAAGATAATATGAAATACTCAAGATATTAGTAATAAAAATAATAAAACAGATGAAAAACTGTTGTAATGTAAGCATTTGTGTAACATCTCGATAAGATCCTTTATTGATAGAATTTCTTATTGGCACACTCAGAAAAATATGTCTAACAATTGAAAAAATAGTAAAATTAATTTATCGTACTTGGAATTTATAGGTATATATATATATATATATATATATATATATATATATATATATATGTGTGTGTGTATGTGTGTGTGTGTGTGTGTCGAGGAATGAATATATATTTTCATATATATTTGTGTATGTATCTATATAGAAGTTGTTCGATAACCAGCAATATAACTATGCAGAAGGAGAGAATAATTTCTCAATTTTATCAAATTAAATTTCCATAATTTAATTACTTGGAGCAACAAATGTTTTGACGAGCAAATTGTAAGTTATTAAATAAGATTTGGTGTATACTTTTCCGCAGCTTCAAATCTAAATATTACTATTTTTTGTGGACAGAGTTTTGATTGGCACCATAATTGAGCTTGCAATAAGTTGAGATATAAGATCTTTAGGCAGCTTTCTTACCATGAGCTTGCAGCTAAACATGACTCCAAGTAACAATATGAACAATTTTATCAATATTATTATATTACGCGCGCGCGTGCTATTGTTAAATAATATAAAATATGCTCTCTTTAGTATTTCTCTTTTCAAACATATAAAATTATGGAAGTTAACAAATAGTGGAAACTTGTCAAGAATTATAAAATTATACGCTCGCAAAACAAATGGTAGCTATAATTAATACATTATATACAGGGTGTTCCAAAGCACCCTTGACAACGCTCGTGAGCAGGTAGAGCACAGTAAACTCAACAGAAAAATCCTATAACATTTTTTTATATGATGCTTAATAAAAGAGTTACTATTGAGTAAAGTCTGGCCAATCAGCGCCGACCTTTAGCCGCGCGCCTGGTAGTGTCATAGACTTATAGAAATAGATTACGCGCTCTTACGGTTTGGCGATCTTAACATTGAAGGACAGAGATATACTGGTCGGATCTGTTTCTCTCTCGCACAGTTGAAGGAGAGGGGATATCGCGGCTGGCGGAGAATGAACGGAGAGACGAGGAAATGCGTATATACTCGCAGTCTCGCTCTCCTACAATTCTCCCCCACCACATAGCCGATTAGAAAGAGAAAGAGATCCGACTGCTATCGCTCTCTTTCTAATGTTTAAGACAGTCTTTTGCAGGGATGCGCAATCTATTTCTATAAGTCTATGGGTAGGTAGTGTGCGTGAGCGCTCCGTCGCTACGGCGGCGCACACTACCAGGCGGGCAACTCACCGACGTGCGTCCGGCTAAAAGTCGGCGCTGATTGGCCAGACTTTACTCAATAATTACTCCTTTATTAATAAGCGTTATAGAAAAAAATGGTAAAGGACTTTTCTATTCAGTTTACTGTGCTCTATCTGTTCACGAGCGTTGTCAAGAGTGCTTTGGGACACCCTGTATATGAAACAAATATAAATTATAAAAAAAATTACTCATATATATATAATAATATAATGAGCCGATTCCATAATGAGAAATTGCTCTTTTTTGCTCTCCAATTACCGAACATTCTGTATACACGGTGTTCCCGGGTTAAATGGCCAAACTTGAAATATGAATTTAGGATCTTAAAACAAGAAAAAATTCTCCTCTGGAAGTATGCTCGCAAACGCTTCGTTCAAGAGATATTGACTTCTGAAGTTATGAACTATAGGAACGAATAATTTCGAAATGTTTCTTTTTATTTTTGTTTTGAAGATCGAAGGTCATTGACAAGTTTATGAAGTGCCTATTAATGACTTTCAATTACTAAAACGGAGAATAGTGCAACCGTGCGAAGAAATGACAGATGTACAATGTCAATCAGCCACTCATTCTGTCATCGATGCTTGTCTCCGAGCTGGAGGCCATCATTTTGAACAAAACATTTAATTATTAAATTTTGATTATTGTACAGCAATAAATAGAATAAACCTAGATTATTTCGAAATTATTCGTTTCTATAGTTCATAACTTCAGAAGTCAATATCTCTTGAACGAAGCGTTTGCGAGCATACTTCCAGAGGAAAATTTTTTCTTGTTTTAAGCTCCTAAATTCATATTTCAAGTTTGGCCATTTAACCCGGGAATACCCTGTATAATTTATTTATGCATTTGTTCGCAATTTAAATGTAACTAGAAGTATCTCTTATTAATTGTACATAGATTATGGTATATGTACAGCTTTTTTAATGTCTAGCAATTGACTCTAAAATTTATCATAAAGAAGAAAGTTGTCAGTAACATGTAGGCTACTATATAAACAGTATGTCTATAAAAAAAATGAGAATTGATAGTAGACATCTTTTTATTAACAAATTTGAAGTGCAGAATTATGCAGTCACATAAAAATTTCAATTTTAATTCTTTGGTATAATTTTTTTTCTTTTTCAAAAAAATTTAATTCGAGATTTCTTAAAAAGACAATTCAATTCCCATCTTTTTAAGAATATTCTGTATTTAGTATATGCACGATACATATTTTTCTAAAGGTATTTTCGAATGAACAACTTTAATCTTTATGATGTGCCTTTATATTAATCGCCTTCTAATGATAATCAGAAATGGCGTGTCACAGTAAAAAATAATTGTTATCTTTTTATAATTCTATACATGTGGCTAAGAATATTTATCTAAGCGTAGCATCAAGTATGCATTACAACAGTATATGTGTGATGCATTCGGATTTCGTAAAATCTAAGAGAACAAGTAACATCGAAGTTATGTGCGCGAGATTATAGATTTATTTAGATTTTCTCTTTTTTTTTCTTATACAATGCAAAAATGCTTCGCGATTAAATTCGTTCCTCTTATTTTTTTCCTATTGAGGTATATGTTAATAAAATTACCATGATTGCACCATAAGTGATTATCACGGTGTATCGCATTTATTGACCATTCAGAGGTTAATGAATATTAATTAGATTAGATCGTTGCGTATAAAATATCGGTTTTATATTTATTTTTTCACGGATCTGTGAAAAAAAACAAGATATATACGATAGATAAAATTTTCAATTATGTTTCTCAGAATAAGAAGCAATTTGCATGACTTTATATGGAACATAAAAAAATTTTTATGAACAGTAAAATTCAAAAATGTTTCCTCAGTTTCATGCCCCACATCTGTGTTAATGTTTTTATAATATTTATCCTTTTCATATGTTAATACCATATTTCAAGATACTATCAAATGTATAAAAACAAAAAAGATTTAAGATCTAGACAAAAACGAGCAATTTAGATGCCATAAAAATCAAACAAAGGTAGAAAAGCCATATCAACAGAGGAATATATCAGCATGATGCGGAATATTTCAATCATTTTGATCATTCTTAATCCAAATACCAAAATTACAGATATTTAAACATAATATATAATAATCAATTATAAGACATCTTAAAATTTTAAAAATTCGGTATATATGCAATGATCTAAATATAATTTGACTTTAACAGTTCTACTCCTCTTCCACATACTCTTTTGGAAAGAATCCTACTTGATCGCCTATTTTACCCTTCCACCATCCTTTGGCATCACCCTCCTTGCTTAGTACCACGACGCGACAACCACGTCGCAGGCTTAGTTGATTGCGTTCGCTGCCGCGGAAGTCGAATAGTGCTTTAGCTAGAACTCGCCGGTAAGGCCATAGTAGACGCTGATCCAGCTTTTCAAAGTTTTCCGATAGCGACGCTCGCTCATAATACTCGACCAACTCGACGACGCTCTTGAAGAATCTGGACTCACTGAGATAATATAGATCCGCACCATCCACATCACGTTTGAACACTCGAATATGTTTCACCGCTCCTTCCGCCCTGAAATATCTGAGTATTAAAGTATATAGCCACAATGAAAAAAATATTCAGAAAAATTTAATTAAAAAAAAAAGAAGAAGAAGAGAAAGAAGAGAAAGAAGAAGAGGGAAAAGAGTAAGAAGAAGAAGAGGAAGAAGAGGAAGAAGGAGAAAAGGAAGAAAAATAAGAGAAAGGAGAAAAAGAAAAATGAATTTTATGAAGGCAAGATATTTTAATGTATATTTAATAATTTGATTTAAATATTAAAAATTAATGAAACAATGGAATATACGATCCAAATATTTGTTCTCAATCAGACATAATATGGAAAGAAAAGTTAAAAACTCTGCTTTTTCTCGAGCAAAAATATTGTTATATGTTTGAGCTTACTTGATACTGAGCGCATAATTCGTTTCATGCTTGAGGCGCGGCTGTCCGGCTGGACGGACGCGCAACATGTACGTGCCATCTTCGCGAGATTCCAGCTTGTTGGACGCCGTATCTCTACCCATCTCCCCAACGAACCACAACTTCGTGGCAAGCGCGCGTTCACAAGGTAGGGGTGGAGGCGGAGTCAACAGCGGTGCTGTGGGTACACAGCGACCCGAATGCGCGATGCATTGCTTGTGCACGGCTAGGCGACATATCTCGCATTTGTAACCCTGTATAATAATGTTGCTGCATTAAAAGTGTGTTTTATTAATTCGAAAGAACTTATCAGACAAGAACGAATCAGCATGAAATTTTATCATATGCTTGAATTGCCAGTTTTACAAATGATTAATGACGCCTAAGTAAACGGTTGAATGTGTTTCGTCAGCTAGTTTGTCATTTACCTGGAATATGCGACCTTTGAGAAACTTTCCACACCGTTGACAGCTTCTAGGAGCATCGAACGTCGTCAACTTGAACTTGTGATTGGTATTGCGACAGGCCGCGGGATTGACATTATCCATTGCATCTTGCAGTGCCTTTATCCACATCTGCTTTTGCTCCTCCGTTCTTGCGTACAATGTGTACGCCGTGTATGCCTGCTTATGTACAAGTAACCATTGATAGGACCAACGCGAATCTCTACCCAACGTTCTTCGTCCTATATGATCCTCCAATCTATAATCGTCTAATCGTAGAGTTTCCCGGTAACAATACTGGTCTCCCCTGCCCGCTTTGCAAATCAATACTACTTGCTCGAACACGAACGCGTAACGAGCCTTTATCCGTTGGTCGCCGTGAGCCTTCACCTGCAAAAAAATTAAATAACGGGATCGTATCGAGTCTAACTACTTTCCTTTTTTATTAGGATTATCGTGTAATTGTAATTTTCTTTCAAAAGTTATTTAATTTACATTTTATGTTAATCTTTTTAAATAATTTTTCATTTTGCATTCAGGCAGCGATTAAAATTGTTATGCAATCTGATTCTAAATGTTTCTTTTAGTGCGAAAAAACGTTGAGCAAACCTTCAGCTCGCCATCACGAAGTAATCTTCCGAAATCTTTCAACTGCGCATCTTCGGGCACATCCCAATCGATTATTGATGCTTGAATATCCTTTATGATATCCAATGTGTCGGAATCGCGTTTTACTTCATTTATATACTGAGCGACATCGACCATTACTTCCCTCGCCTTCGTCAGCGCATGGCAATCTTCAACCCATTCACGCGGAGTTTCTTCCACTAACTTGTCCAACAGCAAGTGATACTTGAGCACCCTCTGCATCGGCACAGACAATATATCGCGCAGCTTGAATTTACCGTTGTTAGCTTCTTGTTGACACCTCTGTAATAAATGTCAATGTTAAAACAACCCGCAACATATACATATTACTGCTACATTAATTACTGATTTTATATATGATCGCAATCTATTTAAAGATTACATCTTGAATTATATTAAATAAATTTCATTAAATTGTAGTCTTTGTTCTGCAAAAGAAAAAAATACACTTGTAAAATATAAAATTCTCCTCTCTTGAACTTTTACGATTCTACGAGTAAAACTTACGATAACTTCTTGATTGATTACTTCGTTACGTGCACAGATTTCCTGCAGAGTATTTTGCGCAAGAGTAAGATTTGCACAGTAGTCGCCGTAAATGAGGAACTTCTCCCGCCAGTCCAGGAAAACTTGGGCAAGCGCGGCGCCGTTTCGCGCCTTGCGCAGCTGACTGTGGAAGCCCACGTGGATCTCTGCAAGTTCCTTGATGCCGAAAAAGATGCGTGTTGAGTCCTCGGGCCGGAGTAACGATGATAGCGGACGTGCAAAATGCCTGAGTAAACTACTGAGAACCTCTGTGTAATTTCGTTCGGTCTCTACAAGCTCCTGGATCACATAATCCCTTTTCTCACCTCCGGAAATAGCACCACCCTATTATATGAAGATTATTTCGATAAAGAAAATTGGTTTTGCGCAAACTACAGTTTAAGTTGTGCAAAATGTAAAGCGAGCACATGAAAGATAACAAAATTAATCATAGTTCATAAATATGCGTGTGAACAATAAATAAAACATATTTCGCTAGTCTTTTTTTTCATCTTTAACGATGAGATTAACACTTAATATATGCATTTTTTTGTATGTTTTAATGCAGGATTTTCCTTCTCTAATTTCTTTTTTCCAAATTTTTCGAATAATTGCTAAGGAAAATAAAAGTTAAAAAATATGTCCTCTAATGTCCCACAATTAGAATATAAAAGTGTAAAAACTTGATAAATAAATAAGAATAACGGCGAGAAGATGATGACCTGAGCAACGGACGGAGGAGGTGGTAAGTGTAGACTACAAAGATCCTGGTAGATTTCCTCGCTTTGCGCGTGACTGCAAAAAGCTCCGTATCCGTCCTCCTCGCCGACCGGGTCTTCGTTATCCCCCCCGCCGCCCGTTTCGTCACCCTCCCGTCTTCTAAACCTTCTGCGACGACCCTCATCCTCGCGGCTTTAGCATAAAAACAAACAAACAAAAAAAAAAAAAAAAAAAAAAAAACAGCCATGCACTATACATGCATACAGAAGTTGCTAAACGTCTCCCGGGAAAAATCAAATTATAAATAACACAATTATAAAATCTGTTATTGATGATAAGACATCAATTGCAATTGATATGTAAGTACTGTCGTTGTGTCAACTTCAACATAAACAATAAAACAATGCCATCACTGTATCTTTTACGTTGTATGCAGTATATATATACATATATATAAATTTACCTCAGTTTCCATTTTATTTCAATGCAGGTGTTAGGTTTCTAATCTGTTTTTATGACATTAAAATTTTAACTCATCACACTATTATACATATAATAAGCAATAATTACATTTTTTATCTAAGAAAGGAATTTTTATTTTAAGGATGTCAACATATTTTCATTATAATATTTTTGTACACTCTATGAAATGTAAAAAATTTTAAGTATTACATGTAAAAATATATATATTGGTAAAAATATATATATATATATATATATATATATATATATATATATATATATATATATATATATATATATATACATACATACACATACGGTCTGTCTAAAAAGTTCCGAGACTGACTTTTTCCTGAACGAACAAGTAGCACTATCGCTCAAACAACTGTGGGACCTTTTAGTACTAATATTCGACTACTTATTATATAGATAAGATTTATTTCACGTCGTCACCAGCAGTATATTTCGAGTGGTGGCCGTGCATTTTTTTGTAAGATTGCTATACTCGTCATAATTATCGTAATGGAATAGCGCGCTGTTCTCAAATCTTGTTTTAAAATTCATAAAACACCAACTGAGGCCTATAATTTGATGAAACAAACATATGGTGAAGATTGTCTATCATGTCCACGTGTATTTGAATGGTATAAGCGTTTCCATGAAGAAAGGGAATTGTAAGATGACCCAAGATCGGGCCATCTCTCCACAAACATCACCGACGCAGATGGCTTGATTCATCATGAATTTATTCCTCCAGACATCACAGTTACTGCCAAGTACTACTTAGAGGTGCTCGATCATCTTTTGGTACGAATCAGACACATTTGTCCGCAGCGTTACGCCGAATGGAGTTTTTTTTCTGCTGCACGAAAACGCACTCGTGCACTCCGCGGCAATCGTGGTTCAGTTTTTGGCTCATAAACAAGTGCCAGTGCTTTAACACTCCCCGTACTCGCTAAATTTGGCTCCGGCTTTCTTTTATTTCCAAAATTAAAGATTCAAATGAAGGGAAAGCGGTTTGATAATTTCCTGGATATCCAAGCGAATGTGACGAGGAAATTGAAGGCTAATCCAAATAAAGACTACTGTAGAAGCTTTCAACGGTTGAAAGAACGTTCACAACGTTGCATTGACATGAGGGACTATGTTGAACATTGTAATTAATAAAATTTATATATTTTTATTTCTCGATTTTTAATGAAGTCAGTTTCAGAACTTTTTAGACAGCCCGTGTATATATATATATATATATGAAGTGTAAAAAAATATCATAATGAAAAAATGTTTCACATCCTTAAAATAAAAACATTCTTAGAAAAAATATAACTATTACTTATTATACATATAATTGTGCAATAAGTTGAAATTTTAATGTCATAAAAACAGATTAGAAATAACATCTACAGTGAAATAAAATTGAAAGTAAGATAAATTTGAGCATGTGAAAGTGTCCGAATAATCACAGCATATAATATCATCTTTGCATATATTTCAATTTTTGAATAGTTTAATATTTATAGATTAAGATGTCTACGCTTGTATTTATGAATAAAATTTATATAACAATACAGTGATGGCAGGCATTTTTTTTTGCAAGATGTTTTTAAAATTGCAAAGCCGTGAACGACGTGTACCTTCTCCGCGGAAGGCCAATCGCGCTGAGAATTGCTCGAGAAGCAGAGCAATTCCTGATAAACTTGGGACTCATCTACGTCCACAGCCTTAGTTTTTATGGTAAACGCCACCAATCCGGGCGTGGCGCTAAACCAATTAATAAGAATTACTATATAAAAAATTTCATTCTATTATCTTTTTTAAGGCAAAATAGAGTAATTGTTTCTTTTTAGTCTTTTATAAATCGTTATTTAAAAATAGATGATAGTGTCTTTATGATTTCATGAAAGAAAATAGAAGTTTTTTCCTTTAAAAGAGGTAAATTTTGATTTTGAATATCAATGTGAAAAATGCTCTTTGAATTTTAATATTTATCAATAAACTGCTGTAAATAAACTGCTGTAATGAGCTTATGTAAGATACTAAGATATTAATTAATATAAAAACTCTTACCCTACGCCAGCACTTTGCAAGTCTTTATAAATGTCCTCTTGCGATCTTCCATGACCAACAGAAAATCCACTGCAATAAATAAGATTTATTTTCTGATTATTTTTCATCGACTTTATAATTACCACTGATGAGAATTCAAATCTTCTCCATGTGATAAAATACGCAGAAGACAGTAAGTTACTTACAGTATACCCTTTCGCCTGAATCGTGGACAGTTGGATAAGGCGGAAAGCGTGCAGAGGACACGATGGAAATTAGATAGGTCGAACAGCATAGACGGCTCAAAGAGTTCTGAGTCGGTGAGACCGAAGACGCTCGAGCATGCTGACAGGAACACCTTTATGTTACGCAAGCACAGGAACTGTGCCATTTGCGGCTTCTGATTCACATCCTTCATGTCTATACAACCCGAGTCCACAATGTTCAATAAATTGCAAAGCAAGACACCATCTCGCAACGTGTAGGCCAAGTCAAATGCCGTCGCCTGTGGCCAATTGGCCTTGTGATCCGCTCGTAATGCGCCGCATCTCGTCAACCAGCTGGCGCATTCGCGCCAACCCTTACCGGCATCTGCGCTTTCTACCCTGTTCATTGTTGTGCTTTTTCTTTATTGTTCAATAATTAGGGCATAGAAGACTCTCGCTCATAATTTTGTAGATACTTTGAGCATTATGTACGAGCTTTCCACAAGACATGCATCTCACGCTGCCACCTGTCAAATTACATCATATAAATATAAATAAAGATAAATAAAATATTATAAATATTGTAACGCAGAAAGATATATGAATGTAAAAAATCTTATATATTTCGCATTTATTATATTAGAAAGAATGAATTAAAAATTGGTAGGATTAAGAAGTTTGTACAAATATTAAACTGAATTTTCATGCTGTATTATTGCAAAAGTTATTATAAGATACGCCGCGTTTGGTATCACTCGCGATAAAACTCTACAAGAGTAAGATGGACCTTCGCATGAAATCGCTGTGAAATTGAATAGTTTAAAGTAAGTTTGATTTTTACTTCAAGCTCGCGAGATTAAATCGTGCGCGCGATTCTTATTAGCCACTGCGAGATGAATCCGACAATCCAAGCGTCTATCGGTCCATCCTAGTAGAATCACGTCGGGACATCGCGCTGATCAGCTGATTGTCAAAGCGACAACGTAGGAGCATGATCTGTGACAGCGGCACTCGTGGACTCGCTCCGTCGAGACGATGCCATCGTTGTCATATTACGTTACATTTCCTCTCTGTCGCTCGCGAGACACATAGGTACAGGTTGTACAAGAGAGAGAACGCTGCGAGGAAAATACAAAGAGACGACGGGACACACACAGGAGCGTTAGAGTTACTAGCGATTTAAGAGAATATAATAATAGCTTTGCTCGCTCATGTTCGCCGCGATATCTTCATGATATATTATCACACCAGGTTTGAAACCACATACTCGCGATCCACTATCCTCTACCGCCATACCATCATCGCACGAAACGATGATCGACGATATATGTTCTCTCTTCTCTCCCATCCAATGCTCACCGACTATTCCCCAGGACCGGCCGCAAACTCTCAGGCACCCGGCAGATATGCAGGACATCTCGAGGAAGAGTGTCGAGGCCTTTGACTATATAGTCAAAGGTCGAGGCGGATAAATTACATAAGTAAATATAGAAAATAAAAAATCTGTAAAAATATTATATATCCCATAAATCATAGAACATTGCAGCAATATTGCTGTAATGTTCTGTGCCATGTGAGATATATGATGTTTTATCTTTAGAGTATTAATTTAACAATTTCAAGAATTTTTGTGTGTCATATTTTTTAATTCTCTTATATAAGTAATTGTTATAATAAGTAATAATTATTTTACATTATTTGTTTAAAATATACAAAATTATTGAGACCACATATATACACGATCTCTTTGTAAAATATACTTTGGTATGTTTTTTCCTTATTGTTTCCTAGTCGCTTGACATCGCAGTACAATCGATCACTCGAATTTCTCGATTAGATTTCTTGGTTTCCCGCTATCATGTTCAAAACAGTCAATTGCGTCCATTCGTCCTTTTTATATTTATTATATAAAATTATTTTTATAATAATTGAAGAGAGAAAAAAAGACAGCGCAATTGAGAGAAAATAAACGTGACAAATATACATATACACATATGTGACATCTGTTTCTTAATAAAAATAATAAATTAGAATATTAATAAATTCGGACGTAGAATTTTGAATTATGCTGGAAATAGATTTCCCATACAGCACAAAACATTGCAGCAATATTGCGGTAATGTTTTGTGCTGTATGGGTTATTCACATAAAGTTCGATGCAAATATAAAATTAAAAGATACATTTAATAATAAATAGAAAAATGCAAATACTTCTACTAATAAACAGAGGGTGAGTTATTTTTTAATGACCCCATCTAAATATCCATTTTTCTATGTCTTTTACAAAAAATGTTTCATACAAAAGTTTGTGACTTCAAGGGGGATAAGATGGCGCCATTGTGGATTGATCTTGGATGAAGATCATGAGGTTATTTCAAAGTCATCTTCACTTTTTTTTATATGGAATCACCCTAATTTGTTTACATAAATCGATTTCTCGCAATATTCGATATTTTATACTTTGCGACATACAATTTTATATAAACTCTGTGAAATATCTCATAAAATATTTACTTTTCGATTATCTTATCTCGATATTTGTATGCACAAAATAATGAGAGAAATCAATTGGTGTAAAAAAAAACATAGTGTTTTTTTGATGAAAAAACTTTGTTTTTTCATTAATAACTCATACAGGACAGACATATTGCAGCAACATTGCGACATTGCGAAATTGCAATTTGCAACATTGCAACATTGCGGCAATGTTGTCTGCTGTATAAATAATATGAATGCGCGCATATTATATTATTAATAATTATATATAAATAGATATTTTTTCCGAATAGTTATTTTTCTACAATTATTTCGGACGCATTATGCTCATTTGTTTTATTGCGGTAAAAATCTTATCTGTTATATGGCAATGCATGACAAAGAATGCATCATATATGCATGTAAAAATCCATGTGACGTCACGAGCGATTTCTACGATCAGCGCAGTCTCTCCGATTTCTCCTCATGTCTTTGTCTCGGAAACTTGGCGAGCTGTGACCCGGATTCGTTGTAGTTCACATCATCGGCGAATGTGTGTGACTTGCAACAAAATGTTGATATCATCAGTCGAAGAGGTAGATCGCAGAGAAAAGGCTGGGCAAGCAAGTGAAAACTGTCGTATCTTTTCCAAACACGTGCATCCTATATTTCATTATTAAAATAAAATTCCCATTTATAACGCTGCTGTACTCTCGAAGACAAGACTATAGTAAATGTACATAGTATAGTAAATGTACAAAGGCGTAGAATGCATGCGGGGACGAACATCTTCATCGTCCTGGCATTATCTGCACGCGTTATCACTTCCTTCTCGTTATAAATATTTTACGCGTTTTATGATATATATACACAATATATATATATATATATATATATATATATATATATATATATATACAGGGTGCGGCATTTATAGTGACGCGGGCATATTTTTCGGAAACGAAGTGAGATATCAAAAAATGTTTCAGACAAAAGTTGCATGGTTTCGAAGGGGCCACATGATAAAAATATGGATTTGACCTTAAGTGGTCTTTTCAAGGTGAGGTCAATGTGGTCGATGTTTTCTTAAATGGAACTCCCCATTTTTTGTTACATATTCTTGTAGCTTACCTCGAGAGCTTTCCAAAACACTATAATAAAGTATTTTTTCATTAAGTACTTTTTGAGTTATTTTATATTTTAATCTGACATATTTTGATATAAAAAATAAAATATCTCGTAAAATATTTAGTTTTCGATAATCTTACCGTAATACTTTTATATATAGGATAATGAGACAAATCAATTAGTAAAAAAAAAATAATTGTTTTTAAGAAAAAGTATGTAATTATTTACAATGTATTTTTTAAAACAACTATTTGTTTTTTTCTTTACACTAATTGATTTGTCTCATTATTCTGTACATAAAAGTATTACGGTAAGATTATCGAAAACTAAATATTTTACGAGATATTTTATTTTTTATATCAAAATATGTCAGATTAAAATATAAAATAACTCAAAAAGTACTTAATGAAAAAATACTTTATTATAGTGTTTTGGAAAGCTCTCGGGATAAGCTATAAGAATATGTAATAAAAAATGGGGAGTTCCATTTAAGAAAACATTGACCACATTGACCTCACCTTGAAAAGACCACTTAAGGTCAAATCCATATTTTTATCATGTGGCCCCTCGAAACCATGCAACTTTTGTCTGAAACATTTTTTGATATCTCACTTCGTTTCCGAAAAATATGCCCGCGTCACTATAAATGCCGCACTCTGTATATACAGGGTGAGATTTTTTAACTTGAAACTGTAAAATATCTCGGAAAGTAAGCTTTATCGAAAAAAATGTTTCAAACAAAAGTTATAGGGTTCGGAGGGGGCCACATGATAAAAATATGGATTTGACCTTGAGTGACCTTCTCAAGGTGAGATCATGTTTTCTTAAATGGAACCCCCCTTTTTTTATTACATATTCTTGTAGCTTATCTCGAGAGCTTTTCAAAACACTATAATAAAGTATTTTTTCATTAAGTACTTTTTGAGTTATTTTATATCTTAATCTAACATATTTTGATATAAAAAATAAAATATCTCGTAAAATATTTAGTTTTCGATAATCTTACCGTAATACTTTTATGTACAGAATAATGAGACAAATCAATTAGTGTAAAGAAAAAAACAAACAATTGTTTAAAAAAATATATTGTAAATAATTAAATACTTTTTCTTAAAAATAATTATTTTTTTTACACTAATTGATTTGTCTCATTATTCTGTATATAAAAGTATTACGGTAAGATTATCGGAAACTAAATATTTTACGAGATATTTTATCTTTTATATCAAAATATGTCAGATTAAGATATAAAATAACTCAAAAAGTACTTAATGAAAAAATACTTTATTATAGTGTTTTGAAAAGCTCTCGAGATAAGCTACAAGAATATGTAATAAAAAAGGGGGGGTTCCATTTAAGAAAACATCGATCACTTTGACTTGGCCTTGAAAAGGTCACTCAAGATCAAATCCATATTTTTATCATGTGGCCCCCTCCGAACCCTACAACTTTTGTTGGAAACATTTTTTTCGATAAAGCTTACTTTCCGAGATATTTTACAGTTTCAAGTTAAAAAACTCACCCTGTATATATAAGAAATTTATATATATATATATATACATAAATTTCCTATAAAATCTCAAAATCTGACCGGAACGTTTGGGCCCAGCTTGTATATATAGGGTGAGTCTTTTTAATCTTAACAGGCAAATATCTCAAAATCTGTAAGTTTTAGAAGGAAACTTTTTAGACAAGAGTTGTTTGATTCTGAGAGGGAAAAGAGATAGGAATAGACCTTGGGTAGCATTGTTAAGGTCATATCAAGGTCACATTGAATTTTTCAAATTGAAACCTCTATTTTTTATTGCATATTCTTATAGCCCTTGTCGAGACCTTTTCAAAACTCTATAATAAAGTATGTTTTCATTAAGTACTTTTTGAGTTATTTTATATCTTAATCTGACATATTTTGATATAAAAAATAAAATATCTCGTAAAATATTTAGTTTTCGATAATCTGATCGTAATACTTTTATGTACAGAATAATGAGACAAATCAATTGGTATAAAAAAAAAATTTTTTTTGTATTTTTTTAATACAATGTATTTTTTTAAAACAATGTATTTTTTTAATAATTATTTGTTTTTTTTTACACTAATTGATTTGTCTCATTATTCTGTACATAAAAATATTACGGTAAGATTACCGAAAACTAAATATTTTACGAGATATGTTATTTTTTATATCAAAATATGTCAGAGTAAGATATAAAATAACTCAAAAAGTACTTAATGAAAACATACTTTATTATAGAGTTTTGAAAAGATCTCGACAAGGGCTATAAGAATATGCAACAAAAAATAGAAATTTCAATTTAAAAAATTCAATGTAACCTTGACATGACCTTAACACTGCCACCCAAGGTCTAACTAATATTCTTATCTCTTTTCCCCCTCAGAACCAAACAACTCTTGTCTAAAAAGTTTCCTTCTAAAACTTACAGGTTTTGAGATATTTGCCTGTTAAGATTAAAAAGACTTACCCTGTATATATATATATATACAGAGTGTAACTAAACAAACGAATATGGACAACACTATCAGATACAGAACAACAATTCAAATCAAAAAGTCCTGAACCATTTTTTGATCTGAGCTTTCTTTTCGTTGTTATGTGATGTTAAAGTTAGCTAATCAGCGCCTGTCTATACACCAGAAAGCCGTCTCGCTACTCCGACCCCCGTCGTACCTTCTCTGTTTTCCGTTGTAGACAGGCGCTGATTAGTTAACTTTAACATCATATAACAACGAAAAGAAAGCTCAGATCAAAAAATGGTTCAGGACTTTTCGATTTGAATTGTTGTTCTGTATCTGATAGTATTGTCCATATGTGTTTGTTTAGTTACACCCAGTATATATATATATATATATATATTTAGTTTTATTATTAATTCTAAGTATACTTATGTTACTGTATTAATAGAAATTAAGATTTAATTACTGGAATTTTCTCAATATGAAGAACTAAAACGTAGAAATCGATAAAAGAAACTATGAAAAATAAATGTTTATTATAGCGAAAATTATTTGTGCGAAATATCTATTACATAATAATAATTTTCGGAAATATAATGTTTTATGTGGAAATTGGAATTGTTTTCTATAAATTGGAGATTTGAAACAGGAAGCTTAGATAATATATATAAAGTAGTTGTACCATATTTCGATATATAAAGTTTTCTACATATAATAGATGTATTTGATAATCAATACAATTTTTTTACAATTCTTTCTCTCTCTCTCTTTCTCTTTTTAGAAATTTTTAATTAAACGCTATAAATTTTGAAATTACTCGAATTTTCGATAAGATACAATAGCATTTATTTTTGCAAAATATCTGTTACATATAATAATAGCTTAGAAATATAATATTTTATGTGAAAACTGATCTCTCCCTCTTAGAAAATTTTTTTTAATTCATATTTAATTAAACGCGAATTTATTACGCAGAATTTATTACTATTATGCAAATTTTGCTTCCTCATAGTGGAAGGTTTGTTTCCGTGAAAAAAATTTTTTTTGGGATTATTTTTTGATACCAATGTGTTTAGAATGTTCTAAAATGTTGAAAAATCGTATTTTTTAAAAATGTTCGTATGTGTATATGTATGTGTGTATGTGCACCAAAAGGACATGGTTGCTCTAACTTTCACAAATTTTGAGATATCAAGCTAAATTTTTTTACATGAATAGAGTATCATTAAACGATGGTTGGTATTGAATTTAGCTAGGATCGGTGAAGAAGTTTATTTTTTATAAAATTTTTCAAAAAAAAGGTGTGATTGCTCTAACTTCCGCAAATTTTGAGATATCGGGCTAAATACTTTTACATGATTAGAGTATCATTAAAAGATGGTTGCAAATTAGAAAAGAGCACATTGCTTCTTTATTTTTCTGTTTCGCTCACAAAACTTCATCTATGAAGAAGCCAAAAGTGAAAAACTCGCTTGCTTTAGCGAGCTTAAGCTTTGTGAGCGGAGTAAAATGATGAGGAAGCAATGTGCAAGTTTCTAATTTGCACAATTTTCAGCTTGTTTTTGATAAGAAATAGTAGCCTTTATTTTTGGCAAAATATCTATTACATAATAATAATTTGAAAATATAATATTTTATGTTAAAATTGGTCTCTTTCTCTTTCTTAAAAAATTTTCTTTATCAATATTTAATTAAAAGCAAATTTATTATACAAAATTTATTACTATTATGCAAATTTGTTATTTATTTCGATATTTTCGTTAAAGACGTTAAATTATTTGAATTTTCGATAAGAAACAATAGCGTTTATTTTTTGCAAAATACTGTAATAACAATTTCGAAATATATAATGGTAATAGTAATGGTATTAGATAACGTTTAGGAAACGTTTATGCAATCAACATGTGCTACTTGGGATCATTCTATGAGAGAATATCTACGTCGCATTTTACTCACATGAAAAATTTACACGGTAGTAATAAACGAAACGCTAATGAGCAAATTGAGATAAAAGAAAAAAATTTCCACACATATACACACGACACACAATATTATTATAGGTATAATAGATATTTCACAAAAAAATAAACGTTACCGTTTCTCTTATCAAAAATTTAAATTATGTTATTGAGAATGATTACAAAAGATATATTATTCTTGCGGCAAACATCAACGTTATCGCAATTGCAAATTTACATATAAATTTGCACGTGTTTCAGAAAGCATTTAGACAGGAATGTGCGACGTGCGCTTCAATGAACTGAAAGTAATGCAGATGTCAAACTGTTTGTCAACGCAATTCCAGCAACTTTACTCTATGACGTAATAGGCTCAAGTATAGTGGTATAAGTACAGAAATTTGCGCTTATTGTCGCTTTTTTAATTAACGCCATTCATCATAAACATCTGTCGATTAAACTAGTAGATTCAACTGGTGTTTTTGCGCTACAAATTTTTGCCGATTATGAGCATCGTTAACGCTTCGTTCAAAATGTTTTTATTACTGTGCATAAACATTTTGTTTTTTATGTGCAATGCCACAAATATAACAACTCCTTTATGCAGGGACGAAAACAATCAAGTCGTCGATTGGTAAGTGCGTTCGAGATACCTATGTAACATTTATCCGGAGTACCTCGCTGCTTCGCGTGAACTTAGCGCAAGACACTACCGTGTCTCTTGATATCTTATAAGTCTTACATAGATTTTAGGAATTTTTAAAAGATAAGATCAGTTGTCGCGAGTTATAAAAATTTGCTAAAAATTCCAAAAGAGATTTTAGAGAATTGCGAATAAGTATATTTTATAATAATTTATATCAAGAATTTCATGCATATATGACATGATTTAATAATTGAGTCAAATAAATTTTGGATGAAGTTCCGAGAAGGGCCTATCTCCGATTTCAATGAAATTTTGTAAAAAGCTTTCTTTTATTGTTAGATTAAAATGGAAGCCTCTAAAAGGAATTTTGACGACTGCTATAAAAAAGTCATTTTTTAGAAGAAAATGGTAAAAAGTATAATAATTGTGGTAATTATTTACATTAGCGGACATCTTACCGATGATCTTGATCTTCACATATGTTATAAGAATGAGATTACTAATTAATATTTACTTTGTTTTATTTGGCGGTCTCGTATAGTTTTTGAGATATTTAACGAAAAAATTTACTAAATAAAACGTAATTTTCTGACACCATATACATTTAATAGAGCATACTTTTAGCAGATTAATTTATTTAAATATGACAAATAAAATGCGAGGGGCGAAGTTCCTCCCCCGCCCACATGTAAAAGTCATAACTTTTTGTATTTTTATAATTTTAATAAAAGATCACTATACTATTACTAATATTTACTATTACTAAAATTACTACATTTAAAATTATCCTTATGGGAAATCTTGCAAATCCATGCACAACCATATAATTGTATATCTCGTTTTACATCCGAAACATCCAAGGTGATATGAGATGGACCTCGCTTCGCGCAAAAAGTTGCAAACCCATGTAAAATCGTATAACTCAGTAAATCTTTTTCGTTAAATATCTCAAAAACTATACGAGACCGCCAAATAAAACAAAGTCAATATTAATCAGCAACCTCACCCTTATAACATATGTGAAAGTCAAGGTCATCGGCGAGGTGTCCGCTAATGTAAATAATTATCGATTTGATACTATCTTCTCTTAAAAAATGACTTTCTTATAGGAGTCGCCAAAATTCTCTTTAGAGGCTTCTATTTTAACCTGAAATAAAGCTTTTCACAAAGTTTCATCGAAATCGGAGCTAGGCTCTTTTCGGAACTCCATTCTAAATTTTTTCTTACATTTATCTCTCTTTACATAAATTTGAATTTATTTAAAGATCGAAACACAATATACATATATAATAAAATATTTTTCCGTAATAACGTAAATACGTATTAATTTTTAATGAACTCATAATAAAACTCATAAAACTTTGAATAAGAAGTAATTATATATATTTTTAATGCTTGCATATTAATCTTATTAATGGACAATTTTATGGTCTCCCATCTATTTTACAACTTTCATAATTATTGTATTCGCTACTAATAATTGATAACAATCTAATGAATAATTATTGCAATTTTAGGTATGTACTTTACAAGTTACCAAAGGTGTCACAAAGCAGCAATCCTGTGATTAGACACGGATTAGCGTATCTATATATGACCAATAAAACTATTGACAAGGGTTGGCAATTATCTGCGAAAAAAATCAGCGACGAAAATTCCATACCAGGAAATACATTAGCACCTTTATATAATGATGTGAGAGAAAATAAATCATATCATATACGTACATTTATTATACTTCATATCATATACGTACATATATTATATTTGACAGATTCTTTATTCTCAGATTTATTTATTAAATAAATTATTTGTACTAAAGTGCAATTTTTTTTCAACATTCGCTGTCTGTTCTGCATAAAAAATGCTAAAATCTCTTTTCTATTAATTTTAATTACAAGTGTGTAAATTAACTGTAATTTTAATTTAATAAATTTTAAATATATTTATCAATTTTTATATATTTTAAAGAATTTTTCTTTTCAAAAATCATAATATTGCAAAGTTTTCTTTAATTTTGAAAGAAAAGACAGATTTTTTAATTTATATTATTTTTCATAATAGGTATGTAATATTCGTTTATATTATTACAAACTTTTAGTCAGAGGCATCAAAGGCTTTCTGGATCTTGTATAACGATGATCCGCCTAATAGACCTATCAATGGAAAATATGGCCATGCGAAGGGCGCCGTGATGGCGAATATGCAACAAGGTTTCTGGTTAATACACAGTGTCCCGAATTATCCACCTTTACCCAACAGCGGCAATGACACAAGACGGGTATGCAGATAATTATTTTAAATCTATTAGAGTATTTTCGATATTTGATATTTCTTACAATACAGTAACAATATAGTAATTTTTAAGACTTATACTATTGGGTCGGTACATAAGTTCGTAGCGTTTTTTAAGTGAAATTCAAAGACCATGTTTAAATATTTGTACATAGATTTATTCAATCACATATGTGCAACCAAATATCGTAGCGATTCACGTATCCGAATGTCTTTAAATATCTCACAACGCTCATATGAGATATGTGGAGTATCTCTGCGATGTCCCGTGTCGTGTGACGTGGATTATTTTCAATTAGCGTTACGATTTGATCATCATCAACGATTGCAGGCCTGCCGGAATGTTCTCGGTCTTCCAAATCAAAATTGCCACTTCTGAATCGAGCGAACCACTTGCGAACAGTACTTTCAGCTATGGCATCATTTCCATAAACGGCACATATCTTTTTTGCTGTTTATACAGCACTTTTTCCTTTCCGGAAATAAAAGAGCATTAAATGACGAAAATGTACCTTATTTTTCTCCATTTTTACTTTTAACATAAACACACTTAAAATTGATAAATCTACATACAAATCGCATAGAAAGACGCGTTGAAATATCAGCTTTCAGAATATGTATATATTTCATATTTTTCCGCTACGTGTGAAACGAACTCACGTGTTCAAACGCCACCTATTAAAAACGCTACGAACTTATGTTCCGACCCAATATAATTATTAATAACATCGTTAAAAAAAAAGACTTTTTTTCGAACACTGGAACGAGACTAGTCGTTTCTTATAGGTTTTTGGACGCTGAACACGAATCCGGTTTCGAAATTGCTTCATCATGTCAGAATTTTGAGAAATTTGCAATTAAAGTTGCAAAAAGGGCTATTTTCACGAACTTTGTCATATTATAGCTACAATATGTGACGTGCTGGAGAAGTTTTATTGCAATCAAAATAAAGTATGTTGTTAGGACTTCCAAACCTCAAAATTAATTTTTGGTGTCGGTTATGGTTAATAAGATATCCATAGTTAAATATGGAGTGTTTTGCAGAAGTTAGCTGTGACTTAGGTCATTGACGATTTACCAAATAGCTTTCAATTATTATTTAAATTTAAGAGTTTTTTAGTTTGCTAAATACAAATCCAATGTTAAAATTGTCAAATTCAAAATGGTGGACTCAAATGTTTAGATTGCAATCTAAACATTTTTAAAGTTTTGATATCCGCCATATTGAGTCCACCGTTTTGAATTTGACAATTTTGACACTGAATTCGTATTCATCGATCTAAAAAATTCTAAGTTTAAATAAATATAATTGAAAGCTATTTGGTAAATCGTCAATGACCTATAAGTCACAGCTAACTTCTGCAATACATTCCATATTTAACTATGGATATCTTATTAACCATAACCGACACCAAAAATTAATTTTGAGGTTTGAAAGTCCTAACAACATACTTTATTTTGATTGCAATAAAACTTCTCCAGCACGTCACATATTGTAGCTATAATATGACAAAGTTCGTGAAAATAGCCCCTTTTTGCAACTTTAACTGCAAATTTCTCAAAATTCTGACGTGATGGAGTAATTTCGGAACCGGATTCGCGTTCAGCGTCCAAAATCCTATAAGAAACGACTAGTCCCGTTCCGGTGTTTTTTTGTTGTTGAACTGTGTAATTTATTTATACTATTCATTAATAAGAAAGACCGGTTATAAGTGGACCAGATAACACTTGTTAATCTTTCCAAATTAATGTTATTTTCTCAGCATTAATTTGTATGATCACGTTTAAGAAATTTTCTAAAGTCTGTTAATATTATCATTTTTTTCTCTAATGCTTCTGCAATCACTATTAATTTAATCATTAGGAACGTCTTAGTTACTCGAACGGTTCAATTTTTCTCACTCAATTCTATTCAATACCATATGAGTGATACCGTAGAGACGAAATCCTAAGGTATCTTTAAATGAGAGAAATACTTTTTAAATGAAATCCCTTAGGGACGAGACATGCAAGAGAATCCGACTCCAGGAAATCGGTCTGAGTATGGTTACCCATCATCCGGAGAGAATTACGGACAGAGCTTCCTGTGCATCTCTATGGACGGCGATCAATTCGACGTGATCGGTCAACAGTTGATGTTCAATCAGATAATAGTATATAGAAGAAACATCCCTGTCACGTTCGCCGCATCATTTCCGATACTCACAGATGCGGCCAATCAAAAGCGCATCAGACAAGCACCCTTCAGCAGCAAAGCGGTATTAAGATCATCTGGTGACGTCAAATTTTTATCATTCGCCAAGAGCGACAAGTGGCAGAAAGGTATACGCATCTGTGGAATTCGTTTTTCTTTTTTTTTTTTTTTTTAATGTACCAATTTACTTTAAACGAGCAATGTTTTTTTGAAGTGAGAAATATTTAGACATATATATCTGTCATATTTAAAAAATTTTTACCTTTAATTTCTGGATGTTTAGTTTGATTAGCTACGATTGGCAGACGGAACCAAGATATTCTCATACATGTATAAAATTAATATACTTTGTTATAATCCTATAGATCACAATGATTAACATGTTTTTATCAACGTGCTAATTTATAGATTTGTACGACGAATTTGTCGCACCAACTTTACGGTCTGATTTATTCGCGGAAACGTGGTTGAACGGACGGGGTAGATTACCATCGGATTGTGAGCACACAAAGTAATGTTCTTGTTTTTTTCATTGTTTAAAAAAGTTTTTAAATACAATCTGATTTAATTAAATTGTTGACTTTTTTGTAGAGTATACAATGTCGTGTCTATTTCTTTGCAAGCGTTTGATATCGATTTTAAGAGCAGCCGCGATCACTCAAAGTGGGCGGTGGCAATTGAAGGTAAAGCTAATCAAACTTGGATCTGCATCGGTGATATCAACCGAGCGGTGAGAGCACATCTTTTATACATAAAAAAAGCTTTATATTTAGAAGGAAATCTTACACCAATTACGTCACCAAACAGTGTAACAGAGTGTCCCAGATCATTGGGGACAATACACGTAATTCACAATACGAGTAATTATTAAGTAAATTCTGGCCAATCAGTGCCGATCTTTAGCCGGGCGCACGTCGGTGAGCCGCGCACCTGGTAGTATGCGGCGGTGCACACTTCATGGCGCGCGGCTCATTGATGTGCGCCCGGCTAAAGGTTGGCGCTGATTGACCAGACTTTACTCAATAATAACTCCTTTATTAAGCGTTATAAAAAAATATGATACAGGACTTTTCGACTCAGTTTGGTCCGCTCTATCTGCACACGAGTATTGTCCCCAATGATCTGGGACATCCTGTATATAAAATAAATAAAACAAAGATTAGTAAAATTAACT
This sequence comes from Formica selysi, assembly GCA_009859135.1. Classification (NCBI taxonomy): domain Eukaryota; kingdom Metazoa; phylum Arthropoda; class Insecta; order Hymenoptera; family Formicidae; genus Formica; species Formica selysi. The sequence continues at coordinate 1,433,827 of CM020820.1, forward strand.
TAAATAAGAAAAGAAGCAATCTATTAAAATATATTCTGTGTTATTAAAATTGATTAATTAAATTGGTCATTTATTCTTTTCTCAAGTAACAAACATTTCCATAAGTTAGTCTACATTTTTCAAAATATATTTCTTTTCTACGTATATCTCTTCAGGATTAATTTAATTTGCTAGAAAAATATATGTTTCATTAAATTTCGTATTTTATTATGTTTTAGGACACTCAGTACCTACGAGGCGGTGGAACTATCTGTTTAAATCACCGGAAAGTCTGGGAAAATTACCGGCATATCGTGAATGATGTGGAACCGTGTCCCAAGAGCTATGAGACAGTTTTAGTTTAAAAAATTTATTTATAATTTTATTTAAAAGAATAACAGCAAAGTATTGAAAGGTTTGATTACAATGATAATAATCATTTCCATTGTTGCCCATAGTATAATTGGTACATAATTGTTGAATTGAAAAAATAGTGCATGTCAAAAGAAAATAATGTAAGAAATAATGTGTATAATAGTTTCAACATATTATATATATATATATATATATATATATATATATATATATATATATATATATCTATATATGGAGGTAAAATACGTGCAATTTTATAAAAATGCATTTTGTATTGCTCCCTAAAATCTTTACAAATTTTTGATAGGATATGTTATCGGCAGTATGAAAGCTGTTAATACTGAGTTACTGTACCATACACAAGAGGTCTCATCATTGATAAATATACGGATGGAATAATTGAATTTAATATAAAGTAAAAAATTATAGATGGCAAAAGCAAAAAGTTTTCACACAAAATAATTTACTAATAACATCATAGTTATCTGAAAAAATAGAAAATAAATATTCTCTCTTTTTATCTTTTACTTTGCATCATATATGTTCCTACATATAAAACTCCATTCGTAAATTTAAATTAAATTAACAAGCACGTGTGCAACAATTGGAATTAATTAAAATTAATTAACTTGTTGTACATATATATATATATATATATATATATATATATATATATATATTAAATAAATATATTGATCTGTATAACGTATATAATAATTAGCTTAAGAATTAAATAATCTCAAATTTTTAAAAATTCTTTGTTTTTTTTATTCCATTGCTTATTTTCCTTTTTATATTAAAAAAATTAATACATTCGGGTGGTATCTGTATTCATAGTTATGTCGCGTATACATTTTTACTATGCACTAACTACGGAGCTTGTACTAAGAGGCCCTGTCGACTTCTCACTAAAAAAATTAAGACGAATAACGCGACAGAGTCATGGTAGTTCTTAAATTTTATGAAAGGCGGAGATGAGAGAGGAAGGAGAAGCGAATGCTTCTCATTCTCATTTGTCTTCCTTTTTTTTGCGGCGATGTTTATTGTCTAGTCGAAAAAATTGCAGAGTAGTTCAACGTGCCGTTAATGAGGGAGGGAAAAGAGGATGGAGTCGCGACGGAAAGAGAGTAAAATACCGAGTCGCTTTCTAATGAAAACCGTGAGAAATTGACCGAACTTCGGGGACTCGTCGCTATTTATCTGACCACTTTGAGATTTCATCTCTGCGATCAGCAGAAATTTTTCCGTCCAAAGTTATCGCGCGGATTTGATTCCGAAGCAGGATGAATTCTTATTTGCTAGCGTTTTACGACTTCCTTCCACTTTAGCCGAACGTCTTACACTTTTCTTTCGATTCTTGCGCAATGATAAATCAAATTATAAGATGTATTAGATTGGTGTAGAAAATTTGTCATCTTTTGACACAGCGAATTTTATATTATGTTCTTGAGTCTTATTAAGCTTGATATACATATATATATATATATATATACATATGTGCGTGTGCGTGTACGTTTGCGTGTACGTTTGCGTGTGCGTGTGCATGTGCGTGTGCGTGTGCGTTGTGTGTGCGTGTGCGTTGCGTGTGCGTTGCATGTGCGTGTGCGTTTGCATGTGTGTGTGCGTTTGCATGTGTGTGTGCGTTTGCATGTGCGTGTGCGTTTGCATGTGTGCGTGCGTTTGCATGGCGTGTGCGTGCGTGCGTGCGCGCGCACGCGTTTGTGTGTATATATTTGTTTTTTCTTTAAATAATGGAATTGTACAACTTTTTTTTATAAATTAATTTTTTCTACACTGTAAAAAATGTTCTAAAAATTCTGACATATTTTTGTCTGAATTTTTAGATCTGGTTGTCTGAAAGAAATTTCAGACAATTTGTTTTAATCATTAGAATCGTTTTTCTGAAAGTTCAGAAGAGTCTGAAAATTGAAATGTGTGTCTCAAAATTCAGACAGCATTCAGTCTGGAAATTTAAACAGTGTGTCTGTAAAAAAGCTGCAGACATTTTGTCTGAAGCTTTAGTCTATCTTTTTTAACAAATCTTTTAAAAATCGATAAAATTAAAATTTCAAAAATTATATCTTGTTTAAGTACAAAAATATGCAATCCTTTACATATTATAAAAAATCACTTAATAATAATTCTGCATGAAATAATATAATCGCGTTGAACGTTTTAATTCCTAAAAACATTTTCTCGCACTAGCTATTTAACATCTATGACATTATAATAAAGCAACCGAGATGAGGGCAGATTTGAATGTGCGGTTAAATAGGGTTTTGCGCTCTCGGCGAAAGGGCCCCGAAATTTTCGTGCGGCAAAACGACGATGAAACTGCGACGTTCCAACGATATTTCAGCATTAAAGGTCGACCTGGTCCGCATGTTAAAATCCCTGGCTGCTCACCGGCCAAATATACGCGCCAGCATTATATGCATGGACCCATCATTTTTGCGTGGGTGTACGTTTAAGTATTTGTGCAATGGTACATGTGCATGTTGCAGTAACACATACACGTGTTTTGCTATTAATTCGCGTTATTTTAAGATGGTTAGGACTTTTTCGTCAGTTTAGAAACAATTTTTTCTACGAATAAAAATATTGAAATATCTGTAATTGTTTTTTGAAATTATATTTTAATTGAAAATTGAAGAAAAAGATAAACAGATAAATTAAACTTTAAGTGGGAAAATTAGATATTAATGTAATATTCTTGGGTTAATCTTAAATAAATGTTAACAGTATTTTAATTTAGGATTTAGAGAGTATAAGAATACATATAATGTTGAAAAATTGTGGAAATTGCAGTGAATAATTTATTGCAAAGTAATAATTGATTGAAAATTGATTGAAGAAATAATAAAAGGGATATGACCCCATATATATACGCAAATACATATATTGCCTCGAACTTCATATCAGTTTCTCATATCGTAAGTGCAGAGCCGGAAAACAATGGTAAGAGGTATCTCAAAGTTCTAATTAATAACAGTAGACATTAGAAACGAGATCCCTCCGTGGAACGTGATAATGCGATAAGTTGCGCGTGTAAGACATCCATTAATTAGCAGATGTTTCTTCATTCATGTCTGATAAACATATTTGTTCATTAAAAATAAAAAAAAAAGATTTTGATTTTAAAAACATTAAGAAAACTAGAGAAAAACTGTAGAAAAAATTCAAAAAAGAGAAGTTCAAAATTTTTATTTTTTTAAAAATTGTTTAAGGGTAAAAGTGCATAATAACGGACCCAGTCTCAATGACCTTGATCTTAACATATGTTGTCAAGGTCATTGTCCTGGGTATCCCCCAAAAAGTAATAAGCGTCGCTCGTTGTTTATTCAAAAGTTATTAACAAAAAAAGTTTACTGAATAAAAAGTAATTTAATAAATGTTTACCTTTACACACTCCATCCCAAATGACTTCTGGTTGACCTTGATGTTGATCTTGACTTCTAAGGAGGTCAAGGTCATTGACCTTTCCCGTCGCTCGATTAGTAAAGAAAAGTTCTGATTACTTAAACAAGGTTTATAGTTATACGATTTTACATGAATTTGCAATTTTCTGCGCGAAGCAAGGTCTAGTTTTAAATCAGAAATAGGTTTGGGTTAGGTTATATCTTCCGGAAGTGAAGCCCCCCGAAGGGGGGGGGGGGAGGTCGGAACCCACTGTGTCCATGCATATACTTTACAACACGAAGCGAGGTCCACTCCACAATTGTTGTGTGGATAGGAAAGTGTATGCGTGGACGCAGTGAGTTCCGCCCCCCCCCCCCCCTACGTGGGGGCTCCACTTCCGAAAGATATAATCTAATCCAAACCTATTTCTGATTTAAAACTAAAATTTGGATTGGGTTAGATTATATCTTCCGAAAGTGGTGCCCCCGTACAGGGGGGGGGGGGGAGGGAGGCGGAACCCACTGCGCCCACGCATGCACTTTGCAAGACGAAGAATTTGAACGATTAAACCAGATTGATCAAAATACGCACGTCATCATTTTTGCATTTAATACTTGTTCTTATTGTATAATTTAATTGTTAATAGCTTTTTAATAAATAACGAGCGACGGCTAAAACCTTTTGGAGGTTACTCAGGGTCATGATCTTGACAACATATGTCAAGGTCAAGGTCATTGGAGCTGGGTCCGTTATTATGCACTTTTACCAATATAACAAGAGGAAACAAACCTGCGGGATCATCAGCCCTGTGCCTGTACGGAATATACATATATCCCATAACCACTCGTATGTTTCGTCGAGATAAAAGGGATATGTATCCGCGGTGGATAGTCCTGTACGAAGTTTAATATTGCCTTATGCGTATTCATATCATGTGCGGGATGGTCCTTTTAGGTGGAAATGAGCTTATATCGCGGATGTAAACAGGATATAGGAACTTCGATGGAAAATTGCAGCTCGACTGATTGGAAAGCAGTGTAAACGAAGATAATCCTCGTCGCGACTCAGATTTATTTGCTTGTCGATCGTTCAAGTGTCTTAATCGATACGGTCATTGATTAATTCTGAAATAATAAAAAAAATGTAAAATGTATCATATGCGCATAATGTAATGTATTAAATCATGAAAACATGTGTAAATAATTTCAAATTTTCTTATTTTTAACGCTTTGTACAAAATTTCAACAATATTCAATTAAATAGTAATTTAATTGAATATTAAATTACCATTTAATTAAAATTACTATTTTAATATTTAATTACTAATAATTAAAATTACTATTTTATATTATATTACTATTTAATTGAAATTGCTATTTTAATCTTCAATTACTATTTATTTAAAATTACTATTTAATATTAAATTACTATTTCATTGAAATGGCTATTTAATTAAAATGATTATTTTAATATTCGATTAAATAATAATTTTATTGAATATTAAATAATAATTTAATAGTAATTTATGAGATTAAACAATAACGCTTCTCAAAATTACAGTATAGAATGACTCATTTAGATTAAAAATAAAAAAGACCATGCTTTGATACGTTTGAGGGTCCAGGATACGTTAGATTTGTTAAATGATATCGCGCGAGATGAGATATGCGCAAACGGAACAGATCGCGCGAGAACTCTCGAACGTTGGACGAGGACACAAGAGCGTTTAATTTTCATCTGAATCATCCCTTTCAAACGAACGTTTCCAGGCAGATGGACATTCATTATGTAAATTGTATGCAGCGCGAATGTTCGGGCGACGCCACTGCATTTCCCCGTGTTTAGGATGGACAAGTACGTTTCTGTGTGCATGTGGGCCCGTATTATAACGTGTTATAGCACCTCGGCGCCAACTTTAATACAGCCTTCATACAGTATTCATACCGCATCACACGCGTCCGGGAGGGAAGGGGGTGGCGAAGAGGGGGGATGGGAAACATTCCTCTTCGTCCAGATGGGAAAATGAACTGCCAAACTCTTACGTCTCTCGCCTCGCGTCCATTTTCGTATAAACCTAATTTTACCGATACTTCATACGAGTAAATGAGCAGGTGGGAATTTCTACAGGACAAATCTTCTCTGAGACAAAGGATAACGCATTGAGGGATAGTAATGACTGAGCATAATAATATAAAGCATATTCTTCTACAAGGGTTGACATGTGAAGCTAAGAAACTAATATAAATCTAAAGAATAAGTAAAAAAAAAAAATTAGTTTAAGAATGTATTTTTGTCATCTATTTTGTTTCCTAAAGCTTATATTGCCACAGGCGATATTTAATTATTAATCTCATTCGAACACTATATGCCCAATATTAAAAAAAAAAAAAAAAAAATGACCACGCACGATTCATTAGATAAGCGAGAATAGTGACTGTAAAGATAGTATCGGACTTCAACCAAAGACTTTGAGATCGAAGGTGACGTCGTGTGTATCTCGGCGTGTTCTCGACTGAAGTTATGTAAAGGGAACGGAGCGGAGCGATGGAGTACTCCCAGCCAAAGTTTGATATTCATGCCGCACTGGATAACGCCTTGCCTTAATCGAGCCTTTGCGTCGTGTTCTAAGAGGAAAAGGTCATCATCGACGAAATCCGATGGATAACGACGACAAAATCGCACCGTATGCATGCCGTCGTCGTCCAGGGCAACTTCCGGAAACGAGACTCTAGAGCGGAGCTTCGATTAACAGCAAAGACTATTATCGCAAGTTTAGTTAAGCTCAGATTACGTGAAAGGGACGAAGATATATATATACACGCGGGGAATCCCTTTATGAGAATTAGAGTGATTTTCAACGATTCCGCTTTCTATTGTTCCGCGGAAACTGTCGCTAGCTTATGGTTAAGATAATTCTGTTTTTTCATCTTTCCAATTTGTGTGATTTATATATCATGTATAAAACATTTATTTTAGGAAAAGATATATAAAATTGCATGCGAGAGAAAAGACTTTAAAAATATTTCAGTTATATTTCATCTCTCTTGGGTTCAAAGTTTATCTTTTTTATTCTTCTATTTAGACATTTTTGCTAGTTTTTTAAATACACGCTTTATACTCGACGATATATACAGGGTGTCTGATAATAATCGCCCCACCCGTAATGTGCAGGTAGAGCGGGTTAAACCGAGCAGGAAAGTCCTTTACCATTTTGCGATTTTTCTAATAATTATTGAGAAAATAATTAAAAAAGATAGACCAATTCGCGCGAGTATAAGCGCGCAGCGAGAAGAGACAACCCAAAAGTAGGCGTGCGACGAAGTTTTGGGAGGAGTGTTCTACAAATAACAACAGTTACGTACGAGTGATACATAACGATGGATTCTCGCGTCCTAGCAAGCACATATCAATGCCGCCCATATCAGGCCATCTTTTCTCACCGCGCGGTAATACTCGCGCGAATTGGCCGATCTTCATAAATTAATTTCTCATTAATTATTGCGAAGATCGCAAAACGGTAGAGGACTTTCCTATTCGGTTTAATCCGTTCTACCTGTACATTACCGGTGAGGCGATTATTATCAGACACTCTGTATATACATATACATATATGTATACAGAGTGTAACAAAAAAATGGGGACAGACTTTATGTGCTTGTAGGGGGGATTGATATAAGTAATTTGAGTATAGGAATGCAGTTCCGCTGAAGCCTCGTTTCCGTGCCACACGGCTGTGAACTGTGAAGTTGTCTAAATTTCCTGTGTAAGTAAAGTGCCTTTTCGGTAAAAGATAGCAAAAAATTTTATTTGAGAAAGCTGTTCGGAAAAAAAGATCAGGCTCGTATACCAAATTTTGAATCAATCAGCTTACTTAATATTCGTAATTCATGACATACCTGACTTAATACAAAAAAGCAAAAACATCAAAGTTTATCTACACAGGAAATTTAGGCAACTTCACAGCCGTGTAGCACGGAAACGAGGCTTCAGCGGATCTGCATTCCTATACTCAAATTACTTATATCAAACCCCCCTACAAGCACACAAAGTCTGTTCTTCTTGTGCATCTTTTTGTTACATCCTGTATATGTAGTCAAATTTCCTCCTACTCTTCTAATTTTATAATTTATGTTTCGAGGTAAGTATAAGTTGCGTTCCATCCCAACTCAATTCTCCACGAGTCCGGACGTAACAATGCCAAATCATTCAATTCTCTTGGCATCAACAAAATTGTTTCCATTGTCTGAGTATATATAAGCTGGCTTGTCTCTTCTAGAGACAAAACGTCTGAGTGTTGCAATGAAAGACTCCTGGTCATATCGAAAATCAGCTCCAAATGTATCGTCTTTGGAACGAAACAGACAAATAGACCTACATAACATTTATTTGTTTTGCAACCTCTGCCTTTCCTGTCTTTGATCATGAATGGACCTCCGTAATCTACACCTTTTATATGAAAGCGCCCTGCTATAGCTACGCGAGTTTTCGGTAACTCGCCCATTAACGCTTGTGCTTGCTGTGATTTATTTTTAAAGCATTTTACGCATTCATGAACGACCTTTTTTGCGAGATTTCGGCCACCAGTTATCCAAAATTGCTCACGTATAGAAGCTAAAAGTGCTTGTGAAGCTGCATGCAGCAATCGCAGATGCTCATCTATAAGAAGCAACTTCGTAAATCAATGTTTGGCCAACAAAACGATGGGATGCCTTTTATCATTGAAGAACTCTGAATAATTTAATCTTCCCCATATCCCTAGCAAACTTTCTTTATCAACAAAAGGATTGAGAGGCATTAATCTATTAGATGAAACAAATGCATTTTTTTTTTACTTCGTGTGGAAAGCATTCACGCTGAGCTATCCTTGTATTTAACGACTCTTTTAGTTCTAACGTTGTAAGGAAGTCCGTTTTACGCTTTCTTATGCTTACAATAAGCTGTGATGCGGATGATACGTTTTACACTCGATATATTTTCAAATATAGATGCCTCTGTTGATTGCACTTATTTTGTCATGCAGCACTGTCACTTCTGGCAGATCGCTTTCTGTTGTTACGAATGTGGACCATTCGTCCTTGTTCCTTAGCAAGAAAGATGGACCGGACCATTATAATTTTGAGTGTATTAACTTGTCTGAGGAGACCACGCGAAAGACAGTCGGCTGGATTCTCTGTTATTGGAACATGTTGCCACTCATGTGACTTTGTTAGGCGTTATATTTCCGCTACGCGATTTGCTACAAATACTTGTAATGTATTTGGCTGCACTCATAACCAACTGATGATTATTGCGGAGTTACTCCAACAAGTGATTTTATTGATAGCATTCGAAGCGATTGAACTACCTTGGCGACCAGGCGCGCGAAAGTGAGACCTGCACACAAAGCTCTAGACGAGGGATTGTTTGTTGCTTAAGAGGAGCTACTTTGCTTTTCGCATACAACAGCTTTACTTCAACAATTTCTTTGGAATTTTGTGATCGCATGTAGATGCAGGCGCCATAAGCCCTTTGTAACACATCTGCAAAACCATGTAATTGTACATTTGTATATTCTTGCATAAAATATACCCGCTTGACTTGAAAAGTTGACTCTGTTTCCGAAACGATAACCAATTGTTATGCAAATCGAAAGGTAGAGATTCATCCCATGCTAGTTTATGTAACCACAATTCTTGCAATTAAATTTTTGCTATGATTATGCATGGACCAAGAAGACCTAAGGGGTCAAAGATTTAAGCGGTTTCAGTTAGGATTTCTTTGTGACTTTAGTTTGATTTAATTCCTTTATTCTGAAGATCAGCTTGTCGGAAAATGCTTGCCATGTTGTACCTAGTGTCTTTGTTTTTCCATCACTCTTGAAATCAATACTATCCAGATTTTGATCTTTTACTGGAACATCTTGAACTATTGCAGGCTCGTTAGATGTCCATTTTCTGTAACTGGAAACCGGTTGCTCCTAGGATACGAGAAATCTTGCGTCTTATGTTTGTCGCTTCTTCAATAGTTCTTGCTCCTGTTAATAAGTCGACGTAAAAATCCTTCCGAACGATTTCGGCTATTGATTGTTTGGTAGTTGATTTTCGACTTCGTTTACTGGCCCTATTAAATATCTTGTTGCCAGAAATAGTGCTGATGCTGTACCGTAGGTAAGGGTATTTAACTCGAACGTGTTTATAGGATCCTTGTCATTCGAGCGCCATAATATGCGCTGAAGACTACGTTGCTCTGGATTTACTAACACCTGCCTATACATCTTTCCTATATCTGCAGATATGATGTAAGGATGAATTCTGAATCTAATGAGTATTGAAAATAGATCTTCTTGCACCGTAGGGCCTACCAATCGTAAATCATTTAATGAGATGCCATTATCAGTTGCTGACTACGTGTCGAAAACCACCCGCACCTTGGTAAAAACTTTATATTTCTGCATTTTTGTATACTGCGTTCACGGAGAGAACGACCTCGCTTTTCGTCCGGTTCGGTCAGATTATGCCCGACCGACCGCCCATTTTGCCCCCTCCACGCTGCCAAAATTGGTCTTGCAGGTTGCAGATCTGGCTAGCCGACAAAGGGGATCATATTTATTTATAATAGTATTAAATTTTATTAATAATTTTTAGATTGCAAAAAAGAAAACAAATATAATAGATATATCGCAATTTAATTAAAAAGAGTAATAAAATTCGATTAACAGAGAACAACTCAAGCTTTCAATATTATGACATTTCTTTCGAGCTTTATAGGCGGATCACATACGTGATACACGATCGATACGGATACGACATACGGCATTGAAGTAGTGCGCTGAAGTCTCTCACCTAATCCCCACTCCGCCCAAAGCTGCGCGGAGTGAGATCGTTCGGGTGTAGTTCCGAAAAGTACTCACCCCCGATTTTTTTGAAACTCAGTATTCTTACGTATTTTGATGCGCTGATTACGAATATCATAATGAAAATTGGCGACTATTTGATTTTCATGGTGAAAACCATGAAAAACCTATAAAAATTATAGTTTTTTACGCTTATCTCAGTAAATACGGAAAATCATGATAAATGTTTTAGACAAAAGGTTTAGATCTCACAGAGATAAACATTTTATATCCTATTCATTTTTACCGTACGAGTGATAGTTTTCGACAAAAACGATAGACTCTAAATCTTATATCTGTCCTACCATCTATGCATGTACTTTGCAATACATATACGATTCCACATGGGTTTGCAACTTTCCACGCAAAGCAAGGTTCCACGCAAACCTATTTGTCTAGTTTTTTGGTAGTGGAGCCCCCCGTAGGGGGGCGGAACCCACTGTTTCCACGCATACACTTTTCCACGCGAAGCGAGGTTCCACATGGGTTTGCAACTTTCCACGCAAAGCGAGGTTATATATTGGGACTTTTACGCAGTACTGTCAGCCTTTGTAGTTTCACCTATACAACAATTGGTTTGAGATATATGTTTAACTTTGATTTTCTCGAAAACTATCACTTGTACGGTAAAAATGGATAGGACATAAAATGTTTATCTCTGTGAGATCTAAAACTTTTGTCTAAAACATTTATCATGATTTTCCGAGATAAGCGTAATTTACTGAGATAAGCGTAAAAAACTATAATTTTTATGGGTTTTTCATGGTTTTCACCATGAAAATCAAATACTCGCCAATTTGCACTATGATATTCGTAATCAGCGCTTCAAAATACGTAAGAATACTGAATTTCAAAAAATCGGGGGTGAGTACTTTTCGGAACTTTATCCTATCCGACGAAGTCATATCTTCTTTTTTCGCTTTCGGACTCCATCCGGTTCTCCTTTCCTTAGGTATGTGTGTGTAAATTTCAGTTCCGAATATCTTGAGTTCAAGTTTGGCTGTCGCTTTTCCAAACCATAATTTATACGGAATCTTTCCTGGTACCGAACTCGTTCCTGTGCGATTAAGCATATAGACTGCTGTATGGACGGATTCAGCCCACAGATTCAACGGCATACCTTTGGCAGATCATGCTTCGTGCTGCCTCAGTTACTGTCCTGTTTTCTCTTTCAGCTGCATCATTTTGCTCCAGTGTATAGGCGACACTTTTCTCGTGTTTGATCCCGTTCTATCTCAAAGTTTCTTGCATTTCTCTGTTGACACATTCTAGGCCGTTGTCAGTTCTTAATCTTTTAATTTTCTTTCCTTCTTGTACCTCTATCTCATTCAGGAAAGCTTTGAAATTTTCCGTTACTTCTGACTTATTCTTTATAAAGTATACATGCCGAAAATGTGAATAGTCATCCTTGAGAAGCAAATAATATCTGGATTTTCCTATCGAGTCGTGCTCCTTTGGTCCGCAGAGATCCATATGGATTAGATCACCAAGTTCCTTGGTTTGCAATTGACTTATAGAGAAGAATTTCCGACTCATTTTCTCTAAAGTACATTCTTCGCAGAGCCAATCTGTCTCTGATCTAATCTTGATCCCTCATTGTTTCAGCATCCTGGAGACGTGCACTGTATTCTGATGCACTAGTCTCTCATGTCAAGTCTGAAATGACGCTTTTCCTCGGTATGAATCCATGCTTGCTCATGATTATTGCTGCTCGTCTTTTGTTGGCAAGCTTTAAGTCTCATCCTGTATAAGTTTTTGTACCGGTCTCCCTCTGCAACTACGTTCCTCTCGTTCTGCAGCTGACACTTCCGTTTATCCGACGATAGCTTCAGGCCTTTGTCGAGCGTTGATGACAAGGAAAATAGATTGTACTTTAGCTTAGATACGTACAAGACTGGTGTTAGATAGTTCCGTTTCTACTTACTCCCATTGTACGCGTAGACGTCGATCTTTCCTCTTCGTATGGCGTGTATAATCTCACCGTTCCCCATTCTTACCGGAATTGGCGAAGTCAACTCCTCGTAGTTCGCAAACCAGTCGCGTACTAGCGACATGTGCTGGCTCGTACCTGAATCCAGATTCTAATTATTGACTACTTTTGCGACAAGAATGTTATGGCTGTTTTGACTCGTCCGACGAAAGCCACACCCCTATCTTCAGACTTTGCGGTTGCTTTTTCGCTGCCTGCCTTGGATCTGCAGTCATGCTTTTAGTGCCCTTTTTTCCCACTTTAAGCATTTTCTTGCTGGTTTGTCAGACTTCCATTCTCCTTGCTGTCCTTTAGTAGTAGGTTGCTGCTTCGTTTTTGCTGCAAGAGCGCTGTTTCTATGGCTATCGTGCTGCTTATTCCTGAGCTCCTCCACCGTGAGTCTTGCCGTGAGGTTTAACAGAGTTCTTTGCTCCTGGGTCGGCGACTCCCCTGCTGTGTTGAAATGCTGATAGGAAGGTGGAAGAGTCATTAAGATCTTTGTCATTATCATCCCATCGGAAACAGACTCGCCAAGCATGCTTAAACGATGCGCGAGGTTTTTTATCTTTGCTGTATGCGTAGCTGTCATCTGCAGCTTCTTTACCTAAAGTATACCATTGTTGTTGAAGAATGTGTTTTGCAGTTTCGCTTTTGCTTTTGAAAATCTCGTGGAGCTTGTCCCACATCTCTTTGGCAAATCGGCAGTTTATAATATGTAATAAGAGTTGTTCGCTTACCGTTGTCACTATAATTTCTTGAGCCTTACTGTCCAATCTGTTTTTCATGCTTCGAGGTACCGTCGGTATTCTTCCATAATATCAGCCCCTCCCATTGCTGATCGCTGAGGGTTTTGATACTCTCCAGTAACTATTTCAAGCGCATCTGCTGCGTTGATCAGGATTCGTACTTGAAATTTCCATGTTTCCCAGTTTTCCAATCTTTTCAGTTTATCTATTCTTGCGAGTTCACTATCCATCTTCGGTGTAAATACAAGGACGATTCGAGGCAATGGTCAATTTTTGTTCCTCACAACGGAGAGCGTAAGAAGTGTATTATGCAGTACACGCCGCACAACGATAGCAGTAAGGCTGTCTCATTTTCGCAAAACGGAAGTCTTGGGAATCATACAGTGGACAACGCATTCCACACGACTGCAGTAACGAAGTACGCGAGTCTACGGATAGACGTGGACATCAAGCATCGTAGCAACATACTACATATCAGCGACGTTTTTCTACTAATTGTAAGTTAAATATTAAGATCTTTGAGCGTTTAATTACACGTATTTGTAAGGTATTTATAGAATATTTATACATTCGTTTCGAGATGGTTGAAGGTTCGACAACGTTGAAGCGTCAACGTGGAACATGCAAGGCACGTCTTACGTATCTCGAAGTGTTTATAGCCGGGTTTCGTGCGAATGGCGAACCGCTCGAGACATTACAAACGAAAATCGGGTTTGTTCAGAACACATGGGTTCAGTTCAAAAAAGTATAGACACAAATAGAAGATTTAGACGAGATTGATGTAGAGCATCCAATCATTGAGGATCGGTATTGTCAGCTTATCGGTCAAGCTCGAGCTCTCGCTAATTCAATAGTGCGCCCTGCAAAGGAAAATCGCGGCGATGCGGAAAACGGTCCGGCGAATCAAGGGCTCAGGATCAAGCTGTCAACTATGAATCTTCCGCTATTCGATGGAAATCCGGAGAAATGGTTAAAATTTTGAGATAGCTTTCAGGGGCTCATAGACGCAAATAACGATTTATCGAATATTCAACGCATGTATTATCTCAAATCTTCTTTAAAGGACAGAGCTGCCAAAAATATTCAATCTCTCGAGTCGTCCGCGGAAAATTACAAGATCGCATGGAATCTTTTAACTAAAAGATTTGAAGACAAACGCGCTATTGCCAGTAGGCATTTGCAATTATTGTTAGATATTCCGGTCATGCAAAAGGAATCGGGAATACAACTGAGACAAACTCTCGACAGTATTCTTAGACATATTCGAGCATTGGAATTTCTCAAAGGGAATACATGGGACATGATAATTAATCATTTGATGATCGCAAAGTTTGATTCCATTACGCGACGTGAATAGAGAACGCACATAAAAGATAGCGAAGAAATCACGGTTGCCAGCTTGACAGAGTTCCTTGAGCAGCGATGTTCGATTATCAAACCTGAAATAAACAAATCAGTGTCGGGAAAACTACATTCAAACAAATCGGTTCTTCAACAAAGAAAAGCCGATAGTTCGATTGCTCTCGCGAATACAAGCAAGAAAATTCGATTAACGTGAAAATGTTTGTTTTGTAACGAAGATTCACATTCGATGTATTCTTGTGACAAATTCAAAGAATTGACTGTTCCTAAAAAATCGAACACCGTAAATGAGCGAAAACTTTGTCATAATTGTTTGCGTCCGAATCATTTCGCACAAAATTGTCAATCATCATCTTGTAAAAAATGCAATGCAAAGCACAACACATTGTTATATCAGAACGATCAAATCGAAAGTACTAAAAAATAATCTATCGGGAATGTAACTTGCGTGAATTCAGATAACGCAGAACCTCATACTTCAAACGTTAATTGTAGTAGCGTCAATTTCCCGGTGTAGTCTAGAGTGTTGTTGTCCATTGCTCGCGTGTGGATTTACGATGCTTTCGGAAATGCACATGAGTGTCGAGTACTTTTCGAGATTCCGCATCACAGTCCAATTTCTTAACCGAAGAATTTTGCGATAAATTACAACTCACGAAACAAAAACTCAACTGTTTGGTCGGAAGTCTAGTTTCGTGGATAAATCTTACAGAATCTGCGCGTATCGAGATTCAGTCAAAACACACTGCGTATCGAACCAAGATCAAATTCTTGATAATTAAGCGAATAATCGAACAGTTGCAGCTTTCAAAAATTGATATTGGACATTTACAGATTCCCACGAATATTAAGCTCGCCGATGAGACGTTCTATGTGCCTGGAAAAATTGATGTAATATTGGGAGCAAGCGTGTTTTGAGAGTTACTCTGCATCGGTCAAATTAAACTTAGCAGATCTCAGCCTCTTCAGATTCTTTAAAAAACTCATCTAGGTTGGATCGTCTCTAAAGATATTGTTGTGAGTGATCAATCCAGTACTTCGATTTGTTGTTTCTCAGCAGAGGCAAGGCTCTGTGATCAAATCGAGAAATTCTGGGGAATTGAATAGGTCGACTAGAAAACCGCTAGGTCGAAGAACGACGAAATTTGTGAAACTCGTTTCACAATGCAAACGCATCAACGAGACAAGAAAGGACGCTTTATCGTGAGTCTCCCATTCCAAGGTCATCCCAGTGAATTAAGAGAATCACGCAACAATGCATTAAAACGACTGTACAAACTCGAGCGAAGATTTAAAAGGGAGTCGCAACTTAAAGATGAGATAGTGAATTTCATGACTGAATATACCAAACTCAATCATAGGCGGTCAACGTGGATCAAGATGAGCCCGCTACAGTGCATTAAGTTCCACATCATCCAGTCGTTGTCTTCATCAATGAACGGAGCACATTTCGTGTGGTGTTTGATGCATCGGCGAAGACATCCTCGAGAAAATTATTGAACGACATCCTTCGAGCGGGACCCACCATTCAGCAAACGTTATTCTCAATTGTATTGCGTTTTCGACAGCATCAATATGTCATCATGGTTAATATCGTCAAAATGTATCGCCAAATAAACATTCGCAAGGACCAAAGAAACTTACAACGGATTTTGTGGAAATTGAGTAGCGATGTCTGTTCAAGAATATCAATTGAACACTGTGACGTACGGTCTCGCATCAGCACCATTTTTGGCGATTCGAGCACTGCATCAAACTGCTCACAATGCACGAGCATCACATCCAGACGCAAGTCAAGTCATCATTCGAGATTTTTATGTTGACGACCTTCTGACCGATCACGATGATATCAATAAGTTGCGAGCACTCAAAACCGAGATTGAAACGGTGTTGAATTCCTTAGGCTTCGAGTTGGCAAAATGAAAATCGAACGAGCCAATTTCGTTCGAACAAGACACCGAAGGGTTCACAAGAATTGCAACCGGTGGAAAAGAGGCCAAAACTCTCGGTTTGAGTTGGGTGTCGAGTAAAGACACGTTTCAATATCATGTTACCGCGCGTAATACGGACTCTTGCGTGACAAAGGGCACCGTGCTGTAAATCGTTTCATAAATCTTTGATCCGTTAGAACTAGTTGGACCATCAAAGCAAACATTTTCTTACAAAAATTATGATAACTCAATCTGGAATGGAACGAATCGTTGACTTGCATACGGAATGGACTACATACGTCGAAGAACTAAACGTAATCAACAACATCTCTATCTCTCATCTGTCAAGATCCGATTCAAGTAGAACTTCACGGGTTTTCGGATGCTTCAGAAAGCGCTTATGGATCGTGTGTGTATCTATAATCAGTTAATAGCAAAGAAGACACCACCATCCAATTGGTTTGCGTAAAGTCAAAGGTTGCTCCGCTCAAAACTATTTGCCTCTTACGCCTTGAGCTGTGTGGAGCGCTTTTACTTTCAAAATTAGCAGACTCAGTAGCTCGAGCACTCACAATACCGTTACCAAATCGATATTATTGGTGCGATTTGACGATAGTTCTAGCTTGGATTCACGGTGAACCTCACATTAGAAAGACTTTCGTTGCCAATCGATTAACCGAAATACAGCAGTTAACATCAAGCGAACAGTGGCGTCATGTCAGATCCGAACACAATCCCGCCGATGTGATTTCGCGAGGAATCAAGCCTGATCAATTGAAGGATTTGTGTCTTTGATGGAACGAACCGGAATGATTACAACATCCAGAAGAATATATTCAAGCACCCATTCCGTTGCCAAGTGGCGAAATTCCCGAAACCAAGAAATACGGTGTTGGCCACTCAAGCTATCAAGACGAATAATATCCTCGAGAGTTTTTCGTCATTGTCAAGACTCAAACGAGTTATCGCTTATTGTTTGCACTGGAAGGAGTATAAAGGGCCTACAAAGATTCAACATCTACAGTCAACATTGACAGTAGATGAATTTGACCGAGCGATGACAACCATCCTTAAGGCGAACGATTTGAGCCAGAAATACACGATTTACAAAACAAATGAGTCAATCACAACAATCCACTGATTACGCTCTATCCATTCTTGGATATCGAAGGCATTATTCGAGTTGGAGGTAGACTGCGAAACGCTACGGTGTCATATTCACGTCGATATCCAGCCATTTTACAATCTAATCATAACGTTACCATTCTTATCATTCATGATGCTCATTATCGATCTCTACATTCAAGTGCACAGACATTACTGTCAATTTTACAAGAATCATTCTGGATTTTGTCGGCAAAATTAACAGTGCGAAAAATTCTTCATAAATGCATTGTTTGCTTCCGTTCACGACCAGTCGCAGCTCAACAGCTCATGGGAGATTTACCAGAAAATCGCGTGACTTGTAATCGAGCTTTCTTTAACGTTGGGTTAGATTAGTGCTCGGAATTAAATGCCCTTTTCGGGCCGATATCTGAGGCGATGCCTACGATTCCCCACTACCGTTCAAGGATCGACGGCCGAGCCGTCGATCGCGCGTGTTACACTATACCTTAGGAGAGTCTCTAAATAAAAAATATGCTGGGATCGTACCTTTCGCCATAAATCGTCATTAAAATTATCCTTGCTAGATAATTTTTATTTTCGTAAATAATTAAATAGTAAAATTTCTATTATTAATATATTATATGTATATGTAATCTATTATACACATATATATTATATATGTTATCATAATATATTTTAGATAGTAATATATAATAGTTACAATTTTGATAATAGCTTTTCACTAGTGGAATAGGCCTACTGAGGAAACCATTTTAAGAAAAACGCTTATTATTACGCTCAACTATTAGTACCTCATGGATGATGTGGAAACTATTATCAAAATTGTAATTATTATACAGGGTGTCCTAGACCACCCGTACACCCCTTTTCTTTCAAAAACTAAGCATTTTAGAGAAAAACGTTTTGAACAAAAATTGTATGGTTTTGAAGGGAACATAAGATGGTGTCATTGCTTTGACATTGGATGGCATCGTTAAGGTCAAGTCAAGGACACCTTTAATTTCTTAAATGGTATCCTATTTTTTATTGCATATTCTTATAGCTTATGTCGAGAGCTTTCCAAAACACTACAATAAAGTATTTTTTCATTAAGTACTTTTTGAGTTATTTTATATTTTAATCTGACATATTTTGATATAAAAAATAAAATATTTCGTAAAATATTTAGTTCTCGATAATCTTACCGTAATACTTTTATGTACAGAATAATGAGACAAATCAATTAGTAAAAAAAAAATAATTGTTTTTAAGAAAAAGTATGTAATTATTTATAATGTATTTTTTTAAACAATTATTTGTTTTTTTTCTTTACACTAATTGATTAGCGTACTCTTTCGTTATGCTACGTGCGAGCGAGAGAGAACGCAAGGAGCACGAAACAGAGTATGCCCTTTTCTACGTGCATCTTTACCCCCACTCCTTAAATAAAGGCAAACACTCGGTCTAGATATACTATGTCTATGGCCGCAACAAAACATGTAAAGCGTATATTTGTTTGTTTATATCATAGACATAGTATATCTAGACCGAGTGTTGAGGAGTGGGGGCCGATGTGCACGTAGAAAAGGACATACTCTGTTTCGTGCCCCTTGCGTTCTCTCTCGCTCGCACAGAGCATAGCGCTCTCTTTCGTCATGCTACGTGCGAGCGAGAGAGAACACAAGGGGCACGAAACAGAGTATGTCCTTTTCTACGTGGACATCGGCCCCCACTCCTTAAATAAAGGCAAACGCTCGGTCTAGATATACTATGTCTATGGTTTATATGTATGAGTACAAAAGCTATACATTTAGAATTAGTTTCTGATTTGAGTACTCCCGCTTTTCTTAACGCGCTTAAACGTTTTATTGCTCGTTGAGGCAGATGTGCGAATATTTATTCCAACAATGGTATAGTAATTTTAAGGGCGCGAACCACGAATTGCGTGTGTTATCAAGAGACACGGTAGTGTCTCGCGCCAAGTCATGCGCAGCAACAGTGAAGCACCCCGTGTATCTTTACGCGAGTCGGCTAGTTGAAGAGTTCTTAGATCATCGAACCTCAATAACGGCTGAACCGATTGATGTTTTAATAAGCTTAATCGAAAGCTTGAGTTTGTTTTATATTATGAAAATATTTTTACTTTTCTTCTACGTATCCTATAAATGAAGATATTATAATCCAAAGTCGAAATGTATAAAATTTTTACTAAGAAACGTCTCCGTCGTCATCGACGCCCAAGCCCCCAATGCGCATGTGTACAAGAAGTTGTACGGTTCGAGCATTCGACATAAGATTGCGCTAGCGGCGCTTCTACTGCTTGCATCCATACCAGCTTTTGACAGATATAGGTTAATAGGTTTGCAATGCAATAGTGCAATGTTATATAGCGTAGCACGCTTTCATTTATAAAAAACTGAAGCAACAAAATTCTTCGTAATACTCGTGGTTACTTGGATCAGGTATTGAATACACACACACACACACACATATCTGATAGTAAATATATATAGAATAGAATATAAACATCCTGTCATAAATGTATAGAATATTTTCATATCTTATTTATAGAGAAAAATAAAATATTGCGAAAGTAATTTATGCTATGTGTGAAAACAAAACAAAACATCGCATTACATATAAAAATATTCTATATTTATGATAAGAAAGAGATATATGTATTTTATAGTATGTTTATTATAAGATATATGTGTGTTTGTATCCTATATCTGATTCAACTATCCACAAGTATCACAAAGAATTTTGCAGCTTCACCTTTTTATAAATGAAAGAGTGCTACGCTATATAATGTTGCAGTCTGGAAAATTTAACTTATACCTGTCAAAAGCCTCTATAGATAACTGCGAGCAGTTATCGATATAGACATTCATATCGGTTAATATAGATATACACATCAAGAATACATATTTGAGTGCATTTGTCAAACGAATGTCATATAGTTTGTCATATATTTATTTGTCATGCATCATATGCAGCTACAGATAAATATAAATAACATTGATGAAACGCAGTCTGTAAGGTTAAATTTCTATTTATTTTTTTAAATAATTTATAAATATACATTTATTTTTCAGTGGAACTAGAAGAATTTTCCAAGCTGTTGATAAGATTTTGACAAAGCCTGTGGCAAAATGTTTATTGCAAACTAACATATTGTAATCAATTCTTGTTGCGATGCTAATGCATCGCTTGAAATAGATGAAGCATGTTTTAGCATAGTTAATGAATATAATAGATCTGTTATATGGTATTTTTCCATTTCTCAGAATGCTATTTGGTATATATATTTGGCAAATAAAATTTAGTATTTAACTGACATTATCGATAATTTTGTTGTGTTTAGCATTGAAACAAAGATTGGTTACAATATGTTGGTTTGCAATAGACGTGTTGTCGCAGACTTTATCAAAATCTTAACAGCTTGAAAAATGTTTCTAGTTCCATTGAAAAATAAATGTATTTATAAATTTATTATAAAAATTTATAAATTATTAAAAAAAAATAAATAGAAATGGAAATAAAATAGAAATAGAAATTTATAAGATTTATACATATTAATCTTACAGACTATGTTTTACTAATGTTGCTTATACCTGTAACTGCATATGATGCATGACAAATAACTATATGATGACAACCATTTGACAAATACATTTGAACACACTGTATTCCTTTTTACATCTTTTGCTTTTGATATAATCAGGATACAAGACAGATTAGTTAGATAATTTATAGCACAGCACAAGCATATAGTAATATATTTTAATTTTGATTATAGTATTTTGTTTTAAAAGAACGTAACATTTATCACTTTTATAAAAGTACTTGATTTGTTTAATCTGTCTTGTAGATATGTAGCATACACATCATTTTTACACTAATTGCTTGTGCTGTGTATACCTGACTAGCCTGTCTCGTAGATATGTAGAATACATACATCATAAATTATATTATAATTTATATATTATAACTAATATTATAACTTTATATATAATTAGCAAGGTTTATTCTAATCTTAAATATTTAAAAAAAAGAAACGTTACATTTATCAGTTTCATATCAATAAAATTAAGATCTTAAATATTTAAAAAAAGAAACATAACATCTATCACTTTTTAATTTATATTTAAATTTCAATATAAGTTATAATATAATATAAATTATATAAGTTATGATGTGTGTATTCTATATATTTCCTAAATTGCTAAATTGAATTTATATATTAATAATATTGCTAAATTGAATATATGCTAATCTAATTAACGTGTTATTTATATTTTGAATTTAATAGCGCCAAGTTTTTCTCTAATTGAAAAGTTATTTTATACTTAAATTTGTCTTTTGAATTAAAAATTTTTTTCACTTATATATATTCCACTATTTTGATCACATTGCAATTTTTAATATTAGAAATAATAATAAATGAATTTTGTAAAATAAATTTTTATTAATTGGCGCAATATTTTTATATCACTATTTTTGTAGAATATTAAAACAACTATTTTGAAAAACAGTTTTTTAGTTTGAATATGACAGTGTTTTTATATTAAAATAACACTATTTTGTATAAGAATTTTTCACAATAAATTGAAATAACACTATTTTGTATAAGAGTATTTTTATAGCGAAAGGCGCTTGAGCGCGTGCACTTGGCGCCTTTTTTTCACTTTTTTTAAAAAAAGGTAATTTTTTAGCAATTATATCATTTTTTTTTACTGTGTGTTATATATTATCTTATTTCTGCAATCAGATTAAATGAATACATCTATTATATTTCTGAATTATAAAAGTAACTCTTTCATTTCTTTGATTGATACTATACGCTTGTGCTATACTATAAATTACCTAACTAATCTGTCTCGTAAATATATAGAATACACACATCATAACTTATATAATTTATATTATATTATAACTTATATAGTAATTTAAATATAAATTAAAAAGTGATAGATGTTATGTTTCTTTTTTTAAATATTTAAGATCTTAATTTTATTGATATGAAACTGATAAATGTAACGTTTCTTTTTTTTTAAATATTTAAGATTAGGATAAACCTTGCTAATTATATATAAAGTTATAATATTAGTTATAATATATAAATTATAATATAATTTATGATGTATGTATTCTACATATCTACGAGACAGGCTAGTCAGGTATACACAGCACAAGCAATTAGTGTAAAAATGATGTGTATGCTACATATCTACAAGACAGATTAAACAAATCAAGTACTTTTATAAAAGTGATAAATGTTACGTTCTTTTTTAAAAAAATACTATAATCAAAATTAAAATATATTACTATATGCTTGTGCTGTGCTATAAATTATCTAACTAATCTGTCTTGTATCCTTATTATATTAAAAGCAAAAGATGTAAAAAGGAATACAGTGTGTTCAAATGTATTTGTCAAATGGTTGTCATCATATAGTTATTTGTCATGCATCATATGCAGCTACAGGTATAAGTAACATTAGTAAAACATAGTCTGTAAGATTAATATGTATAAATCTTATAAATTTCTATTTCTATTTTATTTCCATTTCTATTTATTTTTTTTTAATAATTTATAAATTTTTATAATAAATTTATAAATACATTTATTTTTCAATGGAACTAGAAACATTTTTCAAGCTGTTAAGATTTTGACAAAGTCTGCGACAACACGTCTATTGCAAACCAACATATTGTAACCAATCTTTGTTTCAATGCTAAACACAACAAAATTATCGATAATGTCAGTTAAATACTAAATTTTATTTGCCAAATATATATACCAAATAGCATTCTGACAAATGGAAAAATACCATATAACAGATCTATTATATTCATTAACTATACTAAAACATGCTTCATCTATTTCAAGCGATGCATTAGCATCGCAACAAGAATTGATTACAATATGTTTGCAATAAACATTTTGCCACAGGCTTTGTCAAAATCTTATCAACAGCTTGGAAAATTCTTCTAGTTCCACTGAAAAATAAATGTATATTTATAAATTATTTAAAAAAATAAATAGATATTTAACCTTACAGACTGCGTTTCATCAATGTTATTTATATTTATCTGTAGCTGCATATAATGCATGACAAATAAATATATGACAAACTATATGACATTCGTTTGACAAATGCACTCAAATATGTATTCTTGATGTGTATATCTATATTAACCGATATGAATGTCTATATCGATAACTGCTCGCAGTTATCCATAGTGGCTTTTGACAGGTATAAGTTAAATTTTCCAGACTGCAACATTATATAGCGTAGCACTCTTTCATTTATAAAAAGGTGAAGCTGCAAAATTCTTTGTGATACTTGTGGATAGTTGAATCAGATATAGGATACAAACACACATATATCTTATAATAAACATACTATAAAATACATATATCTCTTTCTTATCATAAATATAGAATATTTTTATATGTAATGCGATGTTTTGTTTTGTTTTCACACATAGCATAAATTACTTTCGCAATATTTTATTTTTCTCTATAAATAAGATATGAAAATATTCTATACATTTATGACAGGATGTTTATATTCTATTCTATATATATTTACTATCAGATATGTGTGTGTGTGTGTATTCAATACCTGATCCAAGTAACCACGAGTATTACGAAGAATTTTGTTGCTTCACTTTTTTATAAATGAAAGCGTGCTACGCTATATAACATTGCACTATTGCATTGCAAACCTATTAACCTATATCTGTCAAAAGCTGGTATGGATGCAAGCAGTAGAAGCGCCGCTAGCGCAATCTTATGTCGAATGCTCGAACCGTACAACTTCTTGTACACATACGCATTGGGGGCTTGGGCGTCGATGACGACGGAGACGTTTCTTAGTAAAAATTTTATACATTTCGACTTTGGATTATAATATCTTCATTTATAGGATACGTAGAAGAAAAGTAAAAATATTTTCATAATATAAAACAAACTCAAGCTTTCGATTAAGCTTATTAAAACATCAATCGGTTCAGCCGTTATTGAGGTTCGATGATCTAAGAACTCTTCGACTAGCCGACTCGCGTAAAGATACACGGGGTGCCTCACTGTTGCTGCGCATGACTTGACGCGAGACACTACCGTGTCTCTTGATAATATTGTACGTTTGTACCATGATGATATGGCGCATTGCGGTCCCGAAAAAACTTATAAGGGAATATCTGCGAATTATTGGTTTCCTTCTCTTAAGAAGAACATCAATAATTATATAAATAATTGTATAATATGCCTGTTAAATAATACTGCTGTAAATTCGCGTGAAGGTGAACTTCAGATTTCAGATTCCCCCTCAAAACCATTTGAGATCTTTCACACAGATCATTTTGGTCCTATTAAGAATTCTCGTGACGGTTTCAAACATGTTTTACTGGTTATTGATGCTTTTAGTAGATATACTTGGCTTTTTGCTACAAAGTCAACTAGTTCTCGTGAAGTAATAAAAAATTTATCCGTCATTTTTAAGAATTTTGGGAATCCGTCGATACTTGTTTCTGACAGGGGAACAGCGTTCACCTCACGAGAATTTGCTAACTTTCTAAAACATTATAACGTTATTCATCGACAGGTAGCTGTAGCGGCACCTTGGGTTAATGGTTTGATTGAAAGAGTGAATAGATTTCTAAAATCTTCGTTGAGAAAAATAATCGAAAATGATCAATCTTGGAATTCACATTTGGATACTGTGCAATATGTAATTAATAACACATACCATTCTTCGGTAAAAGCTACCCCTTCGAAATTATTGTTTGGCGTAGAGATGAAAAAGCACTCGGATGCTGAATTAGTAAATTTTCTTAATAATATATCTAAATTCGAATTAAATGTTATTGAAAATAGAGATATAGCAAGAGAGCTTGCTATAGAGTCTACAAATAAGATTAGAAACTACAACAAAGAATATTACGATGAAAGGCATAAAAAGCCTACTTTGTATAATGAAGGTGATTACGTTCTAATCAAGGATTCAATTTTGAAACCGGGCGAAAATAAAAAATTAAAACCTGCTTATAAAGGCCCATATGTTATTTCTAAAATTTTAAACAATAATAGATACGTTGTTCAAAATATCCCTGGTTTCAATATAACTTCTAAATCTTATAATTCGATATTATCTTTGGATCGAAACATTTTAAATGAAAAATAATTTTTACTGTTGTTTAATTTACATTTGGACATGTATTCATGTTTGTACATTACGCTTAGTTTAAAATATTGCGTAAAATATTTTGTGATAATTTGTACAAAATAGTTATAACTTATGATTAACTTAAGCAGTTTACCAAAGGAAGTTTATAGTTTCATGATTCTTTTCGGTTTATACTTAGTTTTCAAAGATTGGTCTAAGTTTTTAATTTAATATATATTGTATTATATAATGGTTATTATATAATGGTTATTATATATTTGTATATTTGGTTCAAATTTTGTCTGTGTTTAATAAGTTTGTTTGTTTTAGTTTATGCAAATTTTATTGTAACATGGATCATTCGAGACGAATGACTAGGTCAGGTATGGCCGAAGCTGTAAGGCATAACTTGCCTCCACCATATGTATTTTTCTAATTACGCGCGCAGCTGTTGTCTAGTTACTGACTGATAGTCAACTCGACAACAGCACTCTTATTTTAGGTGTCTTACCAACCTAGATTTATTTGGCCGTTGCCAAAGAACGAGTCGAGACTCGACTCGTGTTCCGGCCGTCATAGAGTAAAGATCAATTCTTCGAGCGTTCTTCTTCACAGATAGCAGTAAACTCTCGTTTGAGCGAAGTCGTTAAAAGTCATTAAAGTGTATTATTCATTTCAATATTGTAAAATAGTTCCAATTAAAAAAAAACAAATCCAGACTCTAGCAAAATTCCTTTGCGCTCTCAAGCTCCTGATAATTCATAGTTCCCAGCGATAATCACTCCGAATAAGAGACCCTTACGATATATATATATATATAAACTGAAGTGAGGGGGGGATTTGAGGCAGCACGTATCAAGCAACCATCTCTTCCGTGGCAGCGGCACTTTCATATTTATGTAGGGCATTTACATACTCTTTTAGCCCAACAAATAATTGTTAGAAAAGAATATTTGCGGTCTTGAAAAAATATGCAAGGTACGAGTGGCTGAATCGGGAATCGAACCCGAGTCTTTCGCTTTCTGGGCAACTCCTTTTACCACTGAGCTATTCAGACCTCACACTTTATGTCATTTTAACACAGTTTATACGACTCCAGAGCGATGTTGGAATCTCGCTCAATGAATGCAGTGCCGACCGCCATGGAGAGACGACATACCCAGCACGTCTCCAGAGCGAAAGTTATACGGTCCAGCTGCCAGAGCTGGTTGGTCGCTCGCGATGACCTGTGCATCTATGGATGATCCTCCTTTAAGTAGCCTATCCAAACTACCTCGTCTAAGCAGCCCCCTCTTTTGCTGAAAGCCTGGTCTTTCAAGGTGGGTGATATGTTAATACGGGGTTGATTAACATGCGAATGTGTAAAAGACGAATGTAGCGTCTTCAGCCAGAGAACGCTTGGACGATGCGAAAAAAAGGAGCAATATGGCGAAAGTTAGCAAGACGAACGCACGCGAGCTCAATCATAGAAAAAGTTTTGTAAAAGAATAAGACATTTTGTATTTGTACAATGAAGTAAAGTAATAGATAAAAACAATATCAGTATATACATCATTTCCTACATAAAATTATCTACATTCAACCGCGTTGTGTAGTACAATATTATCAAAGTGTAGGCCGCGGGGTGTAAAAATACAATTCAATGAAGCGGAGACAAAAAGATGCCGCATCTGCACGTGCAGTTTGCAATTCGATATTCAATTCTAAGAACTATATGCAGGTAGCTTCAAACGGATGCCGCCGTTTCAGATGCTTAGCCTTGAATGCTTAGATTAGATAATGCATTGGAATGTCTATCTCAATATTTCCAATAGTTTCCTCGGATATTTTCTGCATATGCCCTAATTTTCTCTGCAAGGAATGCTGTATATTGTTCCTTAAGGACAGGATTTCTTTGCGATCTTTTTTCAAGACTAATCAATCGTTTGCTAGTTATTGCCCTCGATTCACCTAATTCCCGAGGATTTTCCTTGAAAGGAATGCTTACAACAAATCTACCATCTTGATCACGACAAACAGTACTTGCGAAGTAGTTTTCATATTCTCTTTCTTCATTGGATAGCACCTTGTTATTTCTAAATTCTTCAATGTCCCAAAATCTCGTAAGCTCTTTATCAATGTCTTCTGTTCTGCTTAGATTACATCAAATTGCATTTGTGTAAAGGTTCTTCAAAGGTCCAATTATTATCCATCCTAATTTTGTCTTTTGTAATGTGAGTTGATTCTGGCCAATCGTTAATTGCCCTACGCATAAGAGATTCCAAAACCAATCTGCTTCTATAAGAATGTCCACTCTGCCAGGGACGTGATACGACGGATCTGCTAATTTAAAGTTGGAAGGGATTTAGCTACCCGTGATCTCTGGAATAACTAAGCATTGAAAATCAAATTGGTAATTATTGTGATGTGTCGATAACTTGATATTACATTTATGTTCTATCCTAGATGACATTCCGTTTATGGCTTCAACAGTCATGTGAATTTTTGACATCTGTAGTCTTAAGTTTTGACAGAGTCTAGCGGTCATAAGACTCGATTGAGCAATTGGATCTAATATTTCACGAACATTATGCCTTTTTTCTTGATTATCCTTTACTAATACTCAGGGTTAGGAAGTAACGCGTTACTTGTAACGCCGTTACCGTTACAGTTACTTTTTTTCGGTAACTGTAACGGTAACGGCGTTACAAATTTTGTTTGTAACGGAAAAAGTAACTTCGTTACATTTTTCGGTAACGAGTAACGAATTTAACAGTTACTTTTATCATTACTTTTTTTGAATTTACTCGGTATAATTTTCATATAAAAGAAAATATTAATAAGAGTGTTGGAATGCAGCATTACATGAAAACTACTGAAAGCTCATTTTGGTATCTTGTTTCTTTGTAAGACAATGTTTAAAAATTTTTAGTGTTTAATTTGATCTTGTATTAAAAAAAATTGTATGTAAAGTTATTGTTATATACAAAAAAAACTAACGGGAATTGTAACGACTCGTTATTTTTTGAGTAACGGTAACGGTAACGAGTTACTTTTTAGAAAAAAGAACGGTAACGGTAACGAGTTACTTTTATAAAGTAACTTTCCCAACCCTGCTAATACTACGCTGCTAATACTAAGATCGTGGCTAATAAAACGCTATGTGAACTACATTGATTATGCACATACAAAGTCGAAGAACTTTTTGCTTTTTCCGTTGAAGCTGTTTGTGCTGTTGAAGGTTTGAAGTGCAATAGTATGTTATGTTTCCCTGAGCACTGCTTGCATGCACTTGCCTTGTAATCTTTAAGATAATGTCCAGGTCTCATGCAGTTAAGATATAATTTAGCACTTCTTACACAGTTTGCCCTTTTTTAAGGGGAGAGATCTAGAAACTTTGTACAATTCAATAATTTATGCGTTTTGTTGCAAACTATACATTTTTGCCCTTGAACTAAAAATAATCTTACCTTAAAACGCTCTGTTTGCTTTAGTTTCTGATCACTCTTGTTCTTTTGCTCTAAAGTCTCTAACAAATCTGCAATCAATTCAAAAATGATTTGAAATCCTCCAATGTGAGAACATCGTTTCCTGTACGTTCCTTTTCCCATGCTCGGGCGGTGATATTATCTAACTTCGTTGCTAACAAATATATCAGTAAGGTATCCCAATGCTCGGTTGCTTGATCTAAGACATTTAATGCGCGTAAATACTTATTGAAAGTATCAACGGTTTCACGAATTTGAACCGAGGATTCTTCCTTTATCGACTTAATGTTAAAAATAGCCTTGATGTGATTGTGCATGAATAATCTTTTGTTATTGAACCGGTCACATATTGTGCCCTATAGTAATGGCATAATTCACGGCTGTAAACTTTAACGACTTAATGATTTGCGCTGCCCCACTCTCCAAAATTGCCTTCAAATAATGAAATTTTTGTACAGGGAAATATTCTCATTTTTGCTTATGAGAGATTCAAACGTATCTCGAAAACTGAGTTGTATCTGTAAACTGAGCCATTCAGCTGTATCACGACTAAATTTTGGTAATTCAATTGTTGGCAATCTAATGCCCGAAGCCTTATATATAATGTTTTAGTTTGGATGCCGTGCAAAGCCTGGAAGGAAGTGCGCCGCACCGTCATCATTAGTCGTTTGTAAAGGAGGTGTTGCTGTTTGTGAACAGTGAGCTTCCTCTGTTGCAGCACTCAGACGTTTATTCGAATTTACTGTCACTGTACCCCGCGCGAGTAAAGACTCGGCTTGACCTATCAAATGAAAATAATCCTCTTCAACTCGTTTGCGATTTCCCACTGTTTCTTGCTCGTCACTGGTCAACATGTCAATATCAGTTTGTGATCGTACTTATTGTATGTTTCTTGTATGCGAATAATACGCTCGCGAATCTCTAGTCTTTTTGTTTTGTCTAGCTGGATGTTCGGATCAGGATATGCTGCAAGTACTTTCACAATGTAAGTTTAAAACGATGTGATTTTATCCTTCACGACATCGCGAGCTCTAATGAGACCCTTCATTGCTGTGTGTTAAATCTCAAATAGAAACGTAATACAGTTAAATATTAAGGAATGAATGGGACACGAATGCTTACTTTCTTACTTGGTTATTTTACTATGAGCTCTGTTACACGGCACCCCTAATCAGGTCTAATAACGTCCGTAATTGTAAAACTGGCCAATTGCAGCTATTCCTCTGAAGAATGGAATGACTGTGATCGGCCAGCCTTAGAATTACGGATGTTATTAAACCCGATTAGGGGCGACATGTAAACATAGTCTATAATGCGACGTCTGTTTGAATGCTGATTGGCTGCCGATTGGTCCCGCTTGAATCTTTCACTGGATTGGCCCTGAATATACACGTAACTTCTCGCTGGGCCCCGAATTGAAATTTTAATTATACTTGGTATAACCAAGAAATATACGTACCCTATGTACATAACCAGTTTCATAGGAAATGTATTTTTCTATGAAACTGACGCACTACCATCCGCATCCGGTTCTTATTCGCCCGCGAATTTTTAAGTTGTGATATCACTTGAGAGCCTTATTAATTTCTTAACTTATTAAAAAATGAATATTTAATATTTTTTTGACCTTCAAGAAATGAAAAAATTTCAGCAAAATTGGAACATCTAATTTTAAAATGACACTACTTTGTTATTTTTCAATTTTCTCTAGTGAAATTAGATTCAGCATCCCACAAATATTCTATGGAATAAAATTAGATCGAGTTTTTGTCATTTCAGACAATTACATAAGAACTAGCATGTGATACTGTCAAATCATACATTTTTGAACATATTCATGTTGAATAAAAAAAGCTAAATATCCAAGACTTAAAATTACTGACATACTATTTAAACATTAATAAAAACATATATAAAACAGAAAAATCAATTTTTAATATTTTTTAAAAAAATTTCTAGATCATTAAATTAAACTAATGAAGGCTCTTATGAATATATCATACGAAGGAAATAATATTCGTTTTTTCAACACATTAATTATTATTTTGGACAAGATGCTATTAGACTATTGAAATTATGGATTAAATACCAAAAGATAGTTATTAGAGATAGATTAAAAACAGAATTTTTGCGCAAATGTATTGGTCATAACGTAACACCACCACATTTGAATAAATTTTTGATGAACTCTGAAATAAGTCTTAAACATCAAAGATCTACCAATTGTTTTAAACAATCCAAGACTTTTTTCAAGAAATTATTACAAATCGGATTCACTCAGAGATCTTGATTGACTTTTATCTCCTTCTAAATTCTAAATCATTAATTTTTTAAATTGTTAGAGTAAACTGGACCATTAATCTCGAAGTAAGAAAGCAAGAATTATAACAATTTATGTATAACAAGATAAAAAAAATAAATTTCTGTAAAGTATTACGGAACGCAACTTATACTTACCTCGAAACACACTCTCTCTTTCTTTTGCGAGACAAGTGTTTCCGAGTCGAACAAACAATACAGGGCCTTAGACAGGTCAACGGCCGGAAGAGTCGCTCTTACTCTGTCAGTAGGCAGTTTCGTTCGGTGGTCCCTTTTCGGTAAGGGTCCTGTTACGCAGGACGGGACCTTGTGCAATCTCGGTAAAAAAAACAGGTTAATAAGCTATTCGGATTTAAAGTTAAATCTTACAATTTATTCAAAAAACAAAAGAAGAAATTTCAAAAGATGCGATACATTGTTTAAATGTTTAATATGAAGTATTACACGATAAAAATAAAATAAAATTTAGTTGCTTTTAAAATCTAATACGCGCGCGCGCGTGTGTGTGTGTGTGTGAATGAGAGGTTCTTTTCGCGGGTAATACATTGATGCGGAGGACATCAACCGGAATGAAGAGGGGAACGATTGAAATTTAAATTCCGGTTGGTAATATACAATAAATAGTTTTAATTATATAATTTAAGTTATAAAATAAAGAGAAGAAAAAAGATGAATGGGAAAGAAAGGAAAATAATATTATGGGAGATCTTCAAGTTTTACCGTGGAGGGGGGAGGAAGCTTCATCCAAAAGGCTTCTATAGGGACGCCTATTGGAAGTTGATGACTTGGGATAAAAAACGGGATAATAGACCCGGGAGGACTTATCATACACTAAGAATATAACGGAATAGATCAAGGTCTGCAAAGTCTGGGCCTACGCGGTAATTTCCTTCAGGAAGGGGATCGAGATATGGAGGGAACGGTTCCAGGATGAACCAATTTTCTCTAGCCTGTTCTTTGTGGAACTCAAACTCTCCTTCGGTATCGAAAGATCTCTGTTCGGGATCTTCCGGTTCCTCTTTGAGATCCGGAAATTCCTCCACGAAGTCCTGGAGGGCTTCCTCAAAATCATGCGACGCTTCTGGGAGATCGAACGATTCGAGGGGTGAAGAGGAGGGGGGAGTAGGGGCTCTCGATGGTTAATGGTCGAGAGAAGGTGAATATTCGAAGAGAGGAGGGGGAGTGGGAATTCTCGGCTGTTGATGGAATTCAGGAAAGGCAGGTGAATATTTGGAGGGAGGAGGGGGAGTGATAATCTTCCAGGGATGAGGCTCTGGGGAGATGCGTGAATAATCAGAAGGGGGAGGGGGAGTAGGAATCTTCGAAGATTGACTATCAGGGGAAATCGGCGAATAATCGAAAGGAGCAGGTGGATTAGGAATTCTCGAAGGTTGAGGTTCAGGGGAAACCGGCGAATAAGACAGAGGAGGGTAAGAAGGAGAAGAAGTAGAAGGACAAGATGGTAGATTATGTATTTGTATATTGTGTGTTTGCGTTTGTGTGTTATATATTTTATATAAATGACGAACTCCTAAATTGAAAGAATTTTTATCTAGATTGAGTCTCTTATAGTCTATGATGTAATTAGGGTCCGCGGCCGCTCGAGCCAATTCCTTTCTCAGCTGTCTATTCCGACGGTTTCGCGAACAATTGATGGTCGCGCGCGAAGAACGGTTTAATCTTTCCACTAAGAAAAGAATAGTGATGAATAACAATAATAAGGAAATCGATTGCGAGGAAATTCTTAATTTACGAAACAATTCTTGGAGGTTATTTTTTAATTAATTGAATAACTCTAGACTTCAGATCCGGGTAATAAAGAATGTTTATATATTATATTTTTATATAAAAACTTTAACGAACTGGGAGTCGGAAGAGGTGACAAATGAAATTGGGAGTCGTGCTGTAGAATACAGGTGACTCTTGACAGTAGGTTGGAAATCACGAGTCGCTCTGCGAAATGCAGGTTATCCTTGGTGACGAACGGGAAGTCGGGAGTCACTCTGTAAAATACAGGTGACTCTTGGCAACAGACGGGAAGTCACGAGTCGCTCTGAGAAATGCAGGCTACCCTTGGTGACGAACGGGAAGTTGCGAGTCGTTTTGTAAAGTACAGGTGACTCTTGGCGACAGACGGGAAGGCGCGAGTCGCTTTGCAAAATACAGATGACTCTTGGCGACGAACAAGAGGTCACGAGTCGCTCCGCGAAATGCAGGCTACTCTTGGTGACAAATGGGAAGTCGGAAAAAGAAAATTCGAGATAATATTTCAAGGAAGGAAGTAGAAAGATTAAGGGAGAGAAGGTTGAATAGGAAAGCAAATCAAGATCGAAGTGTGAATTACCGAAACGAGATACTGATCAATCCAAGAATTATTTCAGAATACAAGACGTAAAAATAAAAATAGAAAAGAAAGGAAAGGAAAGGAATTGAAAATTATTCAACTCACTTATTACTTAGGAGTGCGTTGTTGAATGAAAAAACTTGAAGTGGCAAAGTGGATTTCGGCTCCATCTATCGTGGCTGATTGGAATGGGCTCGGCAGTGTGGAACTGGTGGCTCGGGAACCCGGTCTGTTATAGTGTTGTTAGCAACGACTTCCTGGCACTTATCACTTATACACCACTAAATCTTTCACGTTTGGCAGAACTCGCTCTCTGCACAACTTAGAATCTCGAGAAAAAGAATAAGCGAGCCCGGAGCTGACTACTAGCGAGTTAAGTAGTGAGTCGGTTGGAAGCTGAAGACAGAGTGAGTTTTCGAGGGAGGATTTCGCATATCCTCGAATCTTAGCGTCTCTCCACGTACCCTCTCCATTAGGCAACCAGAACTCTTTTTTAACAAATCAAATCTTTACTTATTACCCCTCTCATGAGTTGGAGGTGTTACCCTTCCAAAAGAAGGTTCAGGAAATTGCGTTTATTGGTATAGGCTTTTGTTTTTAGAGGTTAGGTCCTGCCTATTGGAGAGTCTGCTATGATCGTCTAAGTTGACACTTTTATTATTCCCGTTGAAATTTATCTCAAACAGATAACACAAGAGGATGGTCTGGCAGCCGAGCACGTGGTGTCAAGTATTGCGAGTTCTTGTTACGGATCGTAGTTTCATCTGTAAACCATTGTCCCCGTCCCTTTCCTTATCTTTTGTTTTAAACTCTTAAGTCTGTTGCGCGGACCTTAGAGTTGAATATTTGATCCATCTGTTTGTTTTTCATATGCACATGGTCTAGATTTCTAGCGTTCGAAGGTCTCTTATCTTTTGTTTAGAATTTTCATGTCTTTGACGTAGGTCTTAGTCTCGGAGTATTTATTGATCCGTCTCATGGTTAAAAAATTTTTTTATCGTTCCGGAAAATAAGTCTCGCCTGCTAGATATGTCTTGGTTTATTGTTTGCGTCGAGTGCAGAAAGGTTGTAGAGCATTATTTTCTTATATCAGTGAAAGAATTTTTATGAAAGAGAAGAATCGTGGAATCCACCGGATGTAACAGCACAATTCCTAATGAAAGAGCAAACAATCCTTACTGAAGCCATTAATAATAGACATTAATTGGCATGTTATTCTTGCGTACTCTCCTCATTTCGGGGGTTTTATGGGAAACAGGAATAAAATCCATAAAACACCATTTAAGGCGTGTTGCAAACAATTCGACATTAAATTTTGAGGATTTTTACACACTAATCTTCACTCAAATAGAGACGATACTTAATTGACGTCTACTGAATCCCCTGTCAACTGATCCTAATGACCTTATTCCTTTTACTCCCGCTCACTTTCTGATTTAAAACTTTAATTGCGGTGGCCGATTCTGATCTCACACATCTGCCAGAATCACGATTATCCAAGTGGCAGCTCATCCAAAGTTTACAACAGTACTTTTGAAAAAGATGGAACAAGGAGTACGTTTCAGAGCTGCAATAACGTACGAAATGGAGGAGGCCATTCACAGTTACGTGAGGGCACCATGGTCTTTATTAAGGAGGATAATCTTCATTTAGATGGAGATCAGGACTTTCCATTCATCCTGGACGAGACCAGATTGTTCGAGTAACCACCGTGAAGACGTCGACGGGCATCGTGCGCATCATTGTCACAAAAATTTGTCCGTTACCGATAGAAGATGCAAATAATGTTCAATATCCATGTTAATGCTATTACTTGTTTAACGGTTATTCTCAAGTTAGAATTTATTTTCATTTAGAGTTTTAGTAGCTAAGATATGTAGAATCTTTGTTTATAATACTATTAGTTTATAATACTATCATAATTTACAGTCCACTCATTATTAATTTATTTATTTTGTGCATCCAAAGAGTCTTTATTATAGTTATTGAAAGAGGTTCTTTCAATGCCGGGGGGTATGTTTAGTTTGTTTTGAATCTCCCGCCTTTATTGTACTTGCATACGGTGGGCACGCGAAAAAAGAAGGAAAAAAGATGGCGACAATAAAGTGGTAGAGAAAGGACGTGTTCTTCATTCAAGTTCAATAAATGAAACCCAGCATCATCCAAATCCTCTTAACAACAGCCACCTTCAATGATCTTGACCTTGACATATGTTGTCAAAGTCATGGCCTTGAGTAACATCCAATAATCACATGAATACTTAAATATACAACTAATATAAAACTCATGGTTTTTTTTTAAATCGGAGAAGTTCAGGTTATCGTATTTAATATTTGTTTTTATCGTACAATTTAATTGTTAATAACTTTTTAATAAACACTGAGCGACGGCTAAAACTTTTTGGATGTTATTCAGGATCATAACCTTGACAACATATGTCAAGGTCAAGGTCATTGGAGGTGAGTATCTATAGTTGAAGAAAAACTTTTAATTTTGAGAATTTTCGCGATACATTTAGAAAAGTATTGTCTTACTATTATATTTGGGCATTCTTATATACGGACGCTCCTGAGACAAAGCGTCGCGTTCCTTAGTCACGCGTGTCTGGCGACTCGTCGCTAACGTATGAGCGGTGAGTGGTGGGCAATAGGCGTGAGCCACGGAATCGGGCCGAAATGTGTAACTAAATCCGAGCACTGATTTATTTACATTCTATGATTCGTATAAGCGATAACACCAGAGAGAACACGAATGTAAACATGAATATTTTACGAAATATTTTATAGTTTATGTTTTATGTAAAATTATATCAAAATAAAGTACAAAATATTTCGTAAACTATTCACTTTTTGGTCATCTTACCCTTATAATTTTTTGTGCCAAATATTGCGAGGAATCGATTTGTATAAAAAATTAGGGTGGTTCTATTTAAAAAAATGAAGATGACTTTCAAATCTCCTAAGCGCCTCTACCTAAAAAAAAATGTTCGCTTCCACAAGATTTCCCCCTCGATACCATACAACGTTTATTTCAAACATTTTCTCCTATCTCCAAAACTGTGGGAGTTATTCGGGTGGCCTGTCTTAGATGCCCCAACCTGTATAGTCGATATACATATATATTATTAAATACTAATTTAATAAATATTAAATATTGAGATTAATAAATATATTAGAAATCCATATTTATTTATTAATTCTCTACATTCTTTCATTTGTGTCTATACTGCGTTCACGGAGAGAACGACCTCTATTTTCATCCGGTTCGGTCAGATCCCGCCCGACCGACCGCCCATTTTGCCCCCTCCACGCTGCCAAAATTGGTCTTGCAGCTTGCAGATCCGGCTAACCGACAGAGGGGATCCTATTTATTTATAATAGTATTAAATTTTATTAATAATTTTTAAATTGCAGAAAGAGAAAATAAATATAATAGATATATCGCGATTTAATTGAAAAGAGTAATAAAATTTGATTAACAGAGAACAACTCAAGCTTTCAATATTATGACATTTCTTTCGAGCTTTATAGGCGGATCACATACGTGATACACGATCGATACGCATACGACATACGGCATTGAAGTAGCGCGCTGAAGTCTCTCACCTAATCCCCACTCTGCCCAAAGCTGCGCGGAGCGAGGTCGTTCTCTCCGTGATCGTAATATAATTTATATATTCACGTTTATATATTTAATCTTGTCGTTTTTGTTCAGATATGTATAATATCTATAATATATATTTGCACAATATGTATAATTTTGGACTGAATCTCTAAAAAGTCTGTGCAGACTTTAGTTTTTGAGAAAAAAGGGCGATTAAAATAGCGATTTTTTAAATAAAGTTCGTTTTTCATCGAAAAACAGATTTGTTTGATTCTTTTTCTTAAAAATTAAAGTTTGCACAGACTTTTTAGAGGTTCAGTCCGAAATTATACATATTGTGAACATGCTCAATTTTTTTCAAGTCGATTTGAGCTTCTGTATTTTAGTTATCACTGCAAAACTTATTTAAAAATCCTTTTCAGTCAGCCATCTGCAGCGCCATTTTTAATGCATATGATTAACTAAAAGAAATTTTTTTTTATAGTTCATGATTCTAATAAACATTTTGTTAAAGGACAATTCTCGATTTTAATTCATTTTACTTCCTTATAGAAGAAGCTTTGTTTTCGCGACAAAATTTTTTTTCGAGTTTTTTATGCCAATGTGTTCAGAATGTTCGAAAACGTCGAAAAATCATATTCCTAAAAATGTATGTATGTATGTACTCGTATGTATGTATGTATGTATGTATGTATGTACGCGATTTGTTGTGCAACTTCTAACTTCCGCAATTTTTGAGATATCTAATTAAATTTTTTTACATGGATAGATTATTATTAAAGGATGGTTGGTATTGAATTTGTTGAGAATCGGTGAAAGGGTTCATTTTTTATAAAATTTTGAATTTCTTAAGAAATGTCTGTACATGTTGTAACTTACGCAAATATTGAAATATCGGGTTAAATTTTTTTACATAAATAGAGTATCATTAAAGGATGGTTGGTATTGAATTTAGTGAGGATCGGTGAAAGAATTCATTTTTTATAAAATTAGGCATTTTTTGAGAAATGTCCTTACACATCCTAACTTTCACAAATTTTAAGATATCAAGTTAAATTTTTCAACATGAATAGAGTATCATTAAAGGATGGTTGGTATTGAATTTGTTGAGGACTGATGACCAGTTTTTATAAAATTAAAAAAAAAAAATTTTTAAATATCACAAAGCTTCCTTTATGAGGAGTCAAAAATTGAAAAATCCGCATGCTTAAAGGAGCTTAAGCTTTGTGAAATAAAATGATGAGGAAGCAATGTGCAAGTTTCTAATTTGCACAATTTCCAGCTTGTTTTTTTTGTAATAAATTCCCCAAACAAGACTTAGTTTTCGACAAATACGATTGCCTAGTCCCCTTAAGAAATATATATTCTTCGCAGTTGATGTGTTTTTTCAAAATATGTAAGATTATATGCTACATAAACTACCGCGAATAAAGAAATCATAAAAACTCTATTTTATCAATTATAATAAACCTCGTGTAATTGTGTCGGACAGAGGATCATGTTTCACATCGCAAGAATTCACAAATTTTATTCATGAACAAAATATTAAGCATGTATTGATAGCTAGAAGTTCTCCCCAAAGTAATGGGCAAGACGAGCGCATAAACCGTGTGTTAATTCCTATGTTAGATAAATTAATTAATAAACACGAGAGAAAACAATGATATAAATTATTACACGAAGTTGAATATGCTCTGAATAATACTATATATAAAAAACGGGCGAAACTCCTAGCAAGTTGCTGGAATAAGTCAGCGTAGCATTAGTGATAATAAAATTAAAGAATATTTAAATGCGAGTATAAATGATAACGAGCGAGATCTATCACAGATAAAAGAGAAAAGTGAAAGAAAAGTTCCAAAAAAATGGTGGTTTCTCAAGAATATAATAAGAGTTATTTTGGTAAATAGCATAAAGTTCCGATTAAATACAAAGAAGGAGATTATGTAATTTTAACACAATTTTAACACCGTTCTTAATACGTCAAAGAAATTAATTCCATAATACAAAGGACCATATACTATTATTGTAAAACCATTACGAAACGATCGATATCTACTATAGTTTCGGACATCCCAAGTTTTCAAAGTAGCCAAAGAAAATATCAAGGTCTTTGGGAATCCAAAAATATGAAATCTTGGATAAAATCGGAATTCGTTAATTGAGGACAATCTTTTGTCAGAACGGCCAAATTATAAGAAATATATAGGGTGAGTCATAAGTATGTTTTAAAATTTCGGGAGCATTGTTCCTGGATAAAAAACATGAACAAATGTTTCGATGAACATTAGGCTGAAAATGCTTCGTTATCGAAATAATGGACACAAATAGGTATCAAATAATGACTTTATTTAAAAGTGACGTGCGCTATCTTATTCAAAGTCTTATAACTCCGTCAATTTTGGGAATTTTTCAATATAATTTGAAAAATATATTGTTCAGACATTATACTTTCAAAAATTATAAAAAATGTCGATTTTTTTTGACCCTTTAAAGTAGATTGGGCTCTTAATCTTTATGCATCGTTTCGATATGATGCGAACGCTGAAGTTGTGGCATTCAAAGCTTGATCTCGCTCGTTTTGCCAAAGGAGAGGGAGAACGAGAGAGTTTGCCAGTACCTCAAGATAAATACAGTGTCTAACCGACACTAACGAGGTTACACGCTTGATGACGCGGTCGGAAGCGAATTGAAAGTTTCCGATATCCAGTCGACGGGCGTTTTGTTCGCGCAATGCGCGTAATAACGGCGATGACGAATTCCGTGACCGGTTATCACCTTCGAATCAAATTACACCGAGCCCCGTCATTCTTGCACGACAACTTGCATCGTGATTTATCTTTCGATTTCTGTTAAGCCTATCCTCTTTAAACAAGACTATAAAAGTGATAGTAATAAAATTCTGAAAAATATTTAATTCTAGAAATATTTTTTCTTGCGAGAAAACGAAATAAATAAAGCTTCAAAAATTAAATAAGTTGAAAATAATAATGTAAATTTTTACATACACATAAAATTGCATTGCGCGTGATTAAAAATGTAGAAAAGATGACAACTATATCAAAATAGAAATCTCAAGAGAGAGAAAAGGGTTACTTCTTCACCAATAATTTTTTTTATTATTTTGTAAGAATTTTTCCTTGTTTTCTTGTGTTTCAATATCTTTTATAATTTGTCTCTCTTTTTGTCTTG
This sequence comes from Formica selysi, assembly GCA_009859135.1. NCBI lineage: Eukaryota > Metazoa > Arthropoda > Insecta > Hymenoptera > Formicidae > Formica > Formica selysi. The sequence continues at coordinate 1,474,664 of CM020820.1, forward strand.
CTATATTTTTTATGTGTTCAAATTTTATATTAATTAATATATAAGCAGTATTATGTTATTATTATACATGTATATTTAATAATTAAAAATTTAGAGTTTTGAAGGAGAAAAAAGTTGATAATCATGAATTCTAACTAACATAAGATCCTTTTTCAAGGTCATGTGAAGATCAACTTCTCTAGTTTTTTTAAATTAAATCACCCTAATATATTTACATAAATCCATTTCTAACAATATTCGGTGTGAAAAGTTATAAGATTAAAATGGTCAAAAATTGAGTAGTTTACGAGATATTTACGAGAATAATTTACGAGATATACTTTAATTTGACATAATTTGACATAAATTATGAAATATCTCTTTTGTAAAGTATTTGTTTTTCGATTATCTTATCTCAATACTTTTATGCACAAAATAAAGAGAGAAATCAATTGGTGTAAAGAAAACGCATAGTTGTTTTTAAGAAAAAAATATGAATCTATCCAGCACACACAGTAGTAAAGACGGTGGTAGCCAATCTTCAAAACTCGACAGCTGCTTTGTACATCTGTTCCGAATTGGTTGTAACCTAGCGAGAAAACGCAGGCTCGACGTTTTACGAGTAATCCGTGCATAAAATCGTATACCTCAATGTTACATCGTTTACCCAATTCATCGTTGACCCAGATTTAAGTTTACGAGGAAAATAGAGCGGGTACTTAGAAAGTTTTCGGGCATCACCCGAATGCTGCCTCGTGATGGGATGAAGAGTTACGACGCCCTTTTAATGGCGCGCTCGTGACACATTCTTCACGGAGTTCCCTACTTTCATGAACTAGAAGCGAGGGACTTTCAGACCTGACCGGAAGTTGCGAATAGAGTCTATCTTAAGCGCTATCTCGTCGATGTAAGACAGTGAATTACGAGTGACGCGAAACATGCGCGACGCGACTGCATTTAAATTGTAAGTAGCGCGACTCCACGCGTCACATGGCTTTGTCTCGACAGGGAAGTCGACAAAAGTTAACTTTGGCTTTTACGAATGACGTAGACGGAGAAGAAGAGCGCGTAAGATCTTTGTAGCAAAGATGACGGTGTACATCATAAGATGTCGGAAGTATTTTGCAGAGAGTTATGAAACTCTGAAAATTTACGAATTCTGGAAACCCAGTAAAAAATTTGCATAAAATAGAAGTTGAAGATCAAGGTTGCACGAGTGGAAGAAAAAATTACAATGAAATTAATTCCACTATTGCTATATATGGCTTAATCTTTTAAAAGATATAGGGGAAAGTAGAGTAAAACCGGGTACTTTTTTGGATTTGTTTTCCTACAAAAAATCTGAGAATAAAAAAATTTTTGCCGACCGTTAGTAGTCTTTAGTGAACTTTAAACTATGAGAAAATGAGGCTAGTTGCTGAAAAAAAAATTTTTAGTTACCAAGAATAACAAGATTTTGTGGAGAAGTCAAAGTACCCGGTTTTGTCCTACCGGTAGAGTCAAACCGAGTACCCATTTGAAAATATGCAAAACACCGTGTAATTACAAAATCTAGATTTATTTTAATCAAAATACAATATAAAGATGTATTCTATTGACAAAAATCACAAATAAAGATATCCTCTTGTTCGACATTGCTGCAGGACTTCCTTATTTAACTTTTTAACTTTAGGGATCTCAAAAAGCTTTTTTTTAGTGGTTTCTTTTTCTGAGCGTTAGTTTTCGTTTTCAACTGCTTTTTGTAGGGACACAAAGTCATGATAACAGTTCTTTCTCTTTTCATTATATGAAATGTATAAGTACCCGGTTTTGCCCCAACACAAGGAAAGTAACAAATACGGCGGTTGTATATTCCGGCATACAAAATGCCGATTAAAACTAATATGATATACTCTCTAATATGTACAGAATGCAATGCTACACTTACCGAAACAGATGCTCTATATAGAAAAAGGTAAATATAGCGAAAAAGGGATTCAGCCCCAATGACCTTGACCTTGATATATGTTGTCAAGGACATAATTCTGAGTAACTTTTTCTTCTAATTTAATCGTCGCTCGTTGCTTATTAAAAAGTTATTAACAAAAAAAGTTTGAAATATACCAAAATACATGCACGGACAGGAAGCACGCGCGCGCGCGCACACACACACGCACGGGGGGGGGGGGTGCAAGGAGGGCCTTCGGTCCCCCTGCCGCACCCACCCCGCCGGTAGGCAGGGTGGACCTCGTTTTGCAATGTAGCATGTACTTTGTAAGTTGTAAAGCGTGGTCCACCCTGTCTACCGGTGGGGTGGGTGCGGGAGGGGGGCCGAAGGCCCCCCTTGCACCCCCCGTGCGTGTGTGTGTGCGCGCGCGCGCGTGCTTCGTCCATGCATGTACTTTGGTATATTTCAACCTTTTTTTGTTAATAACTTTTTAATAAGCAACGAGCGACGATTAAATTAGAAAAAAAAGTTACTCAGAATTATGTCCTTGACAACATATATCAAGGCCAAGGTCATTGGGGCTGGGTCCCTTTTTCGCTATATTTACCTAGAAAAAGTGCACGACGACTCGATTCTTGCCTCGATATCGATCTTTTTTGGGCTAAAAACTTCTATTAAAAAAGAAATATCGTGTGCACAGGGGCACGGTTTGTTTTAAAATAATAATGGCGCCAATCTACAACTAATAACACAAGTTAGCCATAGATAGCAGCATTTATTATGAAAAAACAGGAGTACTCGATTTGACCCGCCTACCCGGTTTTACCCAACTTTCCCCTATATTCGAAGTACTTGAAAAGTTGAATTGAGAAACTCGAACTAAATAATATGTGATAAAACGTACATTTATAAGCTCTGACAAACATTTTAAAATGGAAAATTTAAAATCACAATTTTATATAACTCAAATTAAAAATTCCGAAATTTATTCATGGAAAAAAATATATTATCGATATAATATTTCTAAATATTTTCTCCATATATATGTAGTATGAATTTTCTAATCTCATCAAATTATATTGAAAATATCTGAATATAGTAATGGATTCAATGGATAAAAACTTGATAAGCATAATAAATCTAAAATTTTTGCCAATCTAATTTCCCTGATTTTCTAATAGTTACGTTTAATCTAAATCCTTCTAATGTTTCTCTCTCTCTCTCTTTCTCTCTTTCAAGTCTAATTGCATCCAATTTGAATCTTCTCTACTAAAATTGGCGTACTTTCCATCTCCTTCTCGTAAACGACGCAATCGACACAAACAACCACTTTAAGATAATCGAACCTGAACATCGAACTTGCTTTGTGAACTTATCGACTGACGGAAGAAGAGTCGTTCACTCATAACTGCCGTTCCTTTACTTCCGCTCTCGGGTTCCTTCAGGCAAATGGCGGTTTAATTCGTCCTCCGACAAGAGAACTGTCTATTTAAAAACGGAGCATCATTCCCACTTTGAATGATTTAGGGAGCAAGAAGGAACATCCATTTCGGGATTTTCTTGGAGAAATAAAGGAGGAATAAAGGAGCTGTATCCATCATCTATAAATAGCTTTTATCGCGGTCTTATTAATAATCCCTAAAAACTTACCTTTTTAAAAAAAGGTAAAAAAGGGCGCCAAGTACACGCGCTAGTTGTGAAAAACCGTTATATGTATTTATAAAAAAAATTTCCTAGAAAAATAATGATATCAAAAAATTGCGCCAAATGAATAAAAATTTATGCTGTAAAATTTATTTCTTTTATTATTATTTAAATAAAAACATTTTAACTAAAAAAACTGTTATACAAAGTAGTTGTTTTAATTTCCTAGAAAAATAATGATATCAAAAAATTATGCCAACTGAATAAAAATTTGTTATAAAATTTTTTCATTTTATTATTTCCGTTATTAAGAAAAAATATATTTAATAAATCGCAATATAATTAAAGTAGTAGGGCGTATAGCTAAAATAGAATTATTTTATAATTAATTAAATGCATAATATACACACATCTAACGCTTTGGGATATATTTATTGAAGGAAAATTTCTCATAAACTCTAAGCCGCATAAAACAAACTTACACTAAAGCAAAGTATAAAAACTTGACGTGCCCGGGTCGCATTAAGACATTTTATAAATATATACATTATTTTGATGTAATATATGTGAATGATAATATATATAGATAATATATAATGTATATGTAATTTATAAATTGAAATTTTAGTAGACTCGTAAATCATTATATATTTTTTTGACACATGCTTTTTGTATAAAACTTAATAAAATTTTATATAAAATGTAAATAAATTACACAAAAATTTTCTTTTAAATTATACATTCTGTAGGATAAACTTCGTAAATCAAAGGAATCCTAATCGCATTAAACATTGATTATGAATTGATATTGTAGCATATATATATATATATATATATATATATATAAATATATATATATATATTTTTTTTTAAGTAATGAATTTTAAGTATGTGGATGATAATATATGTAGATAAGATATACAGGGTGAGTTTTTTAACTTGAAACTGTAAAATATCTCGGAAAGTAAGCTTTATCGAAAAAAATGTTTCAAACAAAAGTTGTAGTGTTCGGAGGGGGCCACATGATAAAAATATGGATTTGACCTTGAGTGACCTTTTCAAGGTGAGATCAATGCGATCGACGTTTTCTTAAATGGAACCCCCCTTTTTTTATTACATATTCTTGTAGCTTATCTCGAGAGCTTTTCAAAACACTATAATAAAGTATTTTTTCATTAAGTACTTTTTGAGTTATTTTATATCTTAATCAGACATATTTTGATATAAAAGATAAAATATCTCGTAAAATATTTAGTTTTCGATAATCTTACCGTAATACTTTTATGTACAGAATAATGAGACAAATCAATTAGTATAAAAAAAAAATAATTGTTTTTAAGAAAAAGTATGTAATTATTTACAATGTATTTTTTAAACAATTATTTGTTTTTTTCTTTACACTAATTGATTTGTCTCATTATTCTGTACATAAAAGTATTACGCCAAGTTTTTATACTTTGCTTTAGTGTAAGTTTGTTTTATGCGATTAGAGTTTATGAGAAATTTTCCTTCAATAAATATATCCCAAAGCGTTAGATGTGTGTATATTATGCATTTAATTAATTATAAAATAATTCTATTTTAGCTATACGCCCTACTACTTTAATTATATTGCGATTTATTAAATATATTTTTTCTTAATAACGGAAATAATAAAATGAAAAAATTTTATAACAAATTTTTATTCGGTTGGCATAATTTTTTGATATCATTATTTTTCTAGGAAATTAAAACAACTACTTTGTATAACAGTTTTTTTAGTTAAAATGTTTTTATTTAAATAATAATAAAAGAAATAAATTTTATAGCATAAATTTTTATTTATTTGGCGCATTTTTTTGATATCATTATTTTTCTAGGAAATTTTTTTTATAAATACATATAACAGTTTTTCACAACTAGCGCGTGTACTTGGCGCCTTTTTTTACCTTTTTTTAAAAAGATAAGTTTTTAGGGATTATATCATTCTTTTTTTACTATATATTATTTTAATAACATGTAAAGCAATCAAGTTTCTAATAGGTTTAATCAACAGGTTGAGTTTGTATTATAAAAAGTATTCTAAAATTAATAAAATAAAATTAAAAATTGGCAATTGGAGCCAGCGCCCTATGTAGAGCGTAAATGAAATAATCAATAATATTGTAAAAGTATTTTAACAAAAAAGTGTTTTTATTTTAACTCTACATGTTCTATAAACAATATATATATATATATATATATATATATATATATATATATATATATATTTATATATTGTAGCGCTGTTTGAAACGAATACAACGATATATGATATAATGTAAATATTTTACATATTATACGAGTTTTACAGATAGCTTTTGGAAGCAACCACTATGCTCACAATAAAGTTCAGTTTAAATTATTCAATTTGATATATATTTGTTACGGTCTATCTTTTTTAGTTTAAAAGATAAAAAGGGGTGGCCAGTTTTGGTGGGACATATATACATTCAATGTTGTTATTTTTAAAAAATAGATATTCCCACAAGATATTTTTGATAGAGTTCCCACAAGATTTGTTTTGCTACATTAACATAAACATGTATATGTCGTAGCCAGATTACATAATCCATCGTTTTATAAAACATTTAGGCATTTTATAAAGTGCAGCCATATTCTCAAGTCATCGTTGAAAATAAAATATTTTACAATCTGGCTAAAAATTTTAGTCTTTTTATAAAACGCTAACAAGCAACCCGCCACATCGTCAAACACGATGATTTGTACATTGTTTTAGATTCTGGCTGGTTCATTTTAGTCATTTTATGAACGGCGCGTTTATAGCGACTTTACTTTATGTTACATTTGATAAAATAGTCATAATAAATGTGTTTTAAAAACTTTTTTTCACTTTCAATTTTATCTTTCTTTTTATTTGTTTTCAAACATTATTTTCAAAAATTTTATTTATGTTACTTTTAATATAAAACCTTAATTGTAATAAATACAATAAGTAATAAATACAACAAGTGTTCATACAAGCTTTTTGTCATTTAGAAATACACATAATTACTTATTTATATTATAATATAATTACCTATTAATTTTCTATAAATGGCTGTTCTACAAAGACAGTTCATAAAATGACTGAAATGAACCAGCCAGAATCTAAAACGATGTACATATCATTGCATTTGACAATGTGACGGATCGCTTGTTAGCGTTTTATAAAAAGACTAAAATTCTTACCCAGATTGCAAAATATTTCATTTTCAACCATGATTTGAAAATGTGGCCGCTTGTCTAGACATTTTATAAACGGATTTTATTAATCTGGCTACGACATATACATTCAACAAGCAATATCGAATTGCTCGAGAACGCAACAAAATGCGAGATGGAAGAAAGAGAAAGAAGGAGAGAGAAAGACAGAAAACGGAAAAGAGCGATAAACATTATACATGATCACGCGTTCGCGTGTATAATTACCAGTTTATCGTTATTGAAAACATGATCAGCCAAACTTTCCAAATATTCCTTCAATGCTTCCATTTTCCAACAGTTTATTTGTCACAAATGTATTAATTGACGATTCACTCAAGTATAAGCGCTTACTTTTGCTAATATAAACTAATTTTCTCCAATATGACATCGAATAGAAGAAATCACTTCTCTTCCTTGCATTATTTCGCGATACTCTTATAATTTATAACCAAATAATTTATCACTTTACCTTAATCACTTAATCACTTTTCTTTTTGTTGCATTATCTGCGATACTTATTAATTTGTCCTCGATAATCGATAAACATAATATAACCTAATCCAAAATGACATCGATTAGAAGAAATTATTTCTCTTCCTTGCACTATTCCGCGATACTCTTATAATTTATAACTGAATAATTTCTTATTATTTTACCTTAATCCCTTAATCACTTTTCTTATTGCATTATTCTGCGATACTCTTATATGGTGCGTCTCGCCGTTGCGGCGCGCGATCTTTGCTTCGCCTGACTTGGCTCGAGATATTATTCTTCCTTGTTCTATTCCGCGATACTCTTATTCTTCCTTACACTATTCCGCGATACTCTTATTCTTTCTTGCACTATTCCGCGATACTCTTATTATAAGTATCTCTACTATTTTTATGATAATGCACTCTTGCATTGCAAACTTATTTTATTAACCTTACTTGTCAAAAGCAGGTACGGACGCGAGCAGTAACATCACATTAACGCAATCTTATGGCGAATGCTCCAACCGTACAACTTTTCGTACTTGTGCATTGGGAACTTGGGCAATGACGGAGACAGAGACGTTTCTTAATAAAAATTTTATACATTTCGACTTTGCATAATATTATCTATGTTCACGATACATGTAGAAAAAAAATAAAGACACTTTCATTATATGATTCAAACTCAAGCTATCGATTAAGCCTATTAAAAATACGATAGGTTCAATCGTTATAGAGGTTCGATAATCTAAGGCTAAGATAACTCGCAACTGGCCGACTCGCGTATAGATACCCGGAGTGCCTCACGGCTTCGCGTGAACTTGGCGCGAGACATTACCGTGTCTCTTGATATTGCCTGCTATTTTCCCCGGAAGACGTACTTATTGCCATCCAAATTTCTCACGTTCATCGTCTAATTATTTTACACTAAACTTCTCAATAAAATATTAATTTATATCCTTCGTTATTTTAGAGAATTATCTTAATATCTAATAAAATAAATCGGAGGATTACGAACCCGATTTATGTAATTTATTTATTTTAACTCGAAATTGGCTCGTCTACCTGCGAATTCGAATTCTCTTCCACATTTACTACCTATCTTAACAATGCTTTTAAATTCGAGCAGGTAGCCGAGAAGAGAGAAGGTCCAAGGGAATAGGTGGATATGGCATCGAGGAGGGTTACAGGGTTAAAGTTGAGAGATGTGCAGTGAGACGAGGGCGAAGCTACTCTCTGCCCAGACAAAGCTTAATGAAGCTCCTATTCACAAGGACAGTAGGCCGCGTGCGCTTCCGCGACACTTCACTTCTATTATACTTAGTCACGGCGGAATTCCAGACTAAGCAACCTCTCGTCTGCCGTTGGTTCCGCCGGCGTCTCTCATCCCCCAAGGCACGAGAAGTATATGTATACAACGGCGTGTGCGTGCGCTTTTATTCATCTTTTTTTATTTTTTAAGAAAAAAACGTCCTCCCTTTATGTATCTTGCCCTTGCAAAAAGCGTGCCTTTCGCGCACCGACAGTCTCATTGCAATGGGACTCTCTGCGTGTGTTACCTTTCTTTTTGGTACGAGAACTAACTAGACTCTTTTGCGAGATTTTTAAGAGATTACGATATGGCTTATGTGACAAGGCTTATTGAAGACAAAAGAGACAGCATACGCAAACGATAAATGTCAACAAAGTGGCATAAATAACACACAGCACGAAAGATTGAATATAATCAGGAATAAAAATGCAATATTTTAAAGTGTACGTGATTCAGGACATTATCGGCTATAATACATGTGAAAATCAATGTGATCGGTGAGATGTAACTATTTCGCAATAATCACTGTTTTCTATAATACACGATACATAAAATTTATAAATAGAATTCTGTCTTGAATTTTATCGTAAAATAGAGATTGTCTAAAGAGGTCTTAATATAATAAATAATTCAATATAACTAAATAGAGAAGACATTATGCTTTTTCACATAAAAAACATACAATATTTTAATTAATATTAATCTTTATTAAATAATATTAATAAATAATAATATATTAATATACAGGGTGTCCTAGACCACCCGTACACCCCTTTTCTTTCAAAAACAAGCATTTCAGAGAAAAACGTTTTGAACAAAAATTGTATGGTTTTGAGGGGAACATAAGATGGTGTCATTGGTTTGACCTTGGATGGCATCGTTAAGGTCAAGTCAAGGACACCTTTAATTTCTTAAATGGAATCCCCTATTTTTTATTGCATATTCTTATAGCTTATCCCGAGAGCTTTCCAAAACACTATAATAAAGTATTTTTTTATTAAGTACTTTTTGAGTTATTTTATATTTTAATCTGACATATTTTGATATAAAAAATAAAATATCTCGTAAAATATTTAGTTTTCGATAATCTTACCGTAATACTTTTATGTACAGAATAATGAGACAAATCAATTAGTGTAAAGAAAAAAACAAATAATTGTTTAAAAAAATACATTATAAATAATTACATACTTTTTCTTAAAAACAATTATTTTTTTTTACTAGTTGATTTGTCTCATTATTCTCTGTACATAAAAGTATTACGGTAAGAATATCGAGAACTAAATATTTTACGAGATATTTTATTTTTTATATCAAAATATGTCATATTTAAATATAAAATAACTCAGAAAATACTTAATGAAAAAATACTTTATTATAGTGTCTTGGAAAGCTCTCGACATAAGCTATAAGAATATGCAATAAAAAATAGGGAATTCCATTTAAGAAATTAAAGGTGTCCTTGACTTGACCGATGCCATCCAAGGTCAAACCAATGACACCATATTATGTTCCCCTCAAAACCATACAATTTTTGTTTAAAACGTTTTTTTCTAAAATGCTTAGTTTTTGAAAGAAAAGGGGTGTACGGGTGGTCTAGGACACCCTGTATATTATATAATATAATAATATATTAATAAATAAAATAATACTTTAATATATTAATTAAATAATAATATTAATTAAATAATATTAATAAATAATATTGTTATTATAATTAAAATTATTCTTTATGTAATTAGATTCGTTTTCCTCTAATTATGCCATTCTATAAAGTGTTACGTCCTGGCGACTCCACAATTTCTTCCTTCTGCGACGTTGCGGCAACGATCGTCAATTGATGATAAAAATGAATCGTTCAGTAAATAGAGCATCTTGCGCCACACATTTCTTTAAACATTTAGTCATTTGTCAATATCTATATCTATGAATAACCGTGAGAAAGACGCAAGAAGATCGGTGACGAAACCGCGCCGGTCGCCTAGAAATAAATAAAAATCAGTAGATACCCTGTGCAGTAGAATTTTCCGGCGGAAGAATAAAGTGATACCGAAAAGATAATAGAATTCCTTCTAACGAAATATCTGACAAGTACAACTGAATCAATAATGATAAAACTTCCGTAACGAAATATTCAGTAAATACAGCTGCATTAATATCGGTAAGAATAATCATAAGGAAGTCAGACTTTTTCTAATCAGATCACGTGCGCGAGAGTCCGCCGGGAAAGTTAACGTTCAACGGACTTTGAACTGATATCGAGATCACCAATCGACGATCACCACGGGTAAAAACTCGAAAAGTAGGAGAAACACCCCGCCTAATGAGGACACTAGCACAATTTTTAATTCGGTAAGATGAAGAATCCCCACTTCTGCGCAATTTCAATTCGTTGAGGTTTTGGAAGATTCCCACTCTTAGAATTAGAATACACCCCTGAAAAAAGAACTATAAAAAGAGGACCCGAACAGACTTACACACTTATTCTCCGGTCTTCAGCTTCACGCAGTCTTACTCTGTGCTTTTGCACCGTAATTCGCGAGTTAGGCACTTGTGCAACCAGTGTCCTCACTTGGCATCATCTCCAGAGCAACTATGAATCCAACATCCGGCTGCCGACATGAGACACGGAGCGAAACACCGTACAAATTCGCTACCCCTTCACCTTTGAATTACTATTTAAAAAAGTAAGTTTTATTGAATAATTTTTCTTTTCCTCCTCTTTGTCAAGTTTCTTATTTAAATCAAAACTTTCCGAAGAATGTTTCATTCTTTTAAATTATCAACCTGTTCCGGCAATAAATCTTATAAAATTTTAAATCCTGATCTTAATCTAACACATATGTGAACGACCAATTTTATACTTCTGACCGTTCTTAACATATATACTTATTGACTTATACATATTGATTTTGATTTTATTTTTTTTATCCTTTAATCAAATATATTTTTATATTGTATTAACCAGTCAGAACCTAAATATTAACGATAGAATCATTCCCTTGCATTCTGACTGATGTCCTCCGTATTAATGTAACACCCGCAAATTAAAACACACACACACACGCACGCACGCACGCACGCACGCACGCACACAGAAAAATGCATACTATATACAAGTAAATATTACTTGTTTCAAGTATTTCAAAAGTTCATATATCCGCAAATCTATCATAAGTTCATCATAAGCATCAAATTTATTCAAAATATATTCTGAATCCTAATAAATTTAATATTTCAATCAAGAATATTAAATTATATAATTGAAAGAAATACATTAAATTTTTCTGATCTAATAAATTTTCTTACATTAAATTAACCATATCTGACTTTTCTTCGATAAAATTTTATAATATTCTTCAAAAGAAAATATTTACTTTTTTTGAGTACATGATAATGAGTATTTCTAAAATTTGTGACAAGTCTATTTTAAGACTGTTATTAAGAAAATATTCTTTGTTAAAGATAACTGTTACTTAAAAGAAGTAAAGTAAACTGAGTAATCATTTTACTTAGCAATAGAATAATATTTTTCTGTGTGCACTCATTCCTAGACAAAGATCGCACTTGGTCCCATCCCGCGTAAAAGAGATTAAATTCTCTGACCGCCGAGCGAACTTCCGAAAAACAGTGTAATAGCGACCTGAACGGTCGTTTACCTGATTTTCGGACCGTCAAGTTTGTTCGACCCGATTTTAACGTAACCTCGAGACGTTTGACTTCAGGATCATAAAGATAGTGGTTGCGCCCTTCCGTCGACTCACCCTTCCTCGAGTCTGGACGTAACAAAAGCATACAGGTAATTACACAAGTATTGTATATGTTATGTAATTTCTCTCATCACAGTAATTTTGTTTATCACCTTATGGTGTGCCGGCTTTTAATTTATTTATTTCTCCGATCTATTCCGTATCATCGATATAATTCCTGTTTCTTCAGTCGTAGAGTTTCCCCAAGTTTTTCTTGCTCTTAAATCTATCGAGTGGTCGACGACGGAGTTTGAGGGGAAGGAAAACGAAGGGGAAAGAGATATGTTAACGCGAATCTGCGGTCGGGATAAGCGTGTCCCTGACGTAATAAAACTCCCGGAGGAACAGCAGCCCGGCAGCTTCGCAGTCGGAACTTTTCTACGAAGAAGAAGAATCAATCGGGCAGCAGAGACTGCGTCTTTCCCCCTGATCTTCTCCCTCTCTCTCTACCCTTCTTTTCCCTCGCGGTTACGCGGAAAACTTGCAGACGGATGAGCTCGCAACGAAGTTTGTTTTTCCGCCAGACAGACTCGCGCATTTATCTACTTTCCGATGAGATGGTGTCTCTCTCTAAAATTAAGCTGTTGCGAGAAGATATTTTACGGACGGGACCCTTTACAATTATCTTTTTTAACTGATAATTCGAGACTTTCTACATAAATGTATATTGATTAGCTATAAATTTAAATAGAGAAGCTCGTAATATTAAAAAATGCCAAGTGCAAAATTAACAGGTCGATGCGAGCGGGAAAAGTGATTGGCAAATAAATATATTGATTGTATATATATTTTTCAATTTTGGCTTCCTAATAGAGGAAGTTTTTTTGAGCGAAATAAATAGATAAAGGAAGCCAAAATCGGGCTAATATACGCCTATGTTGATAATGTTTTAAAATATTCATCAATGTTTCCCGTGTTATTTTTTGTGTATTTTCGTATATTCTCTAGAGTTCAAATATTTAGCAATTTTTTTCTAGTTTTCGGGATCATAATTAATGCGATAGTATCCTGTAGTAAATAATTTTTTTATATATTATTAAATTCTCATCTTATTGGAAATTTATTAAAAAATATTTATGACTATCTGTATTTTAAATATTGAGAGTAATTCCAACTATTAAATAAGACGTAGAATAAAACTATGTAAGTAATTGTCTTATCAATTGTCTAATCAATAAATTGATTCACAATACATTTTACCAAATCGATTCAATAGTATCCCAAGTGGGATTTTAAAATCGGCACGATTTAAACCCGATGTTGGCTTTAGAAATTCGTTGGCAAGCCAAAATCGGGCTAATATGCCCATGTTTATAATGTTGGCAAATCACATCTAGGATATAAACAAAATATCTTTTTTCAAATTCAAAAATTTACATTTAAAAAAAATGTTATAAAAACCAGTTACCGATCTTCACCAAATTCAATACCAACTATCTAATAATACTCTATTCATATAAAAAGATTTAACTCGATATCTTAAAATTTGCAAAAGTTAAGACACGTATAGACATTTCCCCAAAAATTCAAAATTTTATAAAAAATGAAGTCTTTCACCGTTCCTAAATTAAATATTAAACATTCTTTAATAATACTCTATCCATGTAAAAAAATTTAACCCGATATCTCAAATTTTCCGAAAGTTACAGCGTGTACAGACATTTCACAAAAAATTCAAAATTTTATAAAAAATGAATCCTTTCATCGATTATCACCAAATTCAATACCAACCATCCTTTAATGATACTCTATACATGTAAAAAAAATTTAGCCCGATATCTCAAAAATTGCGGAAGTTGGAGGTTGTACAATATATTGCGTACACACATACACACATACACACATACATACATACATACATACATGCAGACATTTTTTAGGAATATGATTTTTCGACGTTTTAGAACATTCTAAACACATTGGCATAAAAAATTCGAAAAAAAATTTTGTCACGAAACAAAGCTTCCTCTATAAGAAAGCAAAAATTATTTAATGTGAAACGCTTTCACACACTAACTCGTGTTTCTTCAATCACAATTAAAATAATGGTAAATGTTGATATTAGCGATGATCTTACTAATTTCAATGACCTTGACATATGTTGTCAAGGACATGGCTCTGAGTAACATGTAAAAGGTTTTAGCCGTCGCTTGTTGTTTATTACAAAGTTATTAACAATTAAATAGTACCATAAGGACACGTATTAAAAACGATAATCTGATCTTCAAACATGAGTTTTTTTATATTTAAGTTATTAGTTGTATATTTAAATAAATGCGTGGATGGGGAGGGACGGAGCCTTTCCTCCTGTACTCCTACCCCGAAAAAATTCTAATCTAACCCAAACCTATTTTCAGTTTTAAAATTAAAGTTTGATTGAGTTAGGTTAGAACTCTTTTTCGGGGTGGTAATGCAGGGGTTCCGCCCTTTTTCCGCCCATCCATTTACTTTGCAATGACTACTACACGGACAATAATTTAATAAAATTAATAAAATATAATCCGACTTATAGTTCATATTGCAGCTGTATCATTTTCTTTCCATTTTTTAATATAAAGTTGGTAATTCATGCGGAAATATATGCAGTTTTATGTTCCGAGCATCGGTTAGTCATTATCTTTAATTGTTGCTAACTTTGTAATTAACAACGAGTGATGGCTAAAACTTTTTGCAAATTACTTAGAGCCATGTTTTTGACAACCGATGTCAATGTCATTAAAATCTGTGAGGTCGGCGCTAATATCAACATTTACCAAATGAATAACAAAAATAAATATTTAGATCATATCGCATAAGTTATCTCCTAAATCGGATCAAATTGACGAACATTTCGAAATTTGCTAAGATCAGATTGAGACGCGACCAGGTCAGTCACGAAATTCCGGTTTCTTGCCGAGGGAACTTGCACGTTCTTTCGCTTCCGGTTTTATTCCTGTTCCATCTCCTCTCTCTCTCTCTCTCTCTCTCTTTCTCGCTGCAGGAGGTCGCGCGCGCGAGCTGTGTGACCAGAATCGCAATATTTCGGGACGTTGTTTCGACGTTTTCCGCAAGGTTGACCTCGAACTCGCTCCTTGCCTCCTCCGTCTATTCCTGATACATCGTCGTTACGGACTTCCACCTTGTATAGACCGTATTCCGCCACCCCCTCTTATCCCTCACGATGTTTTTATCCTCTTTTGCAAGTGCCTCGGGACTTTGCAGACTACGGGAAAATGGGGAAAGAAGGATGGAAAGCGCAACGGAAGGAAGACATTGTCGACAAATTCGGAAGTCGCTCCCCTTCCAGACACATGTAAAAGTTGCGAATTTCGATCCGTTCCTTGTCATCTTGCGCGCATTCAACGATCTTTTGCTCCTCCTGTTCCCGGAAAAAGAGTTAGTCACGGAAAGATAAAATCGTTCCGCGGAATTTCTGAAGGGAGCGGAGGAATGCGGGCACGCACACATGAGCAAGCGTGATGATATCGTTCCTGCGACTTTCACGAAATTCGAATTCGCAGCCGAGTCAGAAAGCAAGAGTCGCACATGCCGATATCGCTTTATAAACACGCGAGTGAATAATTCTCATCTTGTTTTATTTCTGTAATGAACGTTTTATTCTGTTAATAATGCATAATTAGATCTTGATGCGACTGTGTCGAATTGATGTTAAATACGGGGACAAATATTTTGAAAATGATCGCAAGTGTCAGATTCTAGAACGTATTATTTTCAATTGTTGACAAATAACACCGTTCAACAAAAAATGACTTTATTCGAACACCGAAACGGGACTAGCCGTTTCTTATAAGTTTTTGGACACTGAACACGAACACGGTTTCAAAATTGCTCTATCACGTCAGAATTTTGAGAAATTTGCAATTAAAGTTGCAAAAAAAACTATTTTCACGAACTTTGTCATATTATAGCTACAATATGTGACGTGTTGGAGAAATTTTATTACAATCAAAATAAAGTATGTTGTTAGGACTTTTAACTCTCAAAAGAAATTTTTGGTGTCGGTTATGGTTAATAACATATCCATGGTTAAATATGGGGTGTATTGCAAAAGTTAGCTGTGACTTAAGTGACGATTTACCAAATAGCTTTCAATTATTATTTAAACTTTATAGTCTTTTAGGTCGCTGAATACGAATCCAATGTCAAAATTGTCAAATTCAAAATGGTGGACTCAAATGTTTAGATTGCAATCTAAACATTTTTTAAGTTTTGATATCCGCCATGTTGAGCCCACGATTTTGAATTTGACAATTTTGACATTGAATTCGTATTCAGCGATCTAAGAAACTCTTAAATTTAAATAAATGTAATTGAAAGCTATTTGGTAAATCATCAATGACCTAAGTCATAGCTAACTTCTGCAATACACCCCATATTTAACCATGGATATCTTATTAACCATAACCGACATCAAATTCCTTTTGAGGGTTGAAAGTCCTAACAGCATGCTTTATTTTGATTGCAATAAAACTTCTTTAGCACGTCACATATTGTAGCTATAATATGACAAAGTTCATGAAAATAGTCTTTTTTTGCAACTTTAATTGCAAATTTCTCAAAATTCTGACGCAATGGAGCAATTTCGGAACCGGATTCGTGTGCAGCGTCCAAAAACCTATAATAAACTAGTCCCGTTCCGATGCTTTTTTTTTGTTGAATTATGAATTATGTAATCAGCGATGCCAAATTAACAGAATAAATTTGTATTAAAATGATTTTCGATAGAAAATAAAAGAAAGAAAAAAGATAAATACAATATTTTGGTAAATATGCCGATGAAGGGAGGCAGTCTCGATGACCTTGACCTTGACATATGTTGTCAAGGTCATGACCCTGAACAACATTCAAAAGGTTTTAGCCATCGCTCGTTTTTTATTAAAAAGTTATTAACAAAATAAGTTTAACGATTTGAACGTAATTGTCTGACACCGTGTACATAGTATAAATTTTATTTTTGAATCAAAAATAGGTTTGGGTTAGGTTATATCTTCCGGAAGTGGAGCCCCCACAGGAGGGGGGGCGGAACCCACTGTGTCCACGCATATACTTTACAACGCGAAGCGAGGTCCACCCCACGATCGTTGTGTGGATGGAAGAGTGTATGCGTGGACGCAGTTGGTTCCGCCCCCCCCCTGCGGGGGCTCCACTTCCGGAAGATATAACCTAACCCAAACCTATTTATGATTTAAAACTGAAATTTGGTTTGGGTTAGGTTATATCTTCTGGAAGTGGAGCCCCCCCGTAGGAAGAGCGGAACCTGCGTCCATGCATGTACTTTGCAAAACGAAACCAAATTCACTCTATATCTAACCTGAACCCTTCTAAAACGTACATGGTGTCGTAAAATTATATTCTATTCATTAAAGTTTCTTCATTAATAACTATTTAATAAACTACGAGCGACGGCTATGACCTTTTGAATGTTGTTCAGGGTCATGATCTTGACAACATATGTCAAGGTCAAGGTCATCGGGACTGCCTCCCTTCATCGACATATTTACCGAATTAATGTATAAGAACTAATTCATTGATCGATGTTTGGGATTTCATCGGATTAAGTTTGCCTGTAAAATGTGATGTAGATAATAATCGAGCATGCGTAACATACAGCTACTTGCAGACATCAATCAAAAATTTAGCGTCGCCCGAAGTAATCAGGAACTAATGCTTTACTTTGTCAATTAGCTTGCTTAAGCATGCGAGGAATTTCTATCTCGAGCTGGTAATAAATCGTTCGGAGAACGTTAAACTTCTCTAAGGTCTTCACGCAGACATCGAATAACACTTTTCCGCTTTTCGCGAAGAATTAGAAGGCAAAAGAATTTTCAATAGTCCATAATAATTTCTTTTTACAACTAACACATTTTATCCTGAAAAGGATATCGGCAAGAATATATAAAGAATAAATCTTTTCTCTAGTAGAAAAAAAAGTAAAAACTTTTAAAATAAATTCGATTATTTTAACACAAAAGAATCTTTTTGATAAATTTGGAAGAGAAAAGATGTAATCGTGTGTATAAAAAATGTAATCTCTTTCCATAATTTTTTATGACAATTATTTTTTATTAACATGAAACTTATAAATTTTTAGTACTATATGTTTATTAGTAATTAGTCTTAATTTTTAGAAGTATCAAATAAGGTTTGCTGGCGAGATTGCAACTAAAATCAAAATTTGTGAATATCAACATTAACAATTGTGTTATAAATATATTAAATATCTAAAAGTATAGATACTTCCTATGTGGCAAAAGATTGTGATTAAAGATTGAAAATGTTCTCTGGAAGACGTTGCGTGTAAACGAGATACATAATATAGCCGTTATAATTAGCGACGATAAAACCGATCATTATTCAGTTTTATGTGGCGTTAAATAAGCCGCAAGCGAGCTCGAGAGGGCTTCGTTATCGGCAATAAATACCGAGCGATAAATAGTAGGACGATGGGGAACAGAATCGGCGGGCCTTTTATCCATCAAGTGCGCGATAAACGCGGAGCGCTAATTAACAGCTCGTTAAACGAAAGAGGATTAAATTCGCCGTCGCCGGACGATCCTCTCCTGTGCGCACCCAGAAAATTATTATTATTATTGTTTTAGCTTATAATGTAAAATTATTATTTTACATTATTTTGTAGGATAATTCGGGGAAAGATGCAATACTTAATTTTGAAAGGCAATATTTTTGTAATTATTAATTATGAGCAAAAGCAAAGAAGACAAATCGATAATATCGTCATTATATTTGTATTTAGTTATAATTAAAAAAGTCTAATTATTTTATTATTTTAATAGTAACAACAACAAAAATCCTTAAATTAGTGTTACCTTTTATCGAAAAACTTAAAAATTACGGAAAAGTGGAATCTTATCCAACATGGCATCTTTTCTCGAGTTACCCTATATTTATTTAAAATGACATTTTTATGTGATATATATATTTATACGTATTGATTTAATGATTCATTATTTTACAATTATTAACAAAATATGCCTCTTCCCTGAATTTTTTTTTTTTTCACTCTCTTCTTTTTTTGTGATGGTAAAAAACGACAATGATAAATTTATTAGTCCATTTAAACAAGATGCTATTAACTAATATCTTTATACAACCAATTTGCCATTTATCACGAAGAGTCGAGCTCAATAGAACTCCGATCAACAATGCTAGGGAAGAGAAATCTCGCGCCTCTCGGCAATTTCCTCGGCAAGTGAAGGAAAATTGATAATAAGGAACGCTGTCATTAAGCAGCGCGGAGGAAAACTACGTTCCAAGCTCGGGATGGGATTGATTCGTGAGCGTTCTCGAGAAATGGTCCGGCTGCTGCTGGAGAGGAGAGCGTTTCGAGAAGAAAGAGAGAGGATCGACGGGCTGACAAATGCAAGGGAATGGCTCTGTCCCCGAGAGTGTCTGGCAAAGCCCCGGCCCCGAGTAATCGAGCACGTGATCAATGGGCTTAAGTCCTTCACGATGATGGTAGTGATGGTGGTAGTGGTGGTAGTGGCATGAGTCGACGACAAGTGGAAAATCAGAATGAAATGATACGGTCGAAGGAGCATGTAAAATGTTTTTCAGTCGACGAAAGCGTCGTCTACTGCCAACGAGAAATCGTCGGCAGAATTATTGCAACTACGGAAAATTGATTTACGACCATATTGAACGCAGAATTGCGTTTGTGTTTCAAAAATGAAAAAGAAGAACAATCTCCACGCGACTCGCATTGACGCGACCTTAACGTCCATCAATCTAGCGATAGCCCTCATCATGGGATTTATGATTTTCAGCAAATACCGCAGTCGTTCGTCATGTATTATAGCAGTAGAAGACATAGTGAACAAATATGGTTTTTAAGAATTTTTGTAGGCCTTTTTTGTGCAGAAAACGCTAATATTTTGATCGATGCATTTTTCTCTCTATGTGATTGTCATTACATTTCAACTGGAAATTAATATAATGTGCAAACAAGCTAGGAAAATAAATAAAAATCAATTTTACAAGAAAAAAAATTTTATATTAAATTAAAATATAAAATAGCATCAATGAGAGCAATTGAAACTAAAAATCTATAAATATTTTATACAATAAAAAATATATTAAAACATAAATTGTACGCAAAATGAATTAAATTTTAAACATGAAAAAATTGATTTTGGATAAAATTCATTATTTGAACCTATTCTTCAGACATCGAACAATTTTGCTTCTTTAAGAAGTAAATATTAAATTGTATGAAATTATTCGCGAGATGGAATGTTATTTGAATGAGTACAATAAATATGTGAACTGGATTTTGAACACAATAAAAGGGTTAAGTATATAAAGGGATTGGCGAGAAGAAGTTTGCCACTGAATGCTCTGGCTGGTGACCCCAGAGAAATGTGCCGATTACATGCTGCAAATAAATCTACGAGGCTTTTCTGGCATATGACTGGTATATGACTGTTGTGAGACAGAAATGGAATGAAATGTACGAGCGAGACGCAAAAAGATGTAAGATAAAGCAAGAGAGTAATGGGGGGGGGAAGGATGGAGGAGAGGGGAAGGGAGGAAGAGGGAGGAAGAGGGAGGGGAGAGGGAGGAGGAGAGGGAGGGGGAGAGGGAAGGTGAGTGAGGGGGAGAGGGAGGGGGTGGGAGGGGGATTTTGATTGATTGATCTTTATTAGCTTTCTCAGCTATTTGTAATACAAAATTATTAGGTGTACAACTTTGCTTCCGCCGTTTTCCTATAGATGGCTTTAGCGGTAAGTAGTGGTCGAAATAAATAGATCATAGACGTCATGCAATAAACTTGGGCATCTGTCAACATAATCCCATAGAAACATTAGTCGATTTGTGTCTGCATCATAAAGTTATTCTCGATTGAAAATGTCAGTTTACGAGCCAAATTCTCGTCATTTGCGGGAGGTTTTAATTTTCTGCTTCAATATGAAGAAATCTGCGGCTGAGGCTCATCGAATGCTCTCAAATACTTATGATGAGGCCGCTATTAGTGAAAGAACGTGTCGTGAGTGGTTTCAACGCTTCAAGAACGGTGATTTTCACGTCGAAGACCGGCATAGCGGTGGAAGAGAGAAGGTTTTCGAAGATGCAGAATTGGAGGCATTACTTAATGAAGACTCGAGTCAAAGTCAAGAAGAATTGGCACGATCATTGGGAGTGACTCAACAAGCAATTTCAAAACGCCTCAAAGACATGGGAATGATTCAGAAGCAAGGAAATTGGGTGCCGTACGAGTTGAAACCGAGAGATGTTGAACGGCGTTTGTTTGCTTGTGAACAGTTGCTTGAAAGGCAAAGACGGAAGGGATTCCTGCATCGCATTGTGACTGGGGACGAAAAATGGGTTCATTACGATAACCCCAAGCGCAGAAAATCATGGGGATATCCCGGCCATGCTTCCATGTCGACGGCCAAACCGAATATTCACGGCTTCAAGGTCATGCTCTGTATTTGGTGGGACCAGCTCGGCGTAGTGTATTATGAGCTGTTAAAACCGACTGAAACAATCACAGGCGATCGTTATCGAACGCAATTAATGCGTTTAAGCCGAGCATTAAAAGACAAACGGCCGCAATACAACGAGAGACACGATAAAGTGATTTTGCAGCATGACAATGCTCGACCCCATGTTGCGAAAGTGGTCAAGACATACTTGGAAACGTTGAAATGGGAAGTCCTACCCCACCCGCCGTATTCTCCAGACGTTGCTCCCTCTGACTATCACTTGTTTCGATCAATGGCACATGGCCTGGTTGACCAGCACTTCCGGTCTTATGAAGAAGTAAGAAATTGGATCGATTCGTGGATCGCTTCAAAAGATGACCAGTTTTTTCAACGCGGGATTCGTACGCTGCCCGAAAGATGGGAGAAAGTAGTGGCCAGCGATGGACAATACTTTGAATCATAAATATATAACCAGTTTTTTACAATAAAGCCTCGAATTTCGGAAAAAAAACGGCGGAAACAAAGTTGTACACCTAATAGTTTACATTAATTACAATATATTCCTTTAACATTCGCTTAAACGGCACAATTCTTTCATTCTGCGTTATTTCAGCTGGCAAGGCGTTATACATTTTCACTCCTTCGTAAAACATACTCTTTTGCGTACTCCTTGTTCTGCGATATTTTATTGCAATATCCCCAGCTTGTCGTGTTTGTCTTTCACTTTCATTTCCCACTATTTCTAATCTATTTCTTAATTGCTCCGGTAACATGTTTCTTAAAATCTTAAAAATAAATATACACACATTATAATATAGCCTCTGTTTTATGGACATAAACTGCAGCGCTTGCAGCATACGCTCCATTTTGGTATGTCTATCACATTGCAATATGATCCTCATGGCCCGGTTTTGTGCTTTTTGCAATTTACTCAGCTGTGTTTCTCCCATATCAATTAACAGCGTCGCACAATACTCAAAGTGAGGCGCTATGATTGTCTTATATACAATACATCTAGTATATGCCGATATTTAATTACCTATTCTATTCAAAAAACTCGTTTTTTTCCCTATTTTCTTTAGCATATAATTACAGTGGTCTTTAAATCGTAGTCTATCATCAATAATTATGCTTTGGTATTTCATTATTTCCACACGTTCAATTTCAGTTCCATTCAAACATTTCAATATAATATTACCTCTCAGTTCTTTTTTTATACTTCTGACAATCATATATTTCGTTTTTCCTGCATTCATTTTTAACTTATTTATATTCATCCACTCTTCTATTATAGTAAATGCCATATTCATTTTGCTCTTTAATTCCGCGCTGCTTTCTCCAGTTACATATATTAACGTATCATCTGCAAACATTTTTATACTACATTCTTCTGGACAGATTTTGATTATATCATTTATATATACTATAAATAACAAAGATCCTAACACAGATCCTTGTGGTACTCCATATTCTGTGGTCATTAATTTAGACCATTTATTATTAAATTGAACCTGCTGTGTTCTATCCTTTAAATATGATCTTAACCATTCTATAACCATTCCCCTAATTTCATATTGATATAATTTCTCTAATAATCTTACTCTATCTATTGTTTCAAAGGCTCGCTTAAGATCCATGAAAATTACCCCTACCATTTTTGCCTCACTAACTATCAATTTCCATTCATCAATGACTGTTTGAATCGCTGTTTCACACGAATACTGTTTTCTAAAGCCCGACTGATGTTCTGTTATAATACAGTTATCTTCCAAATACGTTTCAATTTGCTTTTTAACTACTAATTCTAACACTTTTTCAAATATTGGTAACATATTTATAGGCCTAAATACACTTGCTTTGCTAGTTTTCTCTATTTTTGGAATTGGTATTATCGTAGACGTTTTCCAACCTTTTGGACAGCAATCTTCCTTCAAAGAATTATTTATTATATCAACAAATTCCTCTTTTATTACGCAAAATACTGCCTTTAATATATCGCTAGTTATTCCCTTCTTTGTACCTTTCTTTTTTGGTAGTCCCATAACAATTTCCTGTAAATGCTCTATACTAATCATTTCAAAATTTTCCATAATTCCCTCGTTTTCAATAACATAAATAATTCTTTTACACGCACTCCCAGGTTTACTCCCATTTATAGATTTTACTATACTATTAATACTTTGTATATAATATAAATTAAACTTATCTGCTATATTGCATCCTTCAGTGCTGTCTAATATTTTAAAATCTATATCCTCTACTTCCCTCTTACCTCCTAGTTCGCCTCTAATTATTTCTTTTAGTGTTTTCCACATAGATGTAGGATTTTCTTTATTAAGATCTATCATATTTTCATAATATTCTTTCTTCTTTGTCTTAATTAATTTAACTACTGTATTTCTTTCAATTTTAAATTGTAACCAATTTTGTTCCGTATCAGCATACAATGCCTTCCTATATGCCTCATCCCTTTTAGCCGCTGCTTCTCTTATTTCATCCGAAAACCACTTTTTCCCTTTCCATATTCTCGGAATTCTAAAATTTTTTCTAGGTGCTGTAGCGTCCAACGCATTTACTATACTATCAACAAATTTCTTCGCTCTCACACTGATATCCATATCTTGGTTTTTCTCTAATTTATTTTCCACTAATTTAATAAATTCATCTATATTAAACTCTCTATAATTCCTAACACTAAGTTCTCTGTATTTATTATCAAATTTATTCGCATTCAGTTCAACTTTTAGCCACGCATGGTCCGATATTTTAGGTTCATGCATTACCTGCATTTCTATTTTATTATTAGCAAAAATTAAATCTATAATTGTTTTACTATCTTTCGTAATTCTCGTCGGTTTATTTACATATTGTTTCATGCCTAAGCTCAACATTGTCGTTTGTAACTTCCTTGTATAAAACGAATCTAACATAATATCTATATTAAAGTCTCCTATTATCATACATTCTCCCCGTATTATTAACTCTTCTATTATATCCTCCAGAAATCTCACGAAATCACCATGCGATGCACTCGGTGAATGATATATTACCATTATTATTCCTCTATACAATTTTTCTTTCACCTCAATCGCAGCACAACAACAATTCGATTCTATTTTTTTTACTAATACTATTTCATATTTAACATCATCTCTTATATATAAAACAACCCCTCCTGTATTTCTATGTTCAGCATCGCATCTAATTATACTATAACCTGGTACGTTCACTTCACTGTCTTCAATTTCAGCAGTCAATCTTGTCTCTGATAACGCTATGAATGCCGGATTTACTTTCTTCATAATCTGATGTTGTATCTCATCTTTATGCGCCATCAAACTTTGCGCGTTTGTATACAATATTATTTCCGCTTCCTTCTGTAGTTGCTATTTCGCATCTTCCCAGCCGGCTCTCCTCTTCTCCTCTTGTATCGCCCTTTTAAATGTTGGACATTCTGGGCTAAGGGCGTCGTGTTCATCACTTATCTTCAGGTTGTATGTTCGAATTTTAAACATACAATTTACACATTTTTTCTTTGTTGCCGTACATTCAATCGCTTTATGATTTCCAGCACATTTGTGGCATGTTTCATCTCGCGTACAATTTTTTGCAATATGATAGTATCCCCAGCATTTAAAGCATCTTTTAACATTAATGTGATTGAATATAGATGTTACGTCCAGACTCAAATAAAGGAAGAGTCAGCGGGAGGCCGTAACCTACTTACCTCTAGACAAACGCTAGACGATGCGTCTCCTAGAGTCGAACGAACAGATCAGGGCCCGAGATAGGTCAACGACCGGAAGGGTCGCTCTTACTCTATCGAAAGGGCCGTTCGCTCGGTGGTCCCTTTTCTGGTAAAGGAACTGAATCCCTATTACCCGGGACGGGACCTTGTGCGATTTCGTGCAACAGGAAGGAGGTCGGGTTAATAAACTGCTCGCATTTAAAATTTAACTTTACATTTATTCAGAAATTAAAACAAATAATTTTAAAATATAGAATTTAATAATGAATCATCTAATTTAATTTAATAAACTGTTATTATAAAATAAATTTACTTAAGATCTAATATGGTTGTGTGTGAATGTGTGTATGTGGATGAAAATTGTGTTCTCGCGGGTGTTACAAAAATACGGAGGACATCAACCGGAATTAAGCGGGGAAACTAAAATTTAAATTCCGGTTGAAAATTTACAATAACAGGTTTTAGAAAAATTACATGAAATAAAAGTGTGAGTAGAATGATGACGATAGAAAAATTATTAATTCGCGGACGCTCGAGCCAATAGTTTCCGGATCTTTTTATTTTCCCGGTTGCGGATGTGTTTCGCCCAGCACTTAGAGCGCTTTGCCGGGGTTGTTTCCACTAGGAAACACACGCAAGAGTTAACAGAGATATTGATATTTAGTTAAAAGAAACAGTTTGATAATGATAAAGAAAAATGGAGAAAGCTCTTAAGGATCTCAATATATATCTATATATATATTGTAACCGTAATTTCTTTTGTTTAATTATTTAAAGAATAATTATTTATTCGGCGGGCGGTTCTTCGGTGCCCACGGCACACCTTCGGCGCGTACCTCGAATATCGATCCCGATATCCCGAAAAAGCCAATATATCACCAAATAACCGAGTTGGGCGCCAGGTACGGTAGGCCGCACCATTCACGATAAACGCAACACCGAAAGACAATTTCGAGATCGATAATTAACGCGACGGCAAAATTCCGCGACTACTCAGTATACCCGAAATGGTAGAGGGGGAGGTTCGGGGGAGACGGGAGAAATCCTGAGAGTCGAGAACACGGGAGCGAGAATGAGCATTCGATAAATTAACAGTAAATATAACAATAATATATTATATAAAAAAAAAGAAACAAGAGTATAGAGCAGTTCACATAAAAAAAAATAGCCTTTGATGACAGTAGTTATTTTACAGGCGAATTAGATATATTATTTCCGCGGAGATCGGCACGACCGTGCGCAACAGTATTAAATTACCGGGCGTCTTACGCGCTTTAACTCGACTTTTCGGCCGCGAGGATTTCCGCCGTACGAGACTTAATCAGGCCGCGACAACTAAAGAAATCTCTCGAATGCGCCGGTAACTACTTTACGCACGCCCGTGAATCCGCTTCAATACAATATAAATTTTCCGGACTCGAATCGGTCTTTTAACGCAGCTCGTGATGCTGGAATGTGCCTCAATAATAATAACGGCGACCTTTGCTTGAAATATGCCACGTATATTACTCGGATGACTCGCAAAAACTAACGACGGGGTCACAAACACCCGATAGATCCTCTGCTCGATACCGGAGAATTGCGCTTTCTACTCACTCTAATTACGCATAGCGTGTACAAAATAACTGCTAACAATACTCAAAAAGAATACGAAAACTATCGGTGACGACTGTGGTGTACGAGACGTATGACGCAATACTTTGCGCGATCCGGAATATCGATCGCGCGAGCGTGAAAATCCCGATATTTTACAGCACGTAATAATTACAGACGCGAAACTAACATTAATGACTGTCGGCGGCGGCGAAATGAATAGAGAGAGCTTACTTTATATAATTCGGATGAGCGACGTGTGCCCGTCGGCCGTGCGACTTAATCTACCAAAAATATTCACAAAGTTAATTCACCAAAACGCGTGGCTCGACAACTATTAAGGGCGCGACTCATCCGAATTAATTACCTACAGATAAACGGCAACAAAATAGGTCGGCGACGCTCGTCCCACCGGCAGGAAGTTCTCGGTGCTTCCTCGATCGTCTAAGATTTCGCTCCTCGGAAAACCTGCGTCCGTCTCGCTATCTCGCCGAACAGTGCCGAGCGAGAGTCCTGCAGGAGACACGCCGGCGCGATAAATCGCTATCGTGCCACCTGTGGCGCTTTCGCGTTACGCAGGGCCGTCCTGCGGTCCTCGCGATCCTTGTTGTCATCACGGCCGTGTTGGTGGGTTCATCGCCCCGGAGTTCCCCAGATTTTCTGCTTTTTGGCTTAAAGGTGCGGGCTTACGGCTGCGCCCGATCGGCTCTCTTTCCTATCTGGTTGGATAGGTTCCGGATTGAGAGTCCGTTCGCCGCTCCGTCCTTGGGACTCCCTCGCTTCGTGCGGGTGGAGTGGCCGCCCCTTTGGCCGGATTATTCCGGCGCTCCGCGCTCCTTTCCTGCCATATTAAACATAAATTTACCGGCAGCGATGTTTGTCAGCCATATAAAATGTTTTTAATATTAGACAAATACGACTTGGCGTCTCCTGTTTCCTGGGTGTCCTGGACTCCCGCTCTCGGCCGTCACTCTTCTCTCTTCCTCTTCTTCCGCCGGATGGGATCCCGCCGCTCGATCTCGTGCCGACAACCAACTCGCGGGCTCATCTCGAGCTTACATTTCCGATAACTACTACTACCAAAAGTCGGATCTCGCCGATCCGACGATTGGGCCGCTCTCTCCCTAAATAGAGAGGACGCAGGCCCCCGAAAAACCGCCCCCAATCGGGTCATTCGACCCTTGTGACGGACGTCCCAAAAACGTCACGTCACAATATATATATATATTGAGAAAGACGGGAAATAGAACGATTCGGAGGGAATTGTTCTAGAAGTAGAGGGAGAAGATTTTCCTTCAGCGCCTGGCAGCTAAGTATGAATGCCAATCATGATATTACACCAGGATCCTGGCTAATCACGCCTAGGGACCCGTAAAACGGGAAGGATTGCTTAAGTCTAACAATAAGCATGAATGCCAATCTTGACAGTGTTCAAGATCCTGGCTAATCAAGCTTACGGACTCGCAAAGGAGAAAGGATTGCTCGAGTCTAACAATAAGGATGAATGCCAATCTTGACAGTGTTCAAGATCCTGGCTAATCAAGCTTACGGACTCGCAAGGGAGAGAGGATTGCTCGAGTCTAACAATAAGGATGAATGCCAATCTTGACAGTGTTCAAGATCCTGGCTAATCAAGCTTATGGACTCGCAAAGGAGAAGGTTCAAAGAAGAGGAAATATAAAATATTTAATAACCAGAATTTAATTTAATAATACTAATAAATGTGTGTGCTTGGATATTACCTGAAAATTTGAATTTAATAACAAACTGTTTCTTTTAAGAGGAAGGAAAAAATAAAGTAAGAGAAAGAATGAAATTCTTTGGTAGACTCACTACTTGTTGTGTGCGAAGGTGATGAATTTAAAAATTTCGCTGGATAAGCGAGCTAAGGTCTATCTCGTGGACTCGGCTGTGCGGAAAGGGTGGCTCGGAGATCGCTCGGTTCCGGTGGTGTTCGTTCGATCCACTCAAGGGCACACCACTTGTCAATTGCCCGCATAAATTTTGTAAAATTTCAACTTGTATAGCGTGAAACTCCTTGCACTAGCACAATCGCAGAGAGAACTTGTGAGAATAGATAAACTTTTGGAGACTTAATAAATCAGCGCGGACTGTAGACAGACTCGGTGCGACGGTTCGAGTCGAGAGGCGAAGATGAATTGAATTTTCTGAGGGAAGATTTCGCGTAAGTCGAATCTTGGCGTCTCTTCGCGTACCCTCTCCATTAGGCAAGCAATATTCTTTTTTAACGAATCAATCTTTAAAATGGTGCCCCTCTCATGAGTTGAGGGCGTCTCCTTTCCAAAAGAAGGTCCAAGAGTTTGCGCCTATTGATGTAGGCTTTTGTTTTTAAAAATTAAGTCTCGCCCTGGAGAATCCGCCATGATCGGCCATGTTGACAGTTTTATTGTTCACTTGAGTTTTATCTCAAACAGATAACGCGCAAGGGTGGTCTAGCAGGCGAGCACGTAGTGTCGAATGTCGCGAGTTTCAGTCGCGGATCATAGTTACATCAATAAGATAACACTCTAGTTCTTAGAAGGGCCTTTATTCGAGACTCTTCCCGTAATGCTTTTTCACTAGAGGACTTCCAAGAAAAAAATATTATTTGATATATTTATTAGTCTCTTGCATGCGCACTGTTTAGATTTCGAGCCTTCTCACGGTTCGAGTATCTTTTAATTGTTGTTTAAAATTCTTGGTCTTCTAGGGGACCTTTGTTCGAATATTTATCACGCATGGTTTAGGCTTTGAAATATTAGTCTCGCCTGCTAGATATTCCTTTAGTTTATTATTTATAGTGCAAAGAGTTCCAGAGCGTAGGCGTTTAATATTACGTGAAAGAAAAGAATCGTGGAGTCCACCGGACGTAACATAGGACATTTTCTCCATCCTACATTTAGTTTCTCTTTTTTCAACATCAATTCATGCGTTTCTTCATCTACTTCAATTATTATCGAACCTTCTTCTTTTTCTCTTCTTCTAAGTTGATTATTATCATTTCTTTTTTCTTTAACTATTTTCTTCACTATTCGCATTTGGAATCCATCATTTATTGCATCAATTCTATTCTGCTTCTTGATTGTAGTTATTAAGTCATCATCATCCAATCTCATTTCTTCTTCGCTGACATTGATAATTTTTATTTTGGGCTTCATCTGCGGTGATTCCGTAACTTTGAAATTTTCTCCTAGTTTGTCCTGCACTGTGGCTTTCAACGTTTTCATTTCTTCTCCAGTTTCACAACCCATGATCACTGTCCCCTTGCTTCCTTTTTTTAGCTTCGTTATTCCCATCGGCATGTTTTTGATATCTACCTTTTCTTTTATCAATTTTTTTGTAACTTCACTCTCTTGTTGAATCTTGGGCTTGATAATTATAACATTCTCTTTCTTTTTCTCTTTAACCGCTTCACTATAGCTCCTTTGTATTCCTCCTGTTGATCCACATACTTCTCCCTGTATCATTCTTTTCAACTCTTCTAGCAGTTCCTGCTTAACATTTCCCAATTCTTCTCAAAATATTTCCTTGACCATCATTTTAATTTCCTTCTTACATGCTGTTTCATCTTTTATTTCTTTTACAATTTTTACCAGCTAATCTATTTTTACGTCAATAGTCGATGATCCACTCGCTCCTGATATTCTATTTCCAGTACTTGGCGTCGTAAACGAACCTGTAGATCCTGTAGATCCTAGCCTGTCCCTGCCGCCCCCGGCCACTGCCGATGCCTTCTTCATATCTGCTTCACTTTCAATTATAAATCTGTCAAATGGGCCAGAGCACAGTACCAATTCTTGATTTTTATCGTAAATCCTATGCTTGCTTACACATCCTGGATGGTAAAACAGCTTAATACGATTCACCTGATAGCAAGACTTGCATGTCACCACCTGATTTTTTATTGTCTTTTTACATGCCGAGCATCGATTTTCAGCATATTCATCATCGATGCCGATAATTATCGGCCGAAACCGCTAATATCAGCGTAAGCGATCAGTCACCTTTGTTCCACTGTCACACGTCAGCACTTTTGTGTCCACCTTTAATGTCTACCTGTCGTGTGAGACTTTAGTGTCCCAGACAGGAAATGCACTTCTCACGCCCACAAATCAGCATATCCCGTCTAGATAACACTCATGGCTAATGCCGGTCTATGCCGCTATGACTTGAATAACTTTCTATCACTCCCCGTAACTATTTAACCGTTTAAAAGTTATTATTTTTGCGAAGCGATGTTTGACACGTCTTCTCCACTGAGAGAGAGAGAGAGAGAGAGAGAGAGAGAGAGGGTGGGAAGGAGGGAGGGAAGGAGTGAGGGAGGGAGGGTGGGAGGGAGTAAGGGAGGGTGAGAGGGA
Organism: Formica selysi; assembly: GCA_009859135.1. Classification (NCBI taxonomy): domain Eukaryota; kingdom Metazoa; phylum Arthropoda; class Insecta; order Hymenoptera; family Formicidae; genus Formica; species Formica selysi. The sequence continues at coordinate 1,506,115 of CM020820.1, forward strand.
GGGTGGGAGGAATTTAGGGAGGGGGGGAGGGAGGGAAGGAGGGAGGGAAGGGAGGGTGGGGGGGGGGAGGGAGGGAGGGAGGGAGGAGAGGGGAGAGAGAGAGAGGGAGAGAGAGAGGGAGAGAGAGAGGAGAGAGGGGGGGGAGAGAGAGAGAGAGAGAGAGAGAGAGAGGAGAGAGAGAGAGAGAGAGAGAGAGAGAGAGAGAGAGAGAGAGAGAGAGAGAGAGAGAGAGAGAGAGAGAGAGAGAGAGAGAGAGAGAGAGAGAGAGAGAAGAGAGAGAGAGAGAGAGAGAGAGAGAGAGAGAGAGAGAGAGAGAGAGAGAGAGAGAGAGAGAGAGAGCGAGAGAGAGAGAGAGATAGAGAGAGAGAGAGAGAGAGAGAGAGAGAGAGAGAGAGAGAGAGAGAGAGAGAGAGAGAGAGAGAGAGAGAGAGAGAGGAGGAGAGAGAGGAGAGGAGAGAAGGAGAGGGAGGAGAGAGGAGGGGAGGAGGAGAGGAGAGGAGAGAGAGGAGAGAGGAGGAGGAGAGGAGAGGGAGGGGAGGGAGGGAGGGAGAGTGAGGGGTTGGGAGGGGGAGGGTGGGGGAGGAGGGAGGGAGGGAGGGAGGGAGGAAGGGGGGGGGGGGGTGAAAGGGAGGGAGGGAGGAGGGTGGGGGGGGGGGGTGGGAGGGAGGGAGGGAGGGAGGGAGGGAGGGTGGGAGGGAGGGAGGGAGGGTGGGAGGGTGGGAGGGAGGGAGGGAGGGTGGGAGGGAGGGGGGGAGGGAGGGAGGGAGACAGAGAGAGAGAGAGAGACCGACCGACCGACCGACCGACCGACCGACCGACCGACCGACCGACCGACCGACCGAAAGGGTTGAAAATTTGGCACTCGTGAATGTATATTACATTAGCATCTACTTTAGGACTTCAGTTAACAAGATCCCGCGGTACCTTCGCTATCCATACTCTTTTGACGGGAACGGAACATGCCGATGGCTTTGAAATGACAAACAGAGCAATATTAATTTCTATAACGCAAAATGTATTACTGACATTTTACTAAACATTACTGACTCCTTGCATATATGTACACTTACACATTTCTTATTGTATTTCTATATGTATGCAACAACTGCAAATGATAACTTACAATAATTTCAAGTAATTGATATTTTTAAACAAATTTATTAAAACGTTAATTAAGTGAGTAATGTAAAATCTAGAGATGCTGAAATCTAGAGAAACATATTTGCAGAAATAATTTACATTTTTATTTATTAATATTTTTAATGAGTCTTAAAATATGGATTCATTTTAAGGTAATTATTCAGAATCACGGCTCCACCTGCAAATGGGCTGCAAATTTTTTTACGGACTTTTTATGTTTAGAAAGAAATATAAATAATCAGTTTTAGTTGGGGGAGGTCCAAAAAAAAGTTATAGACCAAAAAAGGGTAATTATTTCGAATAAGGTCTTTTCTGAATTTTGACCAATATGATCGGATCTCTCGGTAAAACTTTTTGTTGTGACTCATACAGTGATAATCAGTCGGGGGAGTCCGTCCCCCATCAACCCCACCCCCCAAAAAACGAAAAACCCCAACAATTACCGAAAATTAGGTAATTATGTACTATAAAATTCACCCCACAACCCAAACCCAATTTTAGTTTTAAATCAGAAATAGATTTGGGTTAAGTTATATCTTCCGGAAGTGGAGCCCCCCCATAGGGGGGCCGAATCCACTGCGTCCACGTATACACTTTCCCATCCACACAACAATTGTGTGGTGGACCTCGCTTTGCTTTGTAAACTATATACGTGGACACAATGGGTTCCGCCTCCCCTACGGGGGGGCTCCACTTCCGGGAGATATAACCTAACACAAATCTATTTCCGATTTCTAAAATTTGGTTTGGGTTGTGGGTTGGACCTCGCTTTGCTTTGGTAATTTTTGGGATTTTTCGGTTTTTTGGGGGGGTGGGGGTGATGGAGGACGTGCTCCCCCAACTGATTATCACTGTTGAAGTCACAACAAAGAGTTTTACCGAGAGATCCGATCATATTTGTCAAAATTCAGAAATAGCCTTATTTGAAATAATTACCATAATTACCCTTTTAAGGTCTATAACTTTTTTTTTGGGCCTCCCCCAACTAAAAATGGTTATTTATGTTTCTTTCTAAACATAAAAAGTCCGTAAAAAAATTTGCAGCCCATTTGCAGGTGGAGCCGTGATTCTGAATAATTACCCATTTTAATGTATTTCTCGATATCTAGAAATTGTTTATATGTATAAGTTCGAAATCAAATTAAAGGCGATGGAAGACGAGGCGCCTTGAACGAGATCGAATTTAAAGCGATAGGAGATATAGCGCGGCCGATCGATAATTTCTAAGAATTCGGGATGAGTGAGATGACCGCTCTCGATACAGTCGCTCTTGCTCTAGCTTATCGGGAGCTACAAACCTTTCGACACTCCAAGCCTATCACTGCGCTTTAAACTGACATCAGTGGCGCCCAATCAGGGGCTGCCAGCCCCCGTCAATCAAAAAACTACCGCGAATTTTTCCTATCATAATTGTCGCTCCCTTAAGACAAAAGAAAGTGAGTCATACGTTCTGGATCCTTCTAGAAGGATTCAAGATTATAAAAGAGGCGCGCACAAGGCGCGGCCGGCTCTTGACAAAAAGTAATCGACGCGTACACGTAGAATTCTAGCGCTGCTGTATTAGACTAAGTTCCGTCGCGACAGTTAATCCAGTGCGTTTTCGCGATCCACCGATTCTCTGTGCGGTCTTATCGTTCGACAGTGCGGTCTCCTCGTTCGAGATTATCCCTCCGTTGCTTGCGGAAATATTAGACATAAATTTTCATTAATCTGTAAAAAGTGTACAAAGTTACTTTATAAAAATACGTATTGTCAAGTCGCTCGTCTTTCATACAGTTCCGCGTCCTCCTTACTCATAGAGATTACATTTAGCGGTACTCTTCACTCTCGCGTCCACCTCTCTCGCTAACAGTATATCTATTTAAGAAAATTTTTTATTAATTAATTAATAGAATTTTATTCCCTAATTTATAGAATTGTATTAATTAATTTATATAATTTTATTATCTGATTAATAGAATTTTATTCCCTGAAAATGTTGGATTGACAAAAGCATAGTTCGTTATATATGCGATTTACGTAAAACTGATTTATAAATTTAACATACGCGCGATATACATTGGCGCATTGTTGGAAAATCTTGCTTCAATTCAACATATATCGTATATTCCAAAAGGTCCATATAAATTTTTGTGTAAATTTAGCATAATGTGGATGTGTTAAATAGTGACACTAATATTATGTTAATATTTCAACACTAATACTATGTTAATATTTCAACACAAAATAAATGCAAACTTCATAATAATTTGAAATAAATTTTGTGTAAAATAAACATATTTTTAATAATAATAAGATTAACTTGGAAAAATGTTATTGACGGTCTATAGTCACTCACTTCTATTGTAGAATAAAATCAACATTTTTTTTCAGTAAATTTTAACAAATAAATCTTATCACTAATAATACATCTATTGTATAACATTAAAAATATATGTATATGGTGTTATTTTTACATTTTTTTAGTAGTTTTAATAATTTGACATTTGAGTTCAATTAACGCAAAAATTTTAACCGGCATATTTTTTGACAAAAAAACAAATTTTCCAGCAATGTGTTAAATTTCGAGAACAACATTACGCTCTCTCTAAAATCTTTTAAATTGGAAAAACGCGCAAGCGACGTATTTAACATTCCGACGAACGAAACGAAACGGCGATTGTTGGCATTCATTCGCGGGTGCTTCGGAGTCTAATTGTCTCGAGCGTCTTTAGTCTTAATCAGCGTCTCGAATTGAACGATTCGAGAAGCTGCAAGCCGTGAAAGTGGAAATAGACACTGGAGACACGGATACACGAACACATGCATAATACCACTATGCGCATTGGTGATGGAGTGTATACCCACCACTAGTCGGTATTTACAAGAGGAATCTGGACCAGGCAAACTCGAATCACTTCGTTCCCATTCTCCTCTTTCTCTTTCGACAAGCGAATGAGCAGGTGTACTTGAGGGAGAGAAGAAGAGTATTTGTGCGCCGTTTGCGAGGGAAATGGGCACGTTGAGGGATGCATTAGCGGTTGGAAAAGGCGGGGCCGGAAAGAAAGAGCGAGCGAACGATGACGAGGAAATCTCTCGCGAAGTAAGATGGTCGTAAAATAATAAGAAGGACGCGGAAAAGGAAGGGAAAATATACTTCAAGTATACTGCATAAATTATGCAATTGATATTAATGATTACAAGTTTTTGACAAATATAATTAAATGTTTATCTAAAACAATTTTCTTCAAGATAAACAGTAAATTGATTAAATTTTGCACTAAAAAAATGTATTAAACCCAAAAAATTTCTTTTGATTTAGAAAATTATTTATTTTAATACCCGCAAAGGAATTAGTTATTTCAATCAAGCAGCAAATATATATGAATTAATAAAATATAAAATAAAAGCAAAGTATGCTTTTAGTTGCAAATAACAAAAAATTTATTTTTTTTTCTATATTATACTAAATTATTTCCTTTAAAAAAATATTTTTAAAATTTTTGGCTCCTTGTTTAAAAAACACAGGTTTTCTTTATTTTATTAAATAATTTTTTATTTACAAATAAATATTTTTTTATATTAAAATTTTTAATAATGTATTTTAAAAATTATAATGTTTATTTCATTCAAATAATAATTTATTTAATATAACAAAACATTTTTGGAAACAAATAAGTAAAAAAAATCAAGAATAACAAAATAAATTTATTTGATTTAAAAAATTTTATTTTTGGTGTAACTTTTTGTAACGATCATTGATCATTAATCGCATTTCATCGATCAAATAATAAGCATTTCTTCTAAGGAAATGTAATATTGCAAAATGTCAGTTTGACAAAATAGGCGGATAGATTTATTTGACGGACAAAATGCGAATTGAATCTCGAATCGAGGAAGAAGCGGAGGGAAAATGAGAGAGACTGGAGACAACTTAATGCATCATGATGGTTTCATCTGCGCCACTGGGGGCAATAAACGGTACAAACCACTTACTGGTCTTAAGCCTGCGGTTCCGCCCTGCTGGTTTTCGTTGTCTGCCGAGAGAGGAAGAGAAGGAGGGGAGAGATAAGGTTGGCACGCAAGGAAACGAGCGCAAAAAGGAACCGACCGACTGCCGGGGGATGGAGCGAAATAAAAACAATTGCGGATGCAGTGGATGCAGCCTGGCTGCAGTCAGACTCTCGACGCCGTGTAAATGGCGCACGACGACTACTTTCGCGACTCTAGTCTCTCTACTATAGGAACGTGAATGGGCGTTAATGGGTGGATAAGTTTCGCTCCATTGGAGTCTCGGTAATCGACACTGCGATCTTGATGAATCTCGTGCGATTTTGATGAATCTCGCCTCTTGTTTTGTTAATTATTGCGCTTGATAACCGAGAGATAATTTAGAGTTATTTTATCCGACGAGATAAAGAAAGAAAATTGTCGCTCAAAATGTTAACTGAAAAAATCTGTTTTATTTAACCTTTGATATTAAAATGCCTGAAGAATTCAATTTCGCAGGTAAATTTTTATTTTGACATGTTATTCTGCGCTATAATTGATATTGCCTGACTCGGCTTGTTTTAAGTAATAAATATATCAAAAAATTTTGGAAAAGCTAAAGTGGTGTTCCATGTTTTGAAGGAGAAGCTGAATAGAAGAGCTATAATATTGTAAGTCACACTTACATTTTTTTTATATTAAACAATTAAAATATTTATAGAAATGCTTCATTTTTAAAATTTAATTACTTTATGTTATCGTATTTCTTTACAAGTACAAAACAATAATAAAAATATATTTTTTTATGTCAAAAATATTATTAATTAATGCAATAAATTTATTTGATTATTGAATAAAGTTTCTATTTGTTACATTTATTTTTTGTCACATGTTCAATCTTAGTACGTGTTCAATCATTTCTTTGGAACGGGAGAACCAATCTCATTTTCTGGCTTGGAAATAGAAGAAAGGAAATGTTCCATGTATAGATACAAGACATATACAGATACGAGATCTTCCTTTTCTTCAAGTTCCAGGATTACATTGGCTTTTGTTTGAAAGTATCGATATAGATCGTATCAGAATTGGAAGTAAATATGTCAAAATTTAATCTCAGAGAAATTCTCGCGGCGCAAAAGAATCTTATATATATTATATGTATATAACACAATTTTTAACACACATACACATATATATAATAAAATCTAGCCTAGATTATACATATATAATATTGCTTTTTATATATGTCAATTGTTTTTTGTAATTTCAATTAATGTTAGAGAAAATAAAAAAAATAATAGACTATCCTCTTAAATTATACATAAGATCCATATAAAATATATATAATTTTAAAGAATGGGAATTATGTATCATTAAGCTTTTCATAAGTTTTAAAATGTTTTCGTGATAAGTTCTTCAATAATTATTACACTAAAAAAAATTTTTTTTATTCGAATAAATACATTTTATTAATATTGATTTTTTTATTTAAATGGATATATACTTTGATCCCCCAAAAAGTTTTGTTATATTAAAAAAATTATTAGATATGTAATAATTATTAGTTAATGTAATAAAAATTATAATTTTTAAAGTACATCATTTAAAATTTTAATATAAAAAAATATTTATATATATTTGAAGATAAAAAATTATTTATTAGAATAAAGAGAACACTTGTGTTTTTGAAACAAGCAACTAAAAATTAAAAACTGTTTTTTTTAAAAGAAGTAATTTAGTATAATAAAGATAAAAAACAAATTTTTTTTATTTGCAAATTAAAGCGTACTTCGCTTTTATTTTATATTTTACTTATTCAAATATATTTGCTGCTTGAAATAACTTTATTTGCTGATTGAAATAACTAATTCTTTTGCAAGTATTAAACTAAATAATTTTTTTTTAATTAAAAAATACTTTTTGGGTTTAGTACATTATCTTTTCAGTGTAATAACATAGTACCTAATTTAACGTTATTATAATTATAATCACATTACATAAGAAAACGACATCGCTGCATCATAATGAAGACGAATAAAAATTTTTCTCATTCTCTTTTCACATTTTGATTTATTATTCTCCTGACATTCGCGTATCTGTCCGAGCAAACTCCCGTCTCTTGTCCAGTTTGTTCGCCACCGACAGTATTCTGCCCGCGGGGAGATATCGACGGAAGAGTGAGGGACGAGACATGACGACCGGGGAGAAATGTAAGATAGATATATGTACGGCGGAGAGCCAGAAGGAAAGGAGGTCCGCGAGGACGGTGAATATGTAGGCGGGGATAGCCCAGGAGGATTCAGTAGCGTGGTATCATAACCAACAGTGATTTCCCGCTAAAGTCGGGGCAATGCTATTCCAAAGGACTCCGGGGAAAAGCATCCCCTGCCAACCCCGCTCGAACATCGCCATTACGACCGGTTATATATATATGAAATGCGGGATTACTCGTTTCTCTTGCTTCCGGACTCTCACACCTTTAATTCGCTGATAACAGCTTTTACAAAGTGATAATGTTATTTCTCATTATCCATAAAATGTGTTCGAGCTTTCCTAATAAAGTCACATAAAGTGCTTTTACTCTCATTCTATTTTAATATATTATTATTATATTTTAATGGAAAGAGTTTTTTGAATTTATATATGTATTAATATAATTTTATCATATATTTTATAAATACAGCTCTATGTGTAATTTTCTTTGGTAATTTATATTCTTTTTTAATCATTCAACAAAGACAACGCATATATACATACAGCGTCTCCTTTTTGCAATAATTATTATATTTGTATATATATTTTATAATATATATATATATATATATATATATATATATATATATATATATATATATATATATACAGGGTGGTCCTCGTAACGGTCACCACGATTTTTAAGGCACTTACAATAATCTGACATAAAAAAGTCATAAACAGAAATTTATCAGTTTCTAACCGGCAACAAATTGCAATAATAAAAATTGACCAAACATTTTTTTTTCCATAAAAAAGCAAGTTCATCTTCATTTTTTTAAATGGAACCCCCCTTTTTTATTGCATATTCTTGTAGCTTATCTCGAGAGCTTTCCAAAACACTATAATAAAGTATTTTTTCATTAAGTATTTTTTGAGTTATTTTATATTTTAATCTGACATATTTTGATATAAAAAATAAAATATCTCGTAAAATATTTAGTTTTCGATAATCTTACCGTAATACTTTTATGTACAGAATAATGAGACAAATCAATTAGTGTAAAAAGAATAGTTGTTTTTAAGAAAAAGTATGTAATTATTTACAATGTATTTTTTTAAACAATTATTTGTTTTTTCTTGACACTAATTGATTTGTCTCATTATTCTGTACATAAAAGTATTACGGTAAGATTATCGAAAACTAAATATTTTACGAGATATTTTATTTTTTATATCAAAATAGGTCAGATTAAAATATAAAATAACTCAAAAAATACTTAATGAAAAAATACTTTATTATAGTGTTTTGGAAAGCTCTCGAGATAAGCTACAAGAATATGCAATAAAAAAAGGGGGATTCCATTTAAAAAAATGAAGATGACCTTGCTTTTTTATGGAAAAAAAAAGTTTGGTCAATTTTTATTATTGCAATTTGTTGCCGGTTAGAAACTGATAAATTTCTGTTCATGACTTTTTTATGTCAGATTATTGTAAGTGCCTTAAAAATCGTAGCGACCGTTACGAGGACCACCCTGTATATATATATATACAGGGTGTCCCAAAGCACCCTTGACAACGCTTGTGAGCAGATAGAGCACAGCAAACTGAACAGAAAGGTCTTGTACCATTTTTTTCTATAACGCTTAATAAAGGAATTATTATTGAGTAAAGTCTGGCCAATCAGCGTCGACCTTTAGCCGCGCGCCTGGTAGTATGCGTGAGCGCTCCGTCGCTACGGCGACACACACTAACAGACGGGCGGCTCACTGACGTGCGTCCGGCTAAAAGTCGGCGCTAATTGACCAGACTTTACTCAATAATAATTCCTTTATTAAGCGTTATATAAAAAAATGGTACAGGACTTTTCTGTTCAGTTTACTGTGCTCTACGTGCTCACGAGCGTTGTCAAGGGTGCTTTGGGACACCCTGTATATATATATATATATACAGGGTGTCCTAGACCACCCGTACACCCCTTTTCTTTCAAAAACTAAGCATTTTGGAGAAAAACGTTTTGAACAAAAATTGTATGATTTTGAGGGGAACATAAGATGATGTCATTGGTTTGACTTTGGATGGCATCGTTAAGGTCAAGTCAAGGACACCTTCAATTTCTTAAATGGAATCCCCTATTTTTTATTGCATATTCTTATAGCTTATCCCGAGAGCTTTCCAAAACACTATAATAAAGTATTTTTTCATTAAGTACTTTTTGAGTTATTTTATATTTTAATCTGACATATTTTGATATAAAAAATAAAATATCTCGTAAAATATTTAGTTTTCGATAATCTTACCGTAATACTTTTATGTACAGAATAATGAGACAAATCAATTAGTGTAAAGAAAAAAACAAATAATTGTTTTAAAAAATACATTGCAAATAATTACAAACTTTTTCTTAAAAACAATTATTTTTTATTGACAAAAATCATAAATAAAGATATCCTCTTGTTCTACATTGCTGAAATACTTTCTTATTTAATTTTTTAATTTTAGGGGTCTCAAAAAGCTTTCTTTTAGTTGTTTCTTTTTCCGAGTGGTAGGTTTTCGTTTCCAACTGTTTTTTGTAGGGAGACAAAGTCAGGATAACAGTTTTTCCTCTTTTCATTACATGAGCTGTGCAGGTACCCGGTTTTGCCCCAACACGAAGAAATATTGTAATAAACAACGAGCGACGGCTAAAATTTTTTGCAAGTTACTTAGAGCCATGTCCTTCACAACATATGTCATTGAAATTGGTGAGGTCGGCGCTAATATCAAGGTTTACCAAAAATACTTTATTTATAGTGTTTTGAAAAGCTCTCGAGATAAGCTACAAGAATATGTAATAAAAAATGGGAGGTTCTATTTAAGAAAACATCGATTACATTGACCTCACCTTGAAAAGGTCACTCAAGGTCAAGTCTACATTTTTATTATGTGGCCCCCTCGAAATTATGCAACTTTTGTCTGAAACATTTTTGTCTATCGGGCTCAGTTTTCGAGATATTCGCATGGATTTATTAAAATGATCCACCTGTATATTATATATTTTATTTTATTATTTTTAAATTGTCAAAATTTTAGATAAATTTTTTAATATGTACGCTTATCTGTACACTTATCTGTTTATTAATTAAGAAGATATGCTCTTTTTCTGCATATAAGTAATTTATCGCCTCCAAGCTGTTACATGAAAGGATTCAGTACAACAATGGTCTGACCTACTTTTTTAAATACTCGAGAAAATTAATTTTACAATTGAAAAACTTGTATTTAATAAATAAATTAAATTTAAATAAACAAATTAAATTTAAATTATTCTTTTTTTATATACCCTGATTCATCATATCAAAAAAAAAAATCTTTAAGAGTTGAGAAAAGAGAAAAATATGTTTATTATTTATTAATTAATATTGCTTAGTTTTCAAAAAGTAGGGATTATATCGTTTTCTCTCTTAAAAGAAATCTTTCGATTTATCTCAGATATTTATCTCACATCATGATATCTTCTTATTTCTTCGGTTTTGTTTCTCTCTCTCTCTCTCTCTCTCTCTCTCTTTCTTCCTCTTTCTAGACTTTTCTTTCTGGAAAGTCGGCCGCGCGAATGATCGAGTGTGTCGCGTGCTTTTCCGCTAACAACTGTCGTCAAGTCCGTCTGGCCGAGCTCCATAGACGAGGCGACGGGCAAGACCTCGATGTACGTGCCGGATGGAGGATCCTTGACTTCAAGTGAGTCTCTCTCCAGCATAAGCCAACCATCGCCAGACCAGTCTCTTGTATAAAGGGGTGACGAACCGATCGACCGTCTGTGCGAGACGCAGCCAGGATCGAAAATGTACGTAAAGACTAAAGAAGGCAAATCTCTTAAGAACTCGCGTTATATTAGAAAGATGCTCTCATCTCTCCATATTTCGAATGTTTTTTTTTTATTAGAAGGATTTTTTTTATATTAGAAAGGTATTCTCATCCATATGTTAAGTGTTTTTTGCTTCCTCATAGAGGAAGCTTTGTTTTTGTGCCAAAATTTTTTTTCGAATTTTTTATACCGATATGTTCAGAATGTTCGAAAACGTCGAAAAATCATATTCCTAAAAATGTATGTATGTATATATGTATGTATGTGCTCGTATGTATGTATGTATGTATGTATGTATGTACTCGTATGTATGTATGTATGTATGTATGTATGTATGTATGTACGCGATTTGTTATGCAACCGCTGACTTCCACAATTTTTGAGATATTTAGTTAAATTTTTTTACATGGATAGAATATTATTAAAAGATGGTTGGTATTGAATTTGGTGAGAATCGGTGAAAAAGTTTGTTTTTTATAAAATTTTGAATTTTTGAAAAATGCTTGTATACGTTGTAACTTTGGCGAATTTTGAAATATCAGGTTAAATTTCTTTACATAAATAGAGTATCATTAAAGGATGGTTGGTATTGAATTTAGTGAGTATCGGTGATTGCTTCTTTATCTTTTTATTTCGCTCACAAAGCTTCCTCTATGAGGAAGCAAAAATTGAAAAATCCGCATGCTTAAAGAAGCTTAAACTTTGTGAGATAAAATGATGAGGAAGCAATGTGCAAGTTTCTAATTTGCACAATTCAGCTTGTTTTTTTAAATTGCCAGAACTATTTTTTTGAAAACTCCGAATTTTTTCGAAGAGTCAGAATTTTGTTAATTATGTCGAAATAAAATTGGCTCAATACAGGGATACTCGTAATTTTCAAACGTTCCGTTCATAAAGAAAGCGTTCAAGCAGTCCTTTTCTTTTTGGTATTTTCTTCGTGAAGGGTACTTTATAACATGGAAGCTTCTCCATCAGTGCTTGTGTGCGGTTTGTTTTTTAAATAAACAGCTTTTACGTAAACTAAGGGTTCGCCTCTTGATTATTATGAGTTAAAAGCATTTCATAAGGAATTATAATTTGAATATATATATAAATGCTAAATATTATGAATTTTCTGTAATATAATTTGCAATTTACGATTTATATATATATATATAACAGCTACAATTTAATTTGCATGAGAAGATAAATGTGTTTTTTAAATGTTGCCTATAATAAAACACGGCAAATACTCTTTTTGATTATTTTTATTGTGATTTATTCAGAGAGTTTCAGATTATATCAATCTTTCACGCAAGTTAAAATGATTAGATTTTTTTTTAATAATATTTGAGTTGAAACAATTAAAATATTGAGACTGGAATTTGTGTAATTATATTATTGAATAATTATAAAAATTGCTAAATGTCTATCAAGCGTGAAATTTATACACACAGTTTTACGAATATACATAGCGATTGATACTATAATTTAAATAATTATATTTAATTTTAAAACCCTTGAAAAACGCATTTCTCTGATCATATGTTCATATAATATAATCTGTCTTGCAAATAGGGTTGCACGAGATATCAAACGACTAGTCTTAATATTGTCTTGTCTTGTCTCGAAATTTGAGACAAGATCAAGACAAGATTTTTAATCAGTTATCAAGACAATACCAAAACTAAGATTGTCAAGAATATTGGTTTTTAAAAAAGCTAAAATATGTATAATTGTAAATTAGATGAGAAAAAAATTACTATATTATACAAACTTAAAAAATTTTATTTTATAAATAAAATTATTTATATTAACAAATTTAGAGACAATTAATACAATAAACAAAATAAACAATATAAAATTTTTTACACTTTTAGTTCAATTATTATATTATAAATATTTTTATGTTAAATATTATTTTAAACAATTGTTCAGTAAGTATTAAATAAAAAATCGAAACAATAAAATAAAATCCTCATAAAAATATTAATATTAATAAAATAGAGATAAGACAATACAAGACGAGATTTTTGCTACCAAGATTCTCTCAAGACCAAGACAAGATCTAAGTTTCCGAAAATTTTCAATACCAATACAAAATTTTTACGAATATTGTCTTGTCTTGAGTCTTGTGTGTGCAACCCTATTTGTAAAATTCATTAATCGCAAGGAAATCGACACAGGTTTTTACGGTGCGGCTTCCACTGGTGTTAGAACAACGGTTGGGAATAAACGGTCACGGTATTGTACGTGTCACAGCCACACAATCCGCGTAACCCATTCTCGGTCTACTCACCGCTATCGTTAAGTACACTCGTTATATAGCGGTATGCCCCGTGACTTGTAAATAATGGCCGAGCTGTCAAGCCTCGAAATTCGGATATCTTCGCGATTGTATGCGCCAAATATGTGCGTATGCATGCGTATAATGTGTCCGGTCGAATACGTTTGTATATCTGCCAACGATATGCCGGCCGAAAGAATATTAAACCCTAGAGACATCCAATAATACGGGAAATTCAACAGTTTGCTCGAGCTCATTTCGAAGAATAATTATATATAACATTAACATGCCATGTCAATATTAAACTTTAAAAAAGATTAAATTAATAAGCATTAGGGATCGTATAATAATTCCCGATTCTAATTAACCATTCGTTTTTGAATTTTTATTTATGTATGATTATTGTATATTTTGTTTAATCTAATTTTGTTATATTAAAAATATATGTTTTTTATTCATTTTACTTTTAGTCAGCTTTTATACAATTGCTCTGTAATCACAGCATTTTTAATTGTCTAATATAACAAACTGTAATGTATAATATAAGGCGCATCTTATTTGTAAACCAAAAAAAAATTTTTTTTTTTGAAATAAATTTTCTCTCATTTTTTAAATTTTTATTTTATTTACTTAAATAAATATATACTATGTTTCCAAAAATGTTTTGTTATATTAAATAAATTATTATTTGCATGTAATAAAAATTGTAATTTTTAAAATAAAATATTTAAAATTTTAATATAAAAAAATATTTATATATATTTGAAGATAAAAAATTATTTATTGGAATAAAGAAAACCTGTATTTTTGAAACAAGCAGCCTAAAATTAAAAAATGTTTTTTTAAAAGAAGTAATTTAGTATAATAAAGATAAAAAACAAATTTTTTTTATTTGCAAATAAATGCGTACTTCGCTTTTATTTTATATTTTACGAATTCAAATATATTTGCTGCTTGAAATAACTATATTTGCTGATTGAAATAATTAATTCCTTTGCAAGTATTAAACTAAATAATTTTTTTAAATTAAAAAATACTTTTTGGATTTAGTACATTTTTTTCAGTGTAATAACATATACGGTATATTTAATGGGTAAATGTATATTTTTTCATAAGTAATCTCAGGATTTATATGCATACGAACATTTCGTTCGAGATTATGACCGATACTTATCCGCTCGTTTAAATCGATAGTATAACTAGGGGAGAAAATAATGGCATGGGTCTCGCACCGAAATCAGCCGTTCTATAAATCCCGTTTTTAGAATTCACTCGCCTGATTCGACCGACCGCCCGTACATCCAAAATGCTCCATTTGCAGCGCTGTAAATTCCGATGTAGACCGATTTTTTTATTCCGTTTGCCCCTATCTCCCTTCCCCGCCACCGTATCCCAGCCGCGCTCTCTCACTGCAGTATTTAATCCCCGCAGTTTATCAGCAAACCACAGCAAGAGGAGGGCGCCGATACACCCTGAAATTAATTCGCGAGATTTTTCCCCGCCCCTTTTCTCTCTCTCTCTTTCTCTTTTCCCGGCTTTTTTTTTATCCTCGCGGTAGCACAATAGCGTGTCGATCGGCCAGTGCTCGTCGATCATTCGGGATTAATGGACGCGCGCATTTTTTTTCTTGCGCTTTTCGTCGGTATCGTGTGCGTTGAATACAAGAAAAATCACTTGCCACGAAATCGAAAGGATCGAAGCACCAAACATGTCGCGGATAAGCAGATTATTTACTTTTGAAGAGTTCAAGTTTGCACAAAATTGCATTGAGTATTTAATTGGAAAGAAATAGAAAGAAAGGGAAAAAAATTAAAATAAAAAAATAATTATTGAATATCTTATAAATCTTCATAAATCTAATAGATTTTTCATATTAAT
This sequence comes from Formica selysi, assembly GCA_009859135.1. Taxonomy (NCBI): domain Eukaryota; kingdom Metazoa; phylum Arthropoda; class Insecta; order Hymenoptera; family Formicidae; genus Formica; species Formica selysi. The sequence goes on from CM020820.1 coordinate 1,521,405, forward strand.
TATATAGTTATATAGTTATATTTGTAGTTAATATATAGAGAAAAAGAGCGCTATGAAATATTAAAGTCATTTGTTACCGTGTTATCATTAAACAATAATATTTCCTTATTTTTTGATGATGTATTTGTATTACATCAATTATTCTCATTCCTTAAAAAAAAAATAAGTAAATATATTTAATTCTCATATTCAAAAGATCTATATGTATCTGATAATAATTTAGATATTTATAACAAAAAATTTTAAACTAAGATCTAAAATGTGTTGCAGAGAAGTATTAAATTACGGATTGAATATCATACAAAAATTATATTATTTATTGTTTGTGAGAACCATCATTGTGATTTTATCTCCGTCAGCTCGCCAAAGGAATTTTTGTTATTATAATTCCGCATAAAAAATGCAAGTTCTTGCTACAAAATGCTCGGCATTGGAGAGGGTAGTGTTGATTTTCCTTATTTTCGCAACAAAGACTTGAGATTTCCAGTCGATATTCGTCCTCGGAGGAGTCACACAAAACAAAATTTTCATTGCCATGCCTCCATAACTAGGCAAGATCGAGAAAAAGTAGAGATGGAAGCGTTGATAGAATGAAGGAAAATCGGATGAAAAAGATGGAAAGCTACTGGAATTCAGAATCAAGCTTAGTTTTTTCCTCGTGCGTGGATTTTGGTGTAATCGAATTTCATCAATCTTTCTATCATTTTCTATTTGTTCAACATTATATTGTACTTTTCGATATTTTTTTATTTATTATCATATTAGATTAATTTTTATAATTCCTCTTTTTTAGATAAAGAAAAATAAAACATTTTTTTCCTGTCGCGGATAATTATAATTATTAAGTTAATTTTTTGAAAATATCATAATATTTAACTTCTGACTTTCTCTTGAGCAACTTCGAAGAACTGAAATTAAAAAAAAAAAAAATCTAGAGAATTTTTTGGCGCAGATAATAAATGATCTAACTGTAATAATTACAAATAATATAAATTTATTAATATAAATAAATAAATAAATAAATGAATAAATAAATAAATAAATAAATGAATGAATGAATAAATAAATAAATAAATAAATGAATAAATAAATAAATAAATGAATAAATAAAGAAATAAAGAAATAAATAAATAAATAAATAAATAAATGAGTAAATAAATAAATAAATGAATGAATAAATAAATAAATGAATAAATAAATAAATGAATAAATAGATAAATGAATAAATAGATAAATGAATAAATAGATAAATAAATAAATAGATAAATAAATAAATAGATAAATAAATAAATAGATAAATAGATAAATAAATAAATATTAAATAAATAATATATATAAGTATTTTTATATTTAAATAGCTATGTATTCATATTTTGTAATATTTTCTCTTTAAGTAATATTTTCTTTGTAATAGTCTCTCTTTAAATTAAATTAATTAATTAATTTAACGAAGTCTCTCTTAGTTAAGAATTACTAGTAACGGACAACTATTATTTTGCTTTAGTTTTGTAGAACCAACACGGAAAAAAAAAATTAGCTGCCGTAGCTAAAAACTGCGTGTGGTAACTAGACTTCAGTCGTAATATATGGACAGCGAACATCTTAGCTGTGACACCTATTTATTAGGTGCAACAGCAAACATCTTAACTGTGATACCTATTTATTAAGTGCAACAGCAAACCGTTTTGCTGCAGTTTAGAAATTTATTTTGCAAACCATGATTAGCTATGATAGCGAAAATTTTTTTTTCCGTGAAGTATGTTCTCGGCGCCGCGGCGTTGAATTGATTCATCAACGTCTCGCGATTTCATACTCCCGAGCTATGGTCTCTCCGCAGATAGTTCCGCGGCGAAGACTCACCAACAAATGATACAAGCAGTTCTGTGGTCAGACACTATGTACACTACTACGACGTAGAGCGCGGGGTTTCGTAATTACCGTCGACAAGAGCTTGCGGCTTATTCCCAAGATCTTCGCATATCAAACATTCGTTATGAAACTGCGGCGACGCTTCCTTAGAATTGACCTTCCACATGTCTTGCCGCAGTCAGACTAATTAATCCTTTCCGAATTGCTTCGGGGAAGCTTCGTATATAATATTCTCGAGTTTCGATTTGAGAAAATATCGATGGCAAATCGATCAAAGGATCGCTAATTAGAAACAAGATATGTTTATATTACGATTTTTTCATCTTCTATTTTTTCCACGATATAAAAATGTAAAAAAGAAATTATCAGATATTAATTACACAATTAATTGCAAAATATAAAAAACGCGATTGTTTTCATTAATTATCATTTTATTAATTATATTACTGGATTTTACTGATGGATTTGCGTTTAATTAAACTCAAATTTGGTCACGAAGGAGTCTACCAAGTTCCATCAAAGCAAGCTCCGGCGCGTATACCCTCCGATAACGGACTCCTTCTAATGAGCGTATGGAAAGGAGCTTTCCTTGCCGACGTACGTAAACCGCTTGCAAACGGAGACGATATGAAGTTCAAAGGATCCGTGTCGAAGTTCGATTCCAGAGGAAGGGAGTTCTTCACTTTGTCGCTGGGGCCCCTGTTATGCCCCAAAACCACCTTCGCCAACCAAGAATTTGGCTGCACGCGTTGGAATCTACAGTTACGCTCTTTGTCTACGAATATTGTCGTATACTGAGCGTATTGGATGTCGCTTCTATACTCAGATTCTACGAAATATTCTCTTTCGAAGCATTTCCCGACAAATACAAAATCGATCTTTTCTCGCATCATAAATAAATTTTTTTTCAAATAAATACATTTGGTTAATTTTGATTTTTTTACTTAAGTAAATATATGTTTTGTTCCCAAAAAAATGTTTTATTATATTAAATGAATTATTATTTACATGTAATAAAAAAATTGGAATTTTTAAAATAAAATATTTAAAATTTTAATATAAAAAAAATATTTATGTAAAAATAAAAAATTATTTATTAAAACAAAAAAAAATTATGTTTTTGAAACAAGCAGTCAAAAATTTAAAAATGTTTTTTTAGAGGAAGTAATTTATTATAATAATTAGTATAATAAAAATAAAAAAACAAATTCTTTTTTTTTATTTGCAAATAAAAGCATACTTTGCTTTTATTTTATATTTTACTAATTCAAATATATTTGCTGTTTGATTGAAATAATTTCAAAATTCTATACCCCCTAACAGGAAGGAGCAATTAACATGTGTTCTTATAATAAAATTTGCATTAACAAATACACCGATATTTAATTTGATTAAATCAGAATAAAATAAATAAATAACTTCAACATACAAAGAACAATATAATTAATGTAAAGTAGTTAAAACAAATTGATAAGCGCATTTAATAAGAATTTTACAAACATGTCTGTCTTAATCTGGATTCTCCTCAGGATAAAACTAACATTAAAATAAGTAGCGGTCAAGAATACAATCCACATTTCAAGAAATATAGTTAAACTATAAAGTCTACAAGAGTCGGTTGTCGAAAATACTTAAAACCCTCCAACGGCCTCCCACAGAAATTGAGATGCATTGTCCACCACATAGTTGTTCCAGAAACTTGTGGCCGAGAACACGGTTGTAGGCCATGGATCTTCTATAAATGAGGAAGTTATGAATTGAGCGCCAAAAGTGATTTGTTTCTATATTGTGTATATGTATGCTTTGTTGTTCTCATTTCAATATATTGTTTATATCCTCCGTTTCCGCGTCTGTGGTAGTCTTAGACAAACCACATAATGTGATAGTTCTACGCTGTTTAGCGTTCTGATTCTCTCTCCATCGGTAAGTCTTATGTCTCTCGTTATACGCGGCATTATTCCACTACTATATTAAACAATTTATAGACAATCCATGACCTACAATCGTGTTCTTGGCCACAAGTTTCTGGAACAACTATGTGGTGGACAATGCATCTGAATTTCTGTGGGAGGCCGTTGGAGGGTTTTAAATATTTTCGACAACCGACTCTTCACGGAGAAAATTTTATATTAAATATTACTATAATGTCGTAGTAGCTGCGGACCATCAAGGAATTATAAGTTTAAATGTTATGGTCATTATTTTAAAAACAATAAAGCAACGCAATTTTTACACTGTCTCATAGTAAAAAGATTTATGTTACAAAATAAAAACTTGCTGGATAAAAATTAGTATTGCGAGAAAAGTAAAAAATATATATCGAATGAATTTTTACTGCACACCATAGTAAAAATAAACTATTCCCACTTTAGAATATAGCTTGAGCGCCGGTTTCACAAAAATTACTTTATTTATATGACAAAAAGCAGTGTTGCCATAGTAAAAGTTACGTCGAAATCATGTAAACGTTTCAAATTCGGTAACTCGTTAAGGACTCGAAAGGAAGGGGAAAACGATAAGCATTGCTTGCAAGATCTTGTCGAGCGCACGAATTTTTGTCGAACAGTTACGCAGTAACAGAAGCCAGAAGCGTATACGCAGTAGGCTCAGTCATAAACGCCGCAGGCTCAGTCATAAATGCAAAACGATTTGCGCATTTCGGTAACTTTTCGGTCCAAAGCTTTCTTAATTGTTTCGCTATAAATAGTGTCGTTATAAAAGTACTGTGAATAAAAGAAAGTGCTGTGAAGAAAGTGACAGAAAAAAAACGTAAGTATTCGATTTACAATCATTATCATTATATTATTTATTTGTACTTTTCTACCTAACCTATTATTTTTCGAATGATGTATCTCATCTATTCATAATTGATATCTTTGAGTTGCTGTCAAATTAATTGATAAATTATGTCGGAAAAAATATAAAACAGTTTGACAACAATATATACTTTTCCCATTTTGTATTTTTTTTATCTTTTCTATTTCAGTCTGTTTGTTTTGGACAAATGTGAAAATGATTTTGTAAGATAATAGAATTATTAAAATGATAAAATAACTTTCAGAAAAAATATAATCATGTAATTATATATATATATATATATATATATATATATATATATATATATATATATATATATATATACAGGGTGTCTCGCAACGTGATGTCCACACTGAAACTGTGTATCCTTTTTGTCATTCTAAGTCAAAAAGTCTTAATATACATATGCCCTAAAGTCGATTGTTTCAAAGTTACAGCGAAAAAACAAAATTGCATAAAATAAGAACAATATTATTTATTAAAGATAATATTATTTATTATAAATTACTTTATAAATTGTTCAAAGTGACCACCATTTTGGTTTACACACACTTCTGCTCTTTGAATTATTGTCGCCTTAATGGTCTCTCAAGATTTTTATTTGGGACCTTACCAGTAAATTTAATGCTTCGGTGGACATTGATAAAAACTCTTCGATCTGGTACTCTGCGATTAGGAAACCGTCGGTGATATTCTGTTACTGCTGCACGTGCGTTACCATTACAGAAACCATAAATAAAATGAATATCGGCATATTCTTCATTGGAAAATGTACTCATGATTGGTAGGTAATAGAAATTTCTAAGCTATGTTTATGCGATGTTTTCACTTAAAACGACAGTCAATTTATTAATATTATCTTGTGTGGCAAGTGTGGAAAACAATGAATTATGTCGAGTATGAAGTTGCCGCATTCGTTTCAGCTCATGCGGCAACTTCATGCGCGATGTAGTTCGTTGTCTTCCGCACATGCCATACATACAATATTTTTTGTAATGCCTGTTATTTCCGCACTACTAGTGCGGTAAGGTAAGTCATAAAGGTGCTTTTCTCGCATTAGTGTGAGAAATAACTACTTTTGCATTTTTTCGCTATAACTTCGAAACAAGCGACTTTAGGGCATATGTGTATTAAGACTTTTTGACTTAAAATGACACAAAGAATACACAGTTTCAGTGTGGACATCACGTTGCCGGACACCCTGTATATATATATTGGCAGGTACTCATAATTACCTCTTATATTAATATCATCTTAAAACTTCAACATGTTAATGTACTTTTTTTCATTTGCTAATGATGTCTTAAGATCATATTTAAGAGATCTTAGATATAAGATCGTTGCCAGTCGTTGTTTTTTTTTTTAAATTATGTCGCGTTTCTGTTATAATATAGGTATGTTAAATGAATAAATATGTCGACGTCTGAATGTGAGGATGATAATAATCAGAAAAAGGTATCTGACTTTGTATTTTTGTAATTATTAAAACCAAGGTATTGTTTAATTCCTTTTTGTAAAATGTTTCTATTCTAATAATTGAAATAACGTTTGGTGTGGTAAATCAAATAACGTTGTCGTTCTATAAATATGGGTTAACTTTATTGTTTATAAAGACAATTTCTTACAGCATAAAAAAATTTAAATAACTAAAATTAAAATTCCATATCTTTTTGTCAAAAAATTGTAATTTTAATATTTTAGTGATTTGAATTTAAATTGTTATATACTGTATCAATGTAATAAATATTTATATTTATTTCATTTAAAATACACAGACCAATGAGTGGAGGTGGATTGATTCAATTGCTGCATCTCAATCACATTCTGGCTGTAACGAAACTGCTAATAGCACTTCCTCAAATACAAAGTCGTCGTTTCTATCTGTGAGGCTACTTAAGACGACAGATATAATATATGGCGATACGGTATTTTATTTTTTTCTTATTTTAATATAATTTTTTATCTTAATGCGAAAACGGGCTTTATTTTTAAAGATTACACAAAACAAAAATAACTTTCCCTTATTTATTTTCGTAGACATTTGAAAATGAAAAAGAGTGTGAGAGACAGGATTTAACGCTGCTTGAAACTTCTCAGAACACAGAATCTAGAGAGTCTTTATTTTCTACACAATTGTCATCACAAATTCATAATCATCATTAATTGCCAGTGGCATCAGTTTAGTACCCGTTATTATTTTTGTAATTAGAAGAAAACTTAATAGTATTTAAAGTATTTCTTTTCATGTTATACTTAAACCTTTATCAGTATGTATTTATACATTTGCACAAATTATTAATTCTAGATTTCGGTTGAAAATTCATCACATAGTTCAGAGGTACTATCAATATCTGAAAGTATTCAATCACAACAGCAACTAGATAGTATTCAACATATTAGAGTTAATGATAAGACGGTTTGTTATCTCCAAAATAATTGTTACATAATAGTTCTCATTTATACTTTCTATCTCATCTAAATCATAAATTTTATTCGTCTAGGACTTGTATAACTTTCTAATTAAAGAGGGGGAAGGTCGATCTATTTTGGCTATCCAAAAACAGCACGGATTTTTAACTTCGAATGCTCGTAATCGATTATCACGCCTTATAATTCGAAAAGAATTGGATAATATCCTGCTGAATGTTCCTCCACAACAGAAACTCCGTACTTTAGAGTAAGTCAAATTTTCTAAATTAAATTTTTGTATGTAATATGTAAGAGAAAAAAAAATAAAAATTGTTTTTTGATATATATTTTATGTTTCAGGATTTCAAGTGCAAAGTTTCAAGCGTTGGCAAAGGAAATAACAGACACATTTCCTGGTGAAAAAGAAACAACATATTACGAACAGTTCATGGTAATAAACGGTATACAAATTAATGCGAGTGGCAAATTATGGTATCATTTCAATTATAAAAAAACTGTTATTCGTAAAGACAAATTACTGCAGAATTGTAAATCCGATAATACTGTTCAACCCACATTATCTGAAGACATACTTGCTAAGCTTAATGTTTTGAAAACATTAGTAGATCCATGGATTAAAGTAGCAACTTTATGGCGTGAAACGTTCGAAGCACGGCGGATATATTTAATGAAAGAAAAAACAGAAGTTGAAAATTATTTAAAGTCACACGCGTGTTTGCGAGTTGATAGAGCTCTTGAATTATTTGAATCAGATTTCAATTGTTTGTATCCTGAGAACTTATCATTACTACTAACAAATTGGTCGAAAACAAGAAATTTTCTAATTAAAAAGTTGTCAACATTAAAAATAACCAATGTAGAAGATAAAGGTCTTGTTCATTTTTTATCAACATTACCACTTGGTTTGTTTTCAATTTCTTTCTTACTACATTACTCAAAATATTTTTTAAAACTTCAAGCAAAATTGAAATTTATTGCAGATAATCAAGATACAATTTTGTTTTATTTGTTGCCATATTTAATTCCTGCTGGATCACGAAGAAAAAGAAATTATAAAGGTATTGAGAATAATCCTGTTGAAAAAACTTGTAGCAAACGATCATTTCAAGAACGACGAAATTCATTTCTTATTCATTTGGAAGTGAGTTATTTTATATAAAATTTTATTAATTTATTTTTTTTTACCATTTTTATTTGAGGAAAATAAATATCTATATTTTTTTGTTAACAGTCTGCTGGTACCTTGGAAACTATATTAAATTTAACTAAACTTAGAGTTGGAAATATTCTCGCTCAACAGCCAGTTCCTGTCATTGTTGGACCTATCCTTGGAAACACGGCGTCATATATTATTTTAAATAACAGTCAGAGTCTACACTGTTTCAAACACAGGTTCGTGTCTACGTGTGATAGATTTTGCGTTCAAGATTTGTTTTGCTATCGATTGCGAATATCCATCAAATGCATATTCTTTGTGGATGTTTCTTCAACAAGGTTATTATCAAATTAAAAATCGCGAGGATATTGTTCCAATAGCTTTGCGAACAATTATAGGTGAAATTTGTGAAGTCATTAGTACACAATAATACCGGCAGATAGTAATGTATATGTTTCTTTAATTTTGAAAATTTATTTCAATAAAACAAAATGCTTTGTTTTATTTGTAAATGTGATTTTACTAATAATACCGAGTTAATAGATCATATTCAGTCAGTTCATTCAGAAGAAAAAGTTTTTCGGTGCGCAGAAGAATTTTGTTCAAGAGCTTATGCAATATTTAGATCCTTTAAAAGACATCGTTATAATGTTCATTCGTCACAAAAGTCTCCAATTTCTCGAAAAATAAAATCAATTTCTCAAAGTCGTGACTTTAGTACTGGTAGTTCTCTATTCAATGTAAAGTTGTACGTTTTCGATGACACAAATAGCACGAATTTTTGTAGACAAATTGCAACAGATGAAGTAAATATTGCTCAAAGTGAATTCTCAAATGAACAATGTAATGAAATATTTGATGATATTACTATTAAAATGTCAAACCAACCAGGTTCAACAATGATGAAATATCCAAATCAACGATCTGCATTAACTAATCTTCCAGAGAATATAAAATCGTACGAATTAGAATTATTAATATTTTTCTCCAGATTATGTCCGAAATTCCACGAATAAAAGTTATACAAATAATAACACACTTTTCAAAAATATTTAAATTATCATTTGGCATATTAGAAAATTATCTTCAAAAATTGCAACTAGAAAATGTTTCATCAGAAAAGTTTCGATTTATACTGAATACTATTAAACAATTTACTACGTCTTTAGAGAAATATGAAACTAAACGACGATGTTTTAATGAATTTGAAAAGAGAGATACATTTATATCACCTGAAACTTGCAAAATTGGAGAACGAAAAGAGTATCAGATGCAAAATGATACTGTAATTTATAAAACTATTCCGGTATTTGTTCAGTTTATTCCAATTTCAAAAGTTTTAAAAGCTTTTTTGAACTTCCTGATATTTTTTCTCGTACACTTAATTACATCAAAGAACTTGAAGACAATGCGAATAAAATAAAGTTTATAAACAATTGTATGCAAGGATCTCTTTGGGAAAGTAAGAAAATGTTGTTTGGTGACAAAATTGTATTTCCTATAGCTATATATTATGATAATTATGAATCTAACAATTCTTTAGGTAGCCCTAAAGGTATAGCCAAATGTGGAGCTGTATACCTAAGTGTGCTTTGCCTACCTCCAGAATTTCGTTCAAAATTAGACAATATTTTTCTTTTTATTTTATTCAATACATTGGATAGAGAAACTTTTACTAATGAATCAATTTTTTACAAAGCTGTTGATGAGCTTTGTTTGTTGCAACAACAAGGTATAGAAATTCATCATAATGGACAAATTAATCGAGTTTATTTTTCTCTTGAACTTATTCTTGGAGACAACTTAGGTCTACATAGCATTCTTGGTTTTAGTGAGTCTTTTCACGCGAATTACTTTTGTAGATTTTGTTTAACGCATCAAAATAATATTAAAAAAGTATTGAACGTGTAGTATATGAACGTGATTGTAAATTGAGAGATAATAAAACTCACAATATACATATAAAACAATGTAATATTTCTAAAAACGGAGTGAAGGAATCGTGTATTTTCAATCCTGTGCCAGGTTACGATTTATTTCAAAATATGAGCGTCGATGTACAACATGACTTTTTAGAAGGAATAATTCCTTATGATTGTGCACTTCTTATAAATCATTTTATTAATATTGAAAAAAATTTACTTTGACGCAATTAAATATTTTAATTCAAAGTTTTCCTTTTGATAGAAACGAAAAAAATAAACCAGTGGAAATTAGTCAGATTCATTTGAAACATAAACGCCTTCAAATGTCATCTGCTGAAATGCTCATCTTTGTAAACTATTTAGGACTTATAATTGGTCATTTGATAGATAGAGAAAACAAATATTGGAATCTATACCTTGTGTTAAAACGAATTATTTCTATTGTTACTGCTACAGCAATTCATGTCAATGAACATGATTTATTAGCAACAGAAATAGAAGAATATTTGCATTTACGCGTTGAATTATTTTCGGAAAATTTGAAATTTCAACATCATATTGCTATACATTATCCAGAAAGAATGAGACTATTAGGTCCGTTATGGAACATTAGTTCTATACGTTTTGAGAGCAAACATCGAGAAGGTAAAATTATTGCACATTCTGCTATTAGCAGAGTTAATATTTGTTACACTGTAGCATTGCGACATCAATTAAAATTAAGTCATCGATTATTAACAAAAAAAGTAACATGTGCACCGTACGAGATAAGTTCAAAGCATACTGAGAATATTGCGAATATTTCATATTTATCACTTAAAATTGATTCGAGTTTCGGTGTTGTTCAGACTTTAAAATGGATTAAACGAGGGGATTGTAATATAGAGCGCAATACAATTCTTATGATTCCACCAGAAAATGGACCTATCTTTCACAAAGTAACAGGTTTAATTTTGCAATCAAATGAAAATATATTAATATTAACAGAAAATTTAAACTCATGTTATTTGGATGAACATTATGAGGCTTATGAAATAATTGATAGTCAAGATTTTCATAGAGATTGTATTCAATTGCAACAAATACTTTCACATACAGTAGTAATTACATGCCAAATTAAATCTTCTAATGGTCACAAATATACAGGGTGTCCCAGATCATTGGGGACAATACTCGTGTGCAAATAGAGCGGACCAAACTGAGTCGAAAAGTCCTCTATCATATTTTTTTATAACGTTTAATAAAGGAGTTATTATTGAATAAAGTCTGGTCAATCAGCGCCAACCTTTAGCCGGGCGCACATCGGTGAGCCGTGCGACGTGAAGTGTGTGCTGCCGCATACTACCAGGCGCGCGGCTCACCGACGTGCGCCCGGCTAAAGATCGGCGCTGATTGGCCAGATTTTACTCAATAATAACTCCTTTATTAAGCATTATAAAAAGATATGATAGAGGACTTTTCGACTCAGTTTGGTCTGCTCTATCTGCACACGAGTATTGTCCCCAATGATCTGGGACACCCTGTATACCAAAACTCTGGATATAAGATATATGAAAATTTGGTGTATATAAATTTCACTTCTTTCAACCTTGTTTATTATTTGGTTCAGATCATTATTTTACATTGTATATTTTTATATTATTGTAAATATACTTATTGTACTTTTATTATTTTTTGTACCTATCATTAATAAATTTTTATTGGATTAAGTGAAATCGTATTATTTATTTTATTCGTTAAATAATAAATAAAATATTATTAATTATAAATAAAATCAATAAAAAGAAAAAAAAGAATCCGGGGGAAAAGTAATAAAATAAAAAATAAAAAATATATTTGTCTGAATTGTAAAAATTGAGATTTAGCATTACAACATTTTACAATGATATACAATAAAGATTATAACTTTGCACCTACGAATTTTTACTATGGCAAATGATAAAACATGTTAGGTAAGTGTTAGGTTTAAATTTTACTATGTTGTATTATAATTTATTCTATAATGTCATGATGGTCCATCGATAATACAAAAAATAGTAAAATGTAATTTAAAATTGTATCATGAATTAATATAAAATTTTCTCCGTGTTGTAATATTTTTAGTTTGACTATATTTTTTGAAATGTGGATTGTATTCTTGACCGCTACTTATTTTAATGTTAGTTTTATCCTGAGGAGAGTCCAGATTAGAACAGACATGTTTGTAAAATTCTTATTAAATGCGCTTATCAATTTGTTTTAACTACTTTATATTAATTATATTGTTTTTTGTATGTTTAAGTTATTTATTTATTTTATTCTGATTTAATCAAATTAAATGTCGGTGTATTTGTTAATGCAAATTTTATTATAACACATGTTAATTGCTTCTTCAGCCCTGTTATAGAATTTTGATTATTATCTCGGAGCCGTTTTTGATTGTTTTGAAATAATTTCTTTGCAAGTATTTAAATAAATAATTTTTTTAAATAAAAAGAAAATTTTGGATTTTGTACATTTTTTTTAGTGCAGTTAAAATTTCACCCACGACCGATAAATAAATTTGTCCATGTCGTGAATTTGTATTTTTTAACAATTTTCAAGTAACTTAGCAATCTAGTTTTATAAAAATCAAATTTAAAAAGAAACAGAAAGATTTCAATATAAAAACTTAGCAATCAGATATTTTAATATTTTTTTAATAGTTTCTCTTTTGTTTTTTTTCTAGTAACTTCGAAAATTCAGAAATTTTCGCTTTTTATTATGTAATTTTATCTCATATATATAAGAGAGACTTTTGCACTTAAAAATTAAGCTTTCACGACGCTTAGAAATTTGCAATTCTAGCAGCGTAGCAACAAATCCACTTACTTGCATCGATCGCATGCTAGCGTCAAAAATTAAGCGACATTGTTCTCGTTTCCCGGCTTTTTTGCTCCAAAAAGTCAGCGATGATTTTAGAGAATCTACATTGTTCGATATAATACTTTCTTTATACATACATATATAACACTTCATATTAAATTGCAAAGGCAAAAATTTATATAATTTATTATAGAATAAAAATAGACAGAATCGATCTTTTTAACTACATATTTTCAAAACACTGTGCATATATTTATTTTTCCCATTATTACATCTGTCAAATTAAATTTTATACACTAAAAATAAATTTTTTTTTGATCAGATAAATACATTTTGTTAATTTTGATTTTTTTACTTAAATAAATATTAAATTTGTTTCCAAAAATATTTTGTTATATTAAATAAATTATTATTTACACGTAATAAAAATTATAATTTTTAAAATACATTATTTAAAATTTTAATCTAAAAAATATTTATATTTAAAGATAAAAAATTATTTATTAAAATAAAGAAAATCTGTGTTTTTAAAATAAGCAGCCAAAAATTAAAGAATGTTTTCTTTAAAGGAAGTAAATTAGTATAATAAAGACAAAAAACATTTTTTTTTTATTTGCCAATAAAAGCATACTTTGCTTTTATTTTATATTTTACTAATTGAAATTTACTGCTTGATTGCAATAACTAATTCTACTAATTATAAGTATTTAATTATTATTGTATTTAATTATTATTGTAAATATTTAAATATAATTTCTTTTAATAAAAAATTTTTTTTTTTGAATTTAATACATCTTTTTCAGTATAATATTCGACATTTTGTATCCTTGCAACTAAAATTTTGTAAAATATCCAGACAAATTTAATATTAAAGAAGAAATAAGATTTGCCGTCTATCTCGTAAGTATCTCGTAAGTATCTCTTAAGCTTAATTTATACAAGCTATTTTTTTTCAATCGTGCCTCGTACATTGGCAATTGCCTGTCGATTATTGATTTATCAAGCTTATATAAGTTGCATCGATTTTTCAAAGTTTTCGTTCGGTTTTATAATTATACTCGGAAAGACGCTTCTCCGAGAAGCTAGCGCCCGAATTCGTGCAGCGAATTCTTCAGCGAGGAAGGCTTGCAGTATTCAGCTGAAAAGAAGGACATTTGACTGACTTTTGGTAAAAGCTCTCGATCATTCGTGCGTGAAAGCTCGCAAGCCAGAGCACTGCTCTTTCTTCGGACATTTTCAGCAAGTTTCTCTCGGTTTGATCTTTCTTCTTCAAAGAGTGTAATAAAAATAAGAAAATCCTATTTCTTTTTTTAAAATCTTTATGAACTTTGAGTGGAGACGCAGATAACCGAAAAACGTGTTTCCCGATACTACATATCGTATGATGTAATAAACAGGGGATAAATATAACGTAATATTCTCTCTTCTGCACGTTTTTATATTAAAAATCAAGATAATTTTATCCGTCGATTTTTATAAGATATAATTATAACACAACATAATTATAATATAGTAGGATTTATCCAACTTCTCTCAATTAAGAGGAGGAAAAGCAGATAAAGAGAGAGAAAGAGAGAGGGGGGAGAGGGGGAGAGAGAGGGGGGGAGGGGGGGGGAGAGCGGGGGGGGGGACGATTTTTTCCAGCGGCTGGAATCGTAGACTATAGTCTCTCGTAAACTGTCGAAATTAAGCTCTCGCAAGCGAGTCTGTTGGGAGGTTAGCAAGGTGAAAGGCGAAAAGGGGGGGAAAAGAGGAAATAGAGAGCTTTAACCATAGACATAGTATATCTAGACCGAGTGTTGAGGAGTGGGAGCCGAGGTGCACGTAGAAAAGGACATACTCTGTTTCGTGCCCCTTGCGTTCTCTCTCGCTCGCACGTAGCATGACGAAAGAGAGCGCTATGCTATGTGCGAGCGAGAGAGAACGCAAGGGGCACGAAACAGAGTATGTCCTTTTCTACGTGCATCTTTACCCCCACTCCTTAAATAAAGGCAAACGCTCGGTCTAGATATACTATGTCTATGGCTTTAACAAACTGCGAGGGAAGAGACTGAAAACGGAGCGCGAATCTCCGGTGGGACTCCATGAGCTGCGGCTCTTTCTCAACAAATTGTAGTTATTGTTCCTGGATGCTCTGATGCCCAACTGCTGGAGCTGCGTAATAGCTCCGCGTGTCTGCAACTGCGGACTCTGCAGGAATATTTAGTCCTACTCGGTCGATTTCTTCATTCAACGCCGCGTTAAGCATATTTGCTATTCGCAGATATGAAATTCGCTCAGCAAACGCGATTGGATTTGGATTTGTACTTTAAGAGCCCAGTCTACTTCAGAGGGTCAAAAAAATCAATTTTTATTTCTTTCTCTGAAAGTACGATGTCTAAAGAATGTCTTTCAAATTTTATTAAAAAATACGCAAAATTGATGGAGTTATAGGACATTAAATAGGATAGCACGCGTGTCTTCAAATGGGCCTGCAAAACTTCAAACGCGTTTTTTTCAAAACACTTCTAAAGTTGATCAGTCGGATATCTCTGAAAACTAATAGACCAATAACTTCAATTTTTTTTAAATAAAAGAGAAGGTTTTTTCCGAAATACTGAACCTAATTAGAATTTATAAAATTAGTATTTAATTCTTTTCTGGAATCAAGAAATAAAAGAATTTCAGCAAAATTGAAATATCTAATTTTAAATGAAATAATTAAATTAGATTTTATTTATTAAATTTAAAATAATCTAATTTATAAATTTGAAATATCTAATTTTAAATTGTATAATTGTATAACTTTGTTATTTTTTAATTTTTTTCTAATGAAATTAGACATAGTATCCCAAAAATATCCTACGAAATAAAACTAGACCGAGTTTGTTCATTTCAGAAAATTACACGAAGAGCAATATATTACGTCGAATCATATATTTTTGAACAGATTACGCGTAAGATTCGTATTGAACAAAAAAAGCTAAATATCCAAAATTTAATAATATTAACATATTGTTTAAACATCAGTAAAAACATATGTAAAACGTCGAAAAAATCAATTTCTAATATTCTTCAAAAAAAATTTCTAAAAATATTTTAATAGAATTTTTCATACTGCTAGAACAGACTGGTCCCTTAAATCTATTATCAAAAATTGTCCAAAATTGCGGAAGTAATTGTATTGAATGTACACTCGGAAAAATGGTCTTGGAACTACAGCAACAATTTTCTTGGTGCGAAAAATTAATTGAGGTAGATAAATGATCAACAAATATTGTGATATTGCGCGCATGTTTTGCACTTAATCAATCTAAATAACAGAGACAGAATTTATATCTGAACTGTTAGAGAAATTTAAAAAGAAAGCCTTTCTTTGTAGCGTCTATCTATGTTAAGACTAATTTACTTGTCATAAAAAGTTTGACTATGGTATACAGAAAAATTGTTTCTTGCAACGATCGTTTTAACTGTAGTATGGAAACTTATATTTATCCAATGCAATGATTAATATTTGGCAATGGGACCTCAATTTGCCAGAAGGTATTATTAGAATTTGCTGCTATAAATTTTATATGTTACAAACGGTGTTCTAGCAGATACAAAAGACAGTAAATTTTCATTTTGACATTTGCAAATCTACCTATATCAGAAAAACTTTTTTTGAATGTGTATAGAATACTCTGCATAATAACTCAATTTAAAATATAATACTACCGAAATAATTAACACAATTTATTCACGTCACTGTATAAATTAATTCTGTTTTATGTAAATTTTTCTAGAAATATTCTATTCAACAATTTTATTATACATGGTGATTCAAAACAACCTGATGTCCTTGAAATGTCATATTCGTGAGCGAATTCTGAAACAATTCTTCCTTTTTACAAAATTTTGTTCGAAGCTTAGTTTTTGATATAATTGGATTATAATTGAAAATAGTTAGCTACTTACGAATCCGGTACAACGGGCAGGTAGGAACGGCGCAACGTATTATTATTAAGATAATGCAACTTCAATTTTATTGAAATTTAAAAGAATGTTTTGGCTGTATAATAGTAGCAAAAAACTGTCGAAATTAAAAAAAATACATATTTCTTACGTTTGTACTGTTTGAAAAATCTAATAAATAAATTCGAATTATAAACAATATTAAAGTATCACAAAATAATATGGTTTTTAACGTCTTTATAAAAAAATAGTTATAATTAAAATTTTTTCTAATTTATGACGAAAACTTTTGGTCGTGAATACCTTCTGAAATTAGCTACAAGAACAAAAAAAAACGATTTACAGGAATATTTTGGGTTACTATAAGTGTTTTGCAACAATTTTTAGTAAATAACTTTTAAACGAGTAAGCGGATTTGTTGTGCCTCCGTGGAAGTACGGAGATTTTGTTGGGATCGTCGGCCACTTGGAACTTAGGAGCTCAGGATCGTACAGGGTCTTCTCGCCGTTTTCATTAAATATGTAATCGTATTAAAACAAAAGTCGTTTATTCGAATATATCAGCTTTAAATCTTCCTTTCTTTCTCGTTCTACAACTGTTTGGCTTATCGCGGTATACACACAGAAAAATACATACTATATACAAGTAAATGGTAATTATTTACTATAACGGACCCAGCTTCAATGATGTTGACCTTGACATATGTTGTCAAGGACATAATCCTGAGTAACTTTTCCTTATAACTTAATCGGCGGTCTCTTATAATTTTTAAGATATTTAAAGTTAAAGTTAGATTCGAAACGAAAATTTGGTTTGAGTTATATAACGTAACTTGAATCAAATTTTAGTTTTAAATCAGAAATAGATTTGGGTTAGGTTATATTTTTCGGAAGTGGAGCCCCCCCGTAGGGAGGGGGCGGAACCCACTGTGTCCATGTATATACTTTACAATGCGAAGTGACGTTCAGCCCAGAATTGTTGTGTGGATGGGAAAGTGTATACGTGAACGCAGTGAGTTCCGCCCCCCCACCCCCCTACGGGGGGGCTTCACTTCCGGAAGATATAACCTAACCCAAACTTATTTCTGAAAATTTGGTTTAAGTTATACAACGTGACCTACACCAAATTTTAGTTTTAAATCAGAAATAGGTTTGGGTTAGGTTATATCTTCTGGAAGTGGAGCCCCCCGTAAGGGAGGCGGAACCCACTGTGTCCATGCATATACTTTACAATGCGAAGCGAGGTTCAGCCCAGAATTGTTGTGTGGATGGGAAAGTATATGCGTGAACGCAGTGAGTTCCGCCCCCCTACGGGGGGGGCTCCACTTCCGGAAGATATAACCTAACTCAAACCTTTCTCTGAAAATTTGATTTGAGTTATACAACGTCCTGATGCGGATGGACCTCGCTTCTTGCGTGGAAATTACAAACTCATGTAAAAATTACGTTTTATTTCTCAAACTTTATTCGTTAATAACTTTTTAATAAACAATGACCGCCAATTAAGTTATAAGGAAAAGTTACTCAGGATTATGTCCTTGACAACATATGTCAAGGTCAACGTCATTGGAGCTGGGTCCGTTATAGTAAATAATTACCAAATTTTATAATATTTTTCAAAAGAAAATATTTTTTTTTTGAGTACATGATAATGAGTATTTCTAAAATTTGTGACAAGTCTATTTTAAGACTATTATTAAGAAAATATTCTTTGTTAAAGATAACTGTTACTTAAAAGAAGTAAAGTAAATTGAGTAATCATTTTACTTAGCAATAGAATAATATTTTTCTGTGTGTAGAGTTGCTCGCGTTTATATTGTCGCGAGATCAGCTGTGATGCTTTACTATTAAACAATTACAATTGTCCGTCTCGTGGTTACTTTTGTTAAGTTCGACTGCACTGTATAATTTCACAATTATGACTGCCTGCCGCTCGTTAGCGGTGGGTCGTTTTATCACCTCCTGTTCGATTAGTTTTCGGAGAGGATAGCTTAGCGACAGGACCATAGGTGGTCGTGTCGCTCGTTTTCGGATGGAAAAAACCCAGATGCAAGCTAAGGAAAGTCAAATCTTTTTGCTTGCATTTCCGGAGCATCGTCTTTCAAACATTCGCGATCGCGTGGCCTCCACGCGTGGCTCGCTTTGTCAGCGTCTGCGCTCGTAACTCTATACGCCTTCCTCAGCTTCGAGTTATACTCGGAAGGCGTATATTAAATAATATTTAATAATTCATAATTAGTAAAATTATAATAATTTGGTTATAGCCGTTTTGGGCTATAACAGATTTAAATCAAGTTTTGCACAAACGTTTATTAGAATTTCGTTAATACATGTGAAAATTTTCATTTCGCTGGCAAAGTTTTTTTCCTTGTCAAAGTCGATAAGTGTTACACACACACAATACGCGGTTTTCCATGAAAATCAATACAAACTTTAAATTTAAATAATTTAAACCATTAAGAGAATTGTGCTCAGGTTTTACACAGATAGTCAGAAGAAATCATAGAACAATTTACGAAATTTTCACGCTTTTGCCAATGTTTTGACATATGACACATACATCCTTAAAATTCATAATGTTTAAATCTTTAAATCGATGGTCGATGATTTATTCGCAAAATAAACAATATCAATTTCTCGTTTCGCGCATTTGCTCCGCTTTTCGAACGTTTTTGAGGAATGCATCTGGAGAGAAAGAGAGAGATGCGCTTTGATGCGCTTATCGCAAATCTCCGAGTTGTGCGTCGTGCATTCCCGTGAATGGAGGGGACGGCGAAGAGAATGCTTCTTTCATCCGAGGAGGATTTTCCAAAGACAATATGTAGGGTTGCGAACGGTAAAACAACGGACTCCAAATGCGAATAAAAGACCACAGAGCGCTCGCCTCGAAAGGCTTAACCGGCTTTACGTTACTTTTTCTCTGCCGTAAGCCGCTCTTCTCTATGCAGACGCGCGCGCGAAGACATTGCATCGGGCGGCTATCTGGCACCGTTTACTTTTACAAATCATGCGCGCTATCTTTTTTATTTGCTTGTATAGTATAGTAAATGTCCACAAATTCCCATAAAGTTTACTTTAATCACGAGAAGATTATATTTAGGACCCGTCATATTTTAATATTATAGATTAAGGGCCCAGTTTATTTTAGCAGTACAAAAAATTAATGATTTTCAAGAATTTTTTTTGAACAATATTAGAAATTGATTTTTATGGAGTTTTACATGTTTTTATTGATGTTTAAATAGTACGTCAGTATTTTAAAATCTTGAATATTTAGCTCTTTTTTGTTCAATACGAGCCTTTGCGCGTAGCGTGTTCAAAAATGCATGGTTTGGTGGTGTCACATGCTGCTTCTCATGTAGTTGTCTGAAATGAACAAACTGGGTCTAGTTTTATTCCGTAGAATATTTTTGAGATACTAAACCTATTTATAGATGTCACAACAAACATTTGCTGTCTTTTGTATCTGCTAGAATACTGTTTGCAATATGTAGAATTTATAGCAGCAAATTCTAGTAATATCTTCTGGAAAATTTAGGTTCTATTGCCAAATATTAATCACTGTATTGAATAAATATGAGTTTCCATACTACAGCTAGAACGATTTTTGTGAGAAACAATTTTTCTGTATACCATAGTCAAACTTTTTATGACAAGTAAATTAGTCTTAACATGGATAGACGCTACAAAGAAAGGCTTTCTTTTTAAATTTCTCTAACAGTTCAGATATAAATTCTGTCTCTGTTATTTAGATTGATTAAGTGCAAAACATGCGCGCAATATCACAATATTTGTTGATCATTTATCTACCTCAATTAATTTTTCGCACCAAGAAAATTGTTGCTGTAGTTCCAAGACCATTTTTCCGAGTGTACATTCAATACAATTACTTCCGCAATTTTGGACAATTTTTGATAATAGATTTAAGGGCCCAGTCTATTCTAACAGTATGAAAAATTCTGTTAAAATGTTTTTAGAAATTTTTTCTGAAGAATATGAGAAATTGACCTTTTAGACATTTTACATATGTTTTTATTGATGTTTAAACAGTATGTCAATATTATTAAATTTTGGATATTTAGCTTTTTTGTTCAATACGAATCTTACGCATAACGTGTTAAAAAATATATGATTCGACGTTGTAATATATCGCTCTTCATGTAATTTTCTGAAATGAACAAACTCGGTCTAGTTTTATTCCGTAGGATATTTTTGGGATACTATGTCTAATTTCATTAGAAAAAAATTAAAAAATAACAAAGTTATACAATTATACAATTTAAAATTAGATATTTCAAATTTATAAATTAGATTATTTTAAATTTAATAAATAAAATCTAATTTAATTATTTCATTTAAAATTAGATATTTCAATTTTGCTGAAATTCTTTTATTTCTTGATTCCAGAAAAGAATTAAATACTAATTTTATAAATTCTAATTAGTGAAGGACCTTCATAATGAATGGTGGGACGCGTTCATAATGAATGGTGGGTGCATATCCTGGGACTCCAAGAAGCAGAGGACCGTGGCTCTGTCCTCGACCGAGGCCGAATACATGGCGCTCGGCGAGGCTGCGAAAGAGGCCGTCTACCTTCGACGTCTTCTTCGAGAACTCGGAATCAACGCGGGCAGGGTGAAGTTATCTAACGATAACATCGGAGCTCAAAGGCTCGCCACAAATCCGGTTTTCCACGCGCGGACGAAGCACATAGACATTCGTCACCACTTCGTCCGCGAAATCGTCGACGCCGGATTAATCAGACTGGAGCACGTAGCATCGGAGGAGATGCCTGCCGACGTGTTGACGAAGGCATTAACCAGGCCGAAGCATGGGAATTGCATTGGGCTTCTCGGACTATCCGGGACGCCGAAACCCGGGACAGACCATGGCGCTCTCATCGAGGGGAAGTGTTGGGATTTATCAACAAATGTATGCGACTTAAGCGCCACCTAAACCGTCCGCCGGATGCCGGCGGCATCGCGTGCGTCGCCCTCCGCGACGCACCCGCCTTTTCCTACACACTCAACTTCCTGTGTCGTTCGTCCCGCCCGACACATCGTTCTTCCTTGTACTCTCGTCGAAGTGTTCATTAAAGTTTCTTTTACTAGATATTTAGCCGGATATCGCGTGTTATTGTTCGTACCCACACTTATTAGTAACAATTTTAAATTTAATAAATAAAGTTTAATTTAATTAGTTTATTTAAAATTAGATATTTCAATTTTGCTGAAATTTTTTCATTTCTTGAAGATCAAAAATATTAAATATTAATTTTTTAAATTCTAATTAGGTTTAGTATCTTCCAAAAGAGTATCTTCTTTCATTAAAAAAAAAAAATTGAATTTATTTGGTTTTCAAGAGATATCTGTCACACCAACTTTGAAAATAGTGTTTTGAGAAAAACGCGTTTAAAATATTGCAGGTGCATTTGAAGATTTGCACGCTATCAAAATCCTACAATTCCGTTAAGTTTTCGAATTTTTCAATAAAGTTTGAAAAACATATTCTTCAGATATTATGCTTTCAGAAAATGTAAATAAAAATCAATTTTTGTTTCATCTTCTAAAGTAGACTGGTTTCTTAAAAGCAAGAGATTGTATCGTGTATTCGTGCATAGAAACGGAGAAGCATCATTTGCTTCACCTTTATGGCGCTTTATTTCACGAATTAATTTTGCGAAGCGGGGGCGGTAATCTTTCCGGTAACGAAAAGCAGCGGCAAAATTGCGCATATCCAGAACTAATGCGCGTTATTATATTACTTTTACTCGCGCGTGGAGCGTTGCGATGTTTCAGAATGCAATTATGCCACAGGCGAGACACGCGCGGCATATCCCGCGAAATAAATTATGTTTCGCAAAATAGATTTCCGCTATATTCACGGGTAAATTCGACGAATTAATCGTGTTGTTCTTGCAAGGGCACATACAGCCACGATGGAAACATTTCTCTTCTAATTATCTGCACACAATCTGCGCTGCGCGTGTAACAAACAACAAATTAATAATACAAATCGAATATAATTTGTATTTAATATAATAATAAATGTAATAATAATTGCACATATACATAAAAATCACTTTTCACGTGTGCATATATATATAAAATTAAAAATTAATAAAAGAGTAATTAAATTTTTAAATTAAAAATTAATAAAAGAGTAATATTTTTTTTTATTTTAAAATTTACTACATAAGTATTGTATTTTATAATTTTGTTTTTTCAATTCCCTTTTTTATTTTTATAATTTTTTATTTGATCAATATTTGTAAATTTATAAAATAATTTTATCAAATAAAGTGATTTTATCAAATAAAAAATTATAGAAATAAAAAAGAGAATTGAAAAAACAAAATTAAAATACAATACTAAAGTAGTAAATTTTAAAATACTCTTTCAGTAAAGCATTAAAAAAGTGATATCTTCTTTTTTCTTAATGTATCACAAAAATGTGACAAAATTCGATGCAATTTTTATTACTACTTTTTTTCTTATTATAATATGCTACGAGAATGCGAAAAAATATAACGCAATGAATTCAGTCAGTGATGTGTTTACAAATTTTTGTATGTATATGTTGTTATATATCTTGTTATTATTTTATATCGATATTGATACGGACATATTGTACCATAATAATGATAAATATTCTACGGAGATATCTTTTGTGTGTGTGCAAATATATTTTATACGAAAATCCTAACATAAGAAGCCTATATATTCCTGTAATCCGTATTCAACCCTGATATCTCGAATGTAGTAAGCGGCTCTTCTGCCTTTGCACGGAACTTTTCCATCCTTAAAACGCGTTCACGTTGTCGTCGGCGATCCCATCGTTGAGCGATACCGAAAGTCGGCCGGTGCCATTATGCAGCGTTTTAATCCTATTATAACAGTTAATTACCGTCTGGTGGCCGTTAGCGAAACACCGGCAAAAAAAGAGGAAGAACTCGACACCTTTCTGTAAAAATATCATTTGTTTCCTCTCCCATTTTAAGTTCGCGACCTTTTATCTTTTGACGAAACAAAAAGTGGCGCGTCTAATTAATGATCGCCCTTTGCTCATATTTTTGGCACGAGCTGAAAAAGCGGAGACCAAAAATCCAGAATCCAGAGAGAATCATCTACAGTTATGTACAAAAATGTTTCAAAAGTCAAGCATGTAAGAGAAATGTGTACGGGAATATACTATATAGGGGAAAGTATGGTAAAACCGGGTAGACGGGTCAAACCGGGTACCCCTGTTTTTTCGTGTGATAAATGCTATTATCTTTAGTTAACTCGTGTTATTAGTTGTAGATTGATGCCATCATTATTTTGAGATGAATCGTGCCCACGTGCATACGATATTTTTTTTTTGAGAGAAGTTCAAAATTTTTGGGCCAAAAAAGATCAATATCGGGGCAACAATCGAGTTGTTATGGATTTTTTCTACACAAAGCATCTGCTTTGGTAAATGTAGCATTGCATTCTGTACATATTAGAGAGTATATCGTATTAGTTTTGATTGTCACGCCGGAATATACAACCGCCGTGTTTGTTATTTTCTTCGTATTGGGGCAAAACCGAATACCTACACATCTCATGTAATGAAAAGAGGTAAAACTATGTTATCCTAACTTCGTCTGCCTACAAAAGCAGTTAAAAACAAAAAATACCACTCAGAAAAAAAACCACTAAAAAAAGCTTTTTAAGACCCCTAATGTTAAAAAATTAAATAAGTAAGTCCTGCAGCAATGTAGAACAAGAGGATATCTTTATTTGTGATTATTATCAATAGAATACATGTTTGTATTGTATTTTGATTAAAATAAATCTAGACTTTGTAATTGCACGGTGTTTTACATGTTTTCAAATGGTTACCTACCGGTAGGGCAAAATCGGGTATTTTAAATTCTCCAAAAAATCTTGTGAACCTTGGTAACCAAATATTTTTTTTTAGCAACTAGCCTCATTTTCTCATAGTTTAAGGTCTACTAAAGACTACTAACAGCCAGTAAAATTTTTTTTACTCTCCGATTTTTTGTAGGAAGACAAATCCAAAAACGTACCCGGTTTTACTCTACTTTCCTCTATATACATATATACAGGGTGATTCTAAATAAGTGCGAAAAATTTTATGTGATGATTCTTTGTCGAAAATTAAAGGGAATTTTTTATATAAACATATACTCCTATATCCCTCTCTGAGGAATTACACTCTTCCAAAGAGGAAGGTGAAAATTAGGTTATTATACATTTGTGTTGTTTTTGTTCCATTTTTCTCCAACATTAACTGTAATTTTGTTTTACTTGCTTTTTTTATTCTAAAATTCAATTTCTCGTAACTCGAAACCTATGCCATTTAGTACCGTGTTGTGCATGATAATGTATTTTATTATTTTTTGATAACTATTGATTTTACGAAAAAAATAAAAGAAATAAAAAAGTTTCTAAAGGAATCAAACTTTCTAACGCATATTTTTAGATGATCGCATTCTAGCCCGTTAAAAAGTTCTAATAAAAAATTGAATAGGGATTGCTAGTTTCATCCCCTTATAACAATACGGAGGGATTAAAAAATATTAATAAATATCCTTTTTACTAATGAAAAATGTCCACCAAATTTCATTTTTTTAACTTGTTCAAAATTTGAGAAAAAAAATAAGAACCTATTTTTTACCTCTTCCTTTGGAGGAATGTAACTCTTCAGGGAGGGATATAGGAGTAGGGGAAAGTAGGGGAAAACCGGGTACTTTTTTGAATTTGTCTTCCTACAAAAAATCAGAAAGTAAAAAAAGTTTTGCTGACCGTTAGTAATCTTTAGTGGATCTTAAGCTATGAGAAAATGAGGCTAGTTGCTGAAAAAAAAAATTTGTTTACCAAGGATAACAAGATTTTTTGGAGAAGTCAAAATATCCGGTTTTGCCCTACCGGTAGGGTAACCATTTGAAAACATGTAAAACATGTAAAACGTGCAATTACAAAGTCTAGATTTATTTTAATCAAAATACAATACAAAGATGTATTCTATTGATAAAAATCACAAATAAAGATATCCTCTTGTTCTACATTGCTGCAGGACTTTCTTATTTAATTTTTTAACATTAAGGATCTCAAAAAGCTTTTTTTTAGTGGTTTCTTTTTCTGGTAGTTTTTGTTTTTAACTACTTTTTGTAGGGAGACGAAGTCAGGATAACACAGTTTTACCCCTTTTCATTACATGAGGTGTGTAGATATTCGGTTTTGTCCCAACACGAAGAAAATAACAAACACGGCGGCTATATATTCTGGCGTGACGATCAAAACTAATGCGATATATTCTCTAATATGTACAGAATGCAATGCTACGTTTACCGAAGCAGATGCTTTGTGTAGAAAAAGTCCATAACGACTCGATTGTTGCCCCGATATTGATCTTTTTTGGCCCGAAAATTTTGAACTTCCCTCAAAAAAGAAATATCGTATGCACGTGGGCACGATTCATCTCAAAATAATGATGGCATCAATCTACAACTAATAACACGAGTTAGCCATAGATAATAGCACTTATCACGAAAAAACAGGGATACCCGGTTTGACCAGCCTACCCGGTTTTACCATACTTTCCCCTATATGTTTATATGAAAGACTTTCCTTAATTTTCGACAAAGAATCATTTTCTAAAATTTTCCGCATTTATTTAGAATTACTCTTTATATATTTATATATATGTATATATTTATATATAATCTCTTCTAAGTCAAGATTTATTTAAATTGTATTGTTAAAAAAAGAGATAAAATATATATTGTTCAATGCAGCAGATTTTTTTTGATTGTATACGAATAAAATCATTCTTGACGAAATATCGTTTGTTCTTTATTTCGAAAAATAGAGATTTTCTATGAATAAAAAAACAGCGAAAATGTTTGCAGGAAACTATCATCCTGAATATTGCCAAATGCAAAAAAAAGAATTTTGCATTTTTCTTTTTAAGTGCGTACTTCGCGAAAAACACTACAATCACTTGCATTGTTGCTGCTATACCATATCTCTCATCCCTGCAATATAACACGAAGATAATAGATCTACGAAACAAAAATATAGCTTTCTATCCGTGCTACGGTAGTGTTTCGATCCGGGTTTGTCGAGGGAAAGTGGATCGCGGGGACACGAGGACTCTTTCGCGCACAAAAGGATTATGTATTCGTATCTCACGGTGAGAGGAACACGCGGGAGAATAGATTCCACCGTGTAATCCATCGAAATTAAAATTTTAAGCGTCAGTTTGTCATGTCCCCTCCTCCTCCTCCCCTTTCCCCCTCTCGCGCCATCAAGTTTTTTCTCGATTTTAATCCCCGGCCGACTTCTTATCCTCCTTGTCCAAGACACGTACTCATTAGACGGCCCCGTACACTCTCTTTTCTTCGTACCTTTCAACAAGCGCGACCCTCGACACTCCCCTGCCCCCCGGCACTTTCGCGCCACCATCCATCCCAGGGCTCATCTTCTTCGACACTTCACCGAAAGACGTGTTTTCGACGCGTCTTTTCGTGGCGATTCAATCGTCGAACACGCCCTTGTCTGGCTATTTGCAGACGATTACTACTTCGGCCATAACTTTTTCTTTCTAAAAGCACCCATTTAATTCACTGATCTTAAACATAAATTTGATGGAAAGGTCTATATGTCTTATACAGGGTGATCCGGAACAACCGTTTGTCCTTAAAAGGTCGTATTCCTGAAACAATTCTAAAATTTTTTTTTACGAAAATTTTGTCTGAATCTTAGTTTTTAAATTATAAAAAGAAATAGTTAGCGAATTACGGGACGAGTACAGAAGATAGGCAGGGGCGACGCAACTCACCGTCCGATGCAGGCGCTTACGTGAGACGCTCCCTACAACTGATCGAGCGCTGTTTTCTACATGCGGTGTGTGTGCGTGTGTGTGTGTGTGTGTGTGTGTGTGTGTGTGTGTGTGTGTGTGTGTGTGTGTGTGTGTGTGTGAAAACGTGTACGCGTAATACATACACATACACGTTCTCACACACACACACACACACACACCCATCGCGTGTAGCAAACAGCGCTCGATCAGCTGTAGCGAGCGCCTCACGTAAGCGCCTGCATCGGACGGTGAGTTGCGCTGTCCCTGCCTATCTTCTCTACTCGTCCCGTAATTCGTTATTTCTTTTTATAATTTAAAAACTAAACTTCAGAAAAAATTTTCGTAAAGGAAAAATCGTCTTAGAATTGATTCAGGAATACGACCTTTTAAGGATAAACGGTTATTCCGGATCACCCTGTATATATGTATATCTAAAAAAATTTTTTTCACGTAATCGAATTTTTTGTTGTGCTCTATGTTACAATCTTACATTGTAGAATTTTTTAATATAAAAGCTTCTATAGTTTTTTATATATTTGTGGTTTGTAGAGTATTCATTATAATCAAATAATGTTTGTATATATATTTAGAATTGCTTTTAGATATCAATAAATTATTTCCTATTGTAGAATATGCACGTATATTAATTTAGAAGCATTTAATAAAGCTGACTCGTGAATAGATAGTCAATCCGTAATATTAGATCACGCCACCAGGTCAAGTAATTGAACTTTAAAATCGATAAAGTTCTATAAAATGTATTAAACATAATACATACCACCATTTATATACGATTCTCCAATTATTCCAATTTATTATAACTTAATCTAAAACAAATCATATTAACTTGTGACATTTCCGATGAATGTGGGGTTTGATATTAATACAATTGTAATTACTGATATATTATGTTTGATTTTAGCATTTTATATGTTTTAATCTCGAGAAGTTGAGATTCTTATTAATAATCAAGGTAAAAAAGATTTAAAAAATTTTCAATATTCAGCGATATAAGAAACACTATCCAATACATGATAAAAAATTGTAAATTAAAAATAAACAATCGTCAAGAGAGCGATTATTAATTTTACAATCGGCCAACATTTGTTAGAAGCAATGAAATTTTACATTTCACGAATTCTCAATCTGTTTGCGGTTTGCTTGATTGTATAATTACTGGTTTTTAACGATGTCATCAAAAAGTAACAGCCGTGTATTTGTAAAATTCAACGCTTGCGCCGAATATGCTCGCTTAATAACTTTAGTGTTGAAAGTTTGTGTTTCGCTTCTTTTGCGATGTCGTCGTCGTCGTTGTCGTTCCTTTTCTCTTTTCGGCTTCCTTTCACAGGTCGGTAAGTCGTAGGATTTAAAAGGGCTGTTCGAGGGCTTAAGTTTGCCGCTTAACGGATACAGAACGAGAGTGGTTGCGCAAAGAGGAAGTGCTTCGGGTTTGAAACGGCGATTTGTAGGTCAGGGAAAAGCCTGGCGAAACTACGAGTATCCCCAGATTCCGGAATTCACAATTGTGCTTTATATAATGGCGCGTTGTTATTATGCTTAACAATGTAGAATTGTACGAAACTATCGCATTGTGCTAGTGGCCCAATTAACTTTACTACAGTAGAGGATTTTTTTTTAATGAAAGGAAGAAATGAAATAAAGCAAAAAACACAACGGAGAAGTTACAATAATATTTATATTTGAAGGCTTTATTAAAAATATTAATATCTTTTCTGAAAATATATATAGCGTTAATTATCTCTACCAATTTAATTATTACGCAATAATATAATTATATAATATATATTACATACAATACACATAATATTAATTCTATATAATTAGAATTAATAATTAATAATTGTACGCTATTAACGTAATTCCAATTAATGTAAATTATATAATAATTATTAATCGTTCGTATCTAAATTTGTTTACGGTAACGAATGTAAATACAATTAATATCTACTATTGTAATACATATATATCTTATTTTTGTAATTAATGTATTCCGAAAATAATGCGATATTATATGTGATTATATGTGATAAAAAGATTTATTCTAGGAAAAATGCTTTTTAATTTTAATTAAATATTTTTAAATATATTTTGCACACACAATATATGTATGTACAAATAATAAAAAATTAAAACATTGCAAAAAAAAGTCCAAGAGAAGTTTTATTAAGGAAGTTTCGTTCAAATTTTGTTAAAAGATATGTACACCTACAAGGGACTCTAAGGCTTATGACATATTTTATATGTATAAAGCAACATCACTGACAATGAGTGAAATTGCATTTAGCATACATGACATCCTCTGTATATCGACTCCTCGCGCATTTACCTCCATCCAAAGAGCCGTCTATAGGATCGTCCAAATCGCATTCGCAGGGCGTTTAATTAGGGAACGATGTACGACCCCGTGTTTGTCGGTAGGATAACGCCAGGGGTGACACGCACCCCGCGCGTCTCTCTTTTGCCCGATGCGAATACCGGATTATAAGGGTGGGTAAATAGTAGGAGAATCTTGTTGTGTGCGCGCACGGGCGATGTGTTTGCACGCGAGCAAGCGAATATTAAGTTTCCCCCTCCTCTCTCGGTATAAGAGGATACTAATACGCAACTATATAGCGAAGGGAACACACACATATACACATATACATATAAAAGAGGTGCCGGCAAATACGGTGGTTTATGCAGAAGGTGCGGAAGAAACAGTGGTTGCCAACTAACTTTTCATTTTGAGACTTTCTCCTACATTTGTGCACTGAAAAAAATGTACTAAACCCCAAAAAATTATTTATTTAAATATTTGCAGAGCAATTAGTTATTTTAATCAAGCAGCAAATATATCTGAACCAGTAAAATATAAAAAGCAAAGTATGCTTTTATATGCAAATAAAAAAAGAATTTGTTTTTTATTTTTATTATACTAAATTATTTCCTTTAAAAAAATATTTTTTAATTTTTGGCTTTGTTTTAAAAACACAAATTTTCTTTATTTTAATAAATAATTTTTTATCTTCATATAAATATTTTTTTATAATAAAATTTTAAATAATTTATTTTGAAAATTATAATTTTTATTACATGCAAATAATAATTTATTTAATATAACAAAATATTTTTGAAAACAAAGTATATATTTATTTAAGTAATTTTTGTATTTATTTAAGTAAAAAAATTAACAAAATGTATGTATTTGACTTTAAAAAGAATTCCATTTTTGGTGTTTGTAACCGTAAAATTCATTGTTTTTATTTAATTTAATAGCCGCTATATTTTGCAATTACCATATATATTTTTTTCCATCGTGAAAAGAAATTCAAATCTTTTCAATATTTCATTACTCGCGTTATAACAATCTGCCGTCTGCTATTTTTGATAATTTCGATAAGAGATTTTCGCGATAAACGCGAGGTAATTTTCGAAAGCAATATCATTTTTGAGGGAGATCTGAAAATAAATATGCGTTGGTGAAAATCCTTCCTGCTCGCTTGCTATAATATACCAAACAGATAAAGCATTCATAACATAACAGAACACAACACGAAAATAAGATTTCGTTATTTAAATTATATCGTCGCAAAAGCAACTGTTAATAATTTTCGTTCGAATAATACACGCTTCTTTTTTTGGCAAAATAAATTCGATGAATATTACGGTTCGCGTATCCGCATTTCATAATTCTCCGCAAAAAAAAATGATTTTCCAATAAAATACAGAAATATGTTATTTTCAGTTTTTATAATCTCGCAATTTTGTTTCGTACTTTTATGATTTTTTTTATGAGAGACCGAATGTGCATTTTACGCGTGTAATAATATATCCGATTATATATTTTGAGTTAAATCTCCCGTCATAGGTTCACACATTCATCCGCAAGTTCGGGATCTGAGGGGAACGGGAGGGCACGCGTTGCCTGCAAACGCATAATTGCAGATAAACCGACGGACGTGTTCATGCAACTTCGCGCCCTGCACACGCGACCGGAAGGCTTTAACGGCATGAAGAAGTGCACCCGGGGTTGCTGCTCTGCTGGTACGCGGAGGCAAAAGGGACGAGCGTGCCTAAAGTGCATGGATAAACGAATCGGCAATTTCTGGGGGGTTGAGAAGAGGGTAGGATGGGGGAAATTCAAGATGGTCGGGGGGCACTTGAAGGGATGGATTACGGGTCAAGAACGGGAGGTCGGAGGGGATATTACCGACAGGCGGAGTCGAATGATTGTGTAAATCAAGAAGGCACTTAGAGCGCTCGAAATTCCGCTCTACGAAGCTTCCAGTCCAATTCGCCGTCGAGGATTACGCAGACAATTCTCTTCGAGCATAACCGTATTCTAAGGTGATTTCTTACATGATGATCTCGTGTTTGAAGAAATGACGCTAATATATTATTCGGAACATTACTCATTGTGTAATTCTTCTTTTTTCTACAAACAATATAATATCTCTTATTAATTACATTATATATATAAATATATAAATATATATATATATATATATATATATATATATATATATATATATTTTATATTTTAATCTGACATATTTTGATATAAAAAATAAAATATCTCGTAAAATATTTAGTTTTCGATAATCTTACCGTAATACTTTTATGTACAGACTAATGAGACAAATCAATTAGTGTAAAGAAAAAACAAATAATTGTTTAAAAAAATACATTGTAAATAATTACATACTTTTTCTTAAAAACAATTATTTTTTTTATGCTAATTGATTTGTCTCTTTTTTCTACAAACAATATAATATCTCTTATTAATTACATTATATATATAAATATATAAATATATATATATATATAAATATATATATATATATATATATATATTTATATATTTATATATATAATGTAATTAATAAGAGATATTATATTGTTTGTAGAAAAAAGAGACAAATCAATTAGCATAAAAAAAATAATTGTTTTTAAGAAAAAGTATGTAATTATTTACAATGTATTTTTTTAAACAATTATTTGTTTTTTCTTTACACTAATTGATTTGTCTCATTAGTCTGTACATAAAAGTATTACGGTAAGATTATCGAAAACTAAATATTTTACGAGATATTTTATTTTTTATATCAAAATATGAGACAAATCAATTAGTGTAAAGAAAAAACAAATAATTGTTTAAAAAATACATTGTAAATAATTACATACTTTTTCTTAAAAACAATTATTTTTTTTATGCTAATTGATTTGTCTCTTTTTTCTACAAACAATATAATATCTCTTATTAATTACATTATATATATAAATATATAAATATATATATATATATATATATATATATATATATATATATATATATATATATATTTATATATTTATATATATAATGTAATTAATAAGAGATATTATATTGTTTGTAGAAAAAAGAGACAAATCAATTAGCATAAAAAAAATAATTGTTTTTAAGAAAAAGTATGTAATTATTTACAATGTATTTTTTTAAACAATTATTTGTTTTTTCTTTACACTAATTGATTTGTCTCATTAGTCTGTACATAAAAGTATTACGGTAAGATTATCGAAAACTAAATATTTTACGAGATATTTTATTTTTTATATCAAAATATGTCAGATTAAAATATAAAATAACTCAAAAAGTACTTAATGAAAAAATACTTTATTATAGTGTTTTGGAAAGCTCTCGAGATAAGCTACAAGAATATGCAATAAAAAGTAGAGGTTCCCATTTAAGATTTCAAAGTTACCTCCAGCCCCACCCCCAGGGGAGGCGGTAGGCGGCTAACTTTTGCGGGATGGAATTGCTTCCTCGAAAATATTGAGGGTTTATTTGGAACCTTTTTTTTGTACAATGCTTATTTTTATAGATATTTTGCAGTCTCAAGTTAAAAAACTCACCCTGTATATATATATATATATATATATGTACATATATATATGTACATATATATATATGTATATATATGTATATATATATATATATATATATATATATATATATATGTATATATATATAATTTAATAAAATTTAATCAATAAAATATATATCTTGTTTGCAAAAATAAGTTATATGAATTATTGTACAATGTTTGTGTATATATGATCAGATAATTGAATACATTTTAATTATGAATTAGACATTTACATATAATTGCATATTAAATGTAATAGTCTTATGTTAAATATAAGAAAAAGGGTTATTGCGTTTGCGACATTCTATTTAGACAAAAATATTCAACTTTGGAGATATTAAATATCCAACGATAAAATATATGAACGGAAAATGATAACAGTTTAAATTCTAATAAAGAGAAACCATTTTCATTTATATTTTTCCGGATTATCACTGGATTATACACGTGATATGCGTTACATTATCATTCACTGTTTTCTGCAGGGGAATCCTTCCGCAAGTTTTTTTATCTAATCGCCAGCGGGAAAACGCGTTTTTATTGTCAAACTAGTTATGTACAAGCAAAATTCCATCTTCGCTTTTCGCGCGGCGCACAAACATGATTGTGCGCGCGAAATCTTCCCATGGGGCTTCTTCAGCTTTTTCCATTCGTTCATCTCAGATAAGTCGTTCGCGATAACTTTGTTTTCTAGTAAAGTTTTGCCGCGCGTGCACGACTTCCGGTCGTTCGCTGGCTATCGCTTTCGTTCGGTTCGACCGCAACTTATCCCTCGTTCCCTTAATCGAGTATTGCTGGCTTTCACGAGGAAAGTAACTCAAATCATGAGATCGGAGAACACATAAGGGTTGAGTTTATTTCAGAAAAGAAAAAAAAATCTATTTTGGTTTACATTTTCTGAAAGTATGATGTTTGAAAAATGTTTTTTACATTTTATTAAAAAATTCGCAAAATTGACAGAGATATAAGACTTTGAATAAGATGCCCGCGTGTTTTTAAATGGGCCTGCAAAATTAAAAACAAATTTTTTTTTCAAAATACTGTTTCCAAAGTTGGTGTGACGGATATTCTGAAAACTAATGGAGCAAATAATTCCAATTTTTTTGAGAAGGGAAAAGAACACTTTTCTGGGGCGAAGAGGGATACTGAACCTAATTAGAATTTAAAACAAGTAGAGTTGTGCAAATTAAAAACTTGCACATTGCTTCCTCATCATTTTATCTTACAAAGCTTAAGCTGCTTTAAGCATGCGGATTTTTCAATTTTTGCTTCCTCATAGAGGAAGCTTTGTGAGCGAAATAAAAATTAAAATGAATTCTTTCACCGATCCTCACTAAATTCAGTACCAACCATCCTTTAATAATACTCTATTCATGTAAAAAAATTTAATCCGATATTCCAAATTTTCCGAAAGTTACAGCGTGTACAGACATTTCCCAAAAAATTCAAAATTTTATAAAAAATAGACCCTTTCACCGATACTCACCAAATTCAGTAGCAACCATCCTTTAATAATACTTTATCCATGTAAAAAAATTTAACCTGATATCTCAAAATTTGCGAAAGTTACAATGTATACAGACATTTCTCAAAAAATTAAAAATTTTATAAAAAATAAACCCTTTCACCGATACTCACCCAATTTAGTAGCAACCATCCTTTAATAATACTTTATCCATGTAAAAAAATTTAATCTGATATCTCAAAATTTGCGAAAGTTACAATGTATACAGACATTTCTCAAAAAATTAAAAATGTTA
Source organism: Formica selysi (assembly GCA_009859135.1). Taxonomy (NCBI): domain Eukaryota; kingdom Metazoa; phylum Arthropoda; class Insecta; order Hymenoptera; family Formicidae; genus Formica; species Formica selysi. Next base: position 1,556,895 of record CM020820.1, read on the forward strand.
TAAAAAATGAGAATTTCATCGATTTTCACCAAATTCAATACCAACCATCCTTGAATGATACTCTATCCATGTAAAAAAAATTTAACCCGATATCTCAAAAATTGCGGAAGTTAGAGGTTGTACAATATATTGTATACATACATACATACATACATAACACATACACACATACACACACACATACATACATACATACATACATACATACATACATACATACATACATACAGACATTTTTTAGGAATATGATTTTTCGACGTTTTGGAACATTCTAAACACATTGGCATAGAAAACTTGAAAGAAAATTTTGTCACGAAAACAAAGCTTCCTCTATGAGGAAGCAAAAAAAATATTTATTATTTTCCTGATTTTTGAAAAATAAAAAAATGTCAGCAAAATTAAAATCTAATTTTAAAAAGACATTACTTTGTTATTTTTCAATTTTTTTTCTAATTAAATTAGCTTTAGTATTCTAAAAATATCTTACGGGATAAATTCAGACAATTATAGGACAATTACAGTTCATTTCAGACAATTATACGAAGAGCAGAATATCATACCGTCGAATCATGTATTTTTTAATAAAGCTAAATATCTAAGATTTAAAAAATACTCACGTACTGTTTAAACATCAATAAAAATATATTTAAAACGGCAATAAAATCAATTTTTAATATTCTTCAAGAAAAAATCCTAAAAATCAATTTTTTATTCTAAAGTAGACTGGATTTTTAAATATTTGTCTACTTCACGAATTTTTCGCATAAGATGGCGCGCGCGTGACATTTTCTCTGTGTCACTTTCGAGTCCACTTCACTTTTCGCGAATATTGTTCTAAAACGATGAACGTCAATCAATGTACACAACATTTACCGCGGTGTGAAAATTATTTTGACAGGTTCCGTTTCAATTCTGAAGAATGTAACGCGATTCGTCATCGGCAAATGTGTTCCCTTAAAACGACGAAAAGGATTTATGAAGTCTACGTTTCGCTTTCGCAGATAAGAACGGAAATCGAATCTGTCGTCCGCACGCGCGCGTTCATATATAGTACGGATCTTTGATATATGCCCGATGTGAAGAATCTATTCGCGTGCACGCGATTAAAGGATCGTGCTCGTTCAAGAGGTGCAAAGGAGAGGGATGCTATGAAAGCGCCATTAGGAAGGACAATGAGCGATTCATAGGAAGAATTGGCATGGACGAAAAAAAAGAACGCCGTAAAGAGAACGCTTAGGAAGATTATGAGAGATTGAAAAGAAAGAAAATGATATACGGGAGAATGAAATAGGAATTTGCGGTTTCACGCGAGAATTCAAGACAACGATCTCATTTCTTTGATACGGTTGATTTAAGATTAATACGCAAAACGTTAAAGACAGATCCCATAATCCGAGATGAAAATTTTTATCGCGAATTTTTAATTTTTCGTAATGAAAACTGTGAATTATAAAATCTTGTGAAATGTCATTAAGTCACTAAAATATGCAAAACTAAAATTCTTAGCAAAACTTTCGCTACTTATTAAAATTTCTGTGAAGTTTTGTCTGGAGAAATTTCTGAAATATAAACTCTCTCTTCTTAAAAATTTGTATCATCTAATGGAATCTAATGAAACATCAAATATATAGATGTATATATATATATATGTACGTCGTATATTTCTGGTGTTCTGTGTCAGCTGCACTTAATGCAAGCAAATACAAATTCACGGAGTTTTATACCTGTGTTATATGACGCCGATTGTCTTTATGTCGTTTTACGAGTCAGCTGCTTAACATTTTGCTCTTCGTCGCAAATTAATGCAACAAAAGCCATTTCCAGGTCGTAACTCGTAGGTTGAATTATATCATTAGACGAAAATTGTGATAATGAAATTGATATTAAACTAATCGTGCGACTTTAAACTGCAGATTTAAACTGTTAACAAATCGGAAAACACAGTCATATCAGATAGAATTAATATTTCTGACGTTTATAGAGCCGAATTTTATGGTTCGAATAAAGTGGAAATTTCGAAAGTCGTTATCGGAAAATCAATACTCATCAGCTTGTATTATCATTTTGGTAAATCAAGTCGAATGTGATATGTATGAATAGATGAAATGCGATACGCGAAATGCGATACGAGATGAGATGAAAATTCATTTGCGAATTTTTTATCGATGCAATCTGATGCAATGTAATGAGTTACAAGAAGATTAATTAGCGATGGGATTAAGTATCTTATAAGTAGGTTCGAATTTTGTTTGCATGATTTTGAACTCTTTACTCGATTACTTCAGAAAAAAAGTCCTTTTAAGTAGACATGAATTTAAACGAGATAGGTTCAAACTCTTTGAGTATCTCGAAAAACAAGAGCATTACTGGATGAAGTATGCTCGAATCTTTTATCAATATTTGTGTGTGTGTTTGTTTGGTTGTAGACATAAGTGAAATGGGAGATGTGTGTATGTATAGCAAATATTATAAATAAGTTTAATCTTAGAGTTTCAGTACTACTTTTAAAAGATTTGATTCTTTACGATAGAAAGTACTTATAAATACGTTTCGAATCTTGTAGGTATTCATTCTAAAATTCGAATATAACTGTTCTAGATTCGATTTTTTTGCAAGTACAATATATGAAATATTATTTCTTATGAGAATTCAATCAAATCTTAAAAAATGAAACTTAATTATTAAATTCGACTCGGATTTTTAAGTACATGTATGTATATTGAACTTGATCCCATTTCTGAAAATAATGTACTACTACTGATTGTGAGTTTCATTTGTTTTGCTTCGATTAGTTCCTGAAGCGGGCCATTTTCTTTCAAATTTTATAACGGGTGGAAAAATGTAGAAATAGAAAAATGTGCACTATGTATAGTAGAACTATGCAGTCCCTTTTTTCGAGAATTGTGGAAATTTATAAGATTTATTATTATTCTAAAAAAAGTTTTGCGGAAAACTAAGTAATTGCGACTTATTAATTTTTTACATTAAATATTTTACTTGTCTTAAATTTTACGTTTTTATTAAAATGAAATATGCTTATGTGTGAAATTAGCTAAAAATTAATAAAGAGATTTTTCCATATTGTTAATAAAAGTCCTAATAAAAAAATTAGTGTTTTTGTTTCTCTAATTATATGCATCGTTATATCTAAGGTCATCAGTAATTGAACGTATCAAGGATATTTATAAATTCCACCACGGGGACAAAACAATCTACAACACAATACATAAATTTTTAATTTTGGTTTAATGATTTTAACTTCCACTGTATATTATGCAAGCTGTATCGCAATGATTTCGATAAGCCTCGTAATCCTATCTAGTGTTTGATCTCGTCTCAGATTCTGTCAAGTCGCCGGGAAAGCCGAGTTCTGGACCGGTTCGCACGTCCTCCGTTAGTAAATACCTGTTCTGCCACGAACGCATTTTGCAGGGATGCCGCTTCTCTCTCTCTCTCTCTCTCTCTCCCTCTCTCCCTCCCTCTCTCTCTCCCTCTATCCCTCCCTCTCTCCCTCCCTCTCTCCCTCCCTCTCTCCCTCCCTCTCTCCCTCCCTCTCTCCCTCCCTCTCTCCCTCCCTCTCTCCCTCCCTCTCTCCCTCCCTCTCTCCCTCTCTCGCTTATAGGAATCTCGACTTTGCGCGCGCGCGCGTTCTCACTCTCGTCAGATATCGTGCCGTAGAGTTGCTAGAGCCAAGCAATTTGTTAATGGCGATAATTTAGCAAAGCGGATTAAAACAACGTCGTCTCGGCGGCGCAGCATTTATCAACGTTAAGTTTCATCAAGTCCAACGACAATACGAGCTCATGCAAACGATCGACTGTATAAACTTAATAGACGCGATCGCACTTGCGGAATCAGCGAAATAATGTGCGCTTTCGAGAAAAAATCGATTGTAATTTTTTTATTTCTTTAAACTTTTTTCTTTATTCGTTTTGTGAGACTTTTTTAATGTTTTTTAATCAGCTAATAATAATAAAAATTGGATTGTTAACAATATATTTATTATTGTAGCTCCGTAGTTTAAAAAAAGGATAATATTCAGAAAACTGATAATTCTTCTTTGGAAAATTAAAAATGAATATTTTAATTTTTTCTAAAGGTAGAGATTTTACTCGGTAATTCTTGACAAATTAAAACTTTTAAACTATTACTTTTTACTTTTTCTTTTTTTTTATTGATGTATGTATTCTTCGATTAATTTGGAATTGTCTTCAAAAATTTTGAAAAAAAATGTCATTTTGGCTATGACGTTGCATCTTTTTGTTCTATTCATTATAATGGATTGTTGACGATGAGCGAAAAACGTCAAAGGCAATGTAACCACGTTGTGAATGCCGATATAACCGCCAATTACAGCGTCAAAATTAATGTGTAATTTCGCTTTGACGTGCTTTGTGCGTAACTTTCAGAATGTGGGAGCCAGAACAATGCTAATTATCGCCCTGCACTGCAAGAAATATTAATCAACGTATCCCAGTTAGGATATAACGAGCGTACTATGTGCAAAAACTTCCATTTTTATTCATTACGATGTAGTGCGAACATACATTTATTTTGATAAATATTAAACAAAATACCGATCTACATTCTTTCCCCCAATTTTTTATCGCAAAATTAGATACTTATGAGCATAGTAAAATATTTATCATCCAGCACAGAATCTATGTAATTAACGCATGTATCTTACTATAATGTATATATTTATGTGTGCGTGTATAATTACGATATATATAATATTTTTATCTTTTAATAATAATTAAAAGTTTTTTTTTCTTACTTATATATCAAAATAAATATAAAATTTTGAAACCTTCTGTCATATTATGTATTTAACGCGTACAATCGCATACAGAATAGTCTATCTTTGACATTACCACTTAAAATTAAAACATTCTTTTTTATAAATTTTTAAGAGGAAGTTAAAACTGTGTATAATTTTTAAAAATTCTATATGATTCCAAAAAAAAACGTGATATTCTCTGTAAATTTGCTCTTTTGGTAGCATCGCGTATTATTTCTCTAAAAGCGATGTAAAAAATATTTTACATAAAATGTTACGTAAAATATTCAATGCAGTTATCGATTCGCATAAATATCTGGAAACACGGTAATGCGTAATTTTTTTTCCAAACAAAAAACGAACAGAGAATATGTGTACATTTGATATTCGCTATGAAATTTTCGTCGGTGACGTCAGGGGAGCGGATGGCGGATTTTGAACGTAAATTTCGACGCGATGCATCGCCCTCGCAAAAATGGGGAATGGCATAAAACGGGGAGATTGAGGGGGATGCGAAACGTTTCAGTGGCTGTCGCCTACAAATACCGCGATCCTCTTGGCAAAATCTGCATACCGAAGAGCTGTAACAGCTCACTCCTCCACGTCCGCCACCATCTTCGTCCCCTTATCTCATCTCTTTCATCGCTATTGTTCGATTCCGCCGATTTTCTTCGGCTCTTCGTATTACCGCATTTTTCCTTCGTTTCATCGCTTTTTGAGAGAGTGCGTCTCTTTCTCTTTTTTCTTTTTTTTCTCTCGTCGTGTGTACCCAAGGATATTTTAATGTGTACGAGCGTATCCTCTTTTGATACACGAAGAATATAGAATAAATAAAGCAGCATCCAGTGGAAAAACGATAAATCCCGGGAGGCGCGCCAGCAATTTGTTGAATGGGAAGAGAAAGAGAGTAAGAGAAGGGCAAAGAGAGAGAAAAGGGTTCAGTGAAAAACGGGTGCAGTATAAGAGAAAGGGCAACGTGAGAAAAGCGAAGGACAGCTGAGACGTGCACGTTCGAAATCTTGGCGTGTAATTTATGAAGGCGAGCATTATGTAATTTGAGCGATAAATAATGTTATTATAATAGCATCCCACGGTTTATCACGGGAATAGAGGCTCTTTGTTGCATTGTTGAAAGATTTACTCGGGATTTACTTTACCCAGACTTTATCCATATTTGATGAATTTATAGAATTTCGATATATATTATATATATCGCAAATTTATTGTGTGTAATATGAAATTATTTGTATCTTGTGTTATATGCAAATTTTTAGTTGTTCATCAACATTTTAATACCTTAATTTGTTTTTAATTATTTTTAAATTAATTGCTAAAAGCAATGATATTATAGGAAGAATGGAGCACACACACATACTATGATGAAAAATATAAATATAGTTGATGTTATGTAAATCTGAATATTAATGCAATATATTAAATAATTAAATATATTAAATATATATTGGATTTCTTTAATATTTTATATTTTTAGGTAACGCAACGCTTAGAGTGAGCATACATAGCGTTGCTTCTTCGCAAGCCGAGGATTAAAACTCGAGAAAGTTTAATCGAGTCACGTGTATATTCACTTTTATCCGAAGCAGTCTGGGTTATCTTTGAAAATTAAATGTAAACGTTTAGTTTCTATAATATCCGCTGAGTAACCCAAGATAACTGCCTATGTTAAAAGTTTATTTAAACAAGCTGCGAAGAAAATAATAAGCTTAATTCAACAAACCGGGATATAATTGAAAAAAACTTTTGTTTATACACGGTATATAACTTTAGATCTCTAATTGGAAAAGTGAAACTTTTAAAATAAAATTAGTTTTTAAAATGTATTGTGCAATAAAAAGCGATACATTCGTAATACTACACGGAAAAAAAAATTAGCTGCCGTAGCTAAAAACTGCGTGTGGTAACTAGATTTCAGTTGTAATATATGGACAGCGAACATCTTAGCTGTGACACCTATTTATTAATTGCAACAGCGAACATCTTAGCTGTGATACCTATTTATTAGGTGCAACAGCAAACCGTTTTGCTGCAGTTTAGAAATTTATATTGCAAACCATGATTAGCTATGGTAGCGAAAATTTTTTTTTCCGTGTAAGATAACTCGGTTGACGTTAAAAATGATTAATACTTTTTAAATGTTAATACTTGATAAAAAAGAAAAGAACGTGTATATTAAAACAATGACGAATTTTATTCTAACCGTATCGTTTAAATTACAATAAAGGACATAATATACTTTTAATTCATGCTATTTAGTGCTATTAAGTTCCTTTTATTACTAATCTGAAAGTAAAATTTTGAATTAAAATTTTTTACTCTTCTAAAAGAAAGCTATGTGATTTCCAGAAAATAAGCGTATATAGTAATATAACATTAAATATAATTATTTTATTTAATTATTTAATACTATAATAATTAGAATTAGAGTATGACGATCTAAACAGATGACGTTATTTACTCCCCTGCGACGCGTTTTACTTTTACGAACGTCAAATGCGATTAATAAATTGCGATCACAATTTACATATCATGTAATAAATCGCAAATAATTACGCGCGAGGTTTCGGGCCGTCGGGGAAATAGAATATCTGCCATTTATTAATATTAATGCGGCCATGATGCTCGCGTCGTACTCGCGCGAAAACGAGACCATGTGATGGTATTCGAAAAATGTGATGGATCTCTAATTAGGTTGTTTTTGCAAAATTAATCACCCTAATTAATCCCGCTCAATTCGCCGCAAATTAATCGGGCACGTTCGTCAAAGCTAATCTGCAATTTTATTAATTCACTTGACAAGCACTCGTCGGATCTGTTATTTTCCTACTTTGCGGTTATTATATTATAATATATCATTAATGTATTAAAAGAGATTAGTAATGGAATCGTTATTAATCTCTTGAGAGACAATTTTGCAGATATTATTGATTTATTAAAAACATGTTATAGACTGCATCAATCATTTTTTATATATATTATATAATATTATATAATATATAATATATTATATAAATATATTATATAATATATTATATAATATATTATATAATATATTATATAATATATTATATAAATATTCAGATCCCAAATCCTAAAATATTATTCAAGAAATGGGACGAGAGGTTATAGTTACAGTAAAGAACTTTTTACATATTTCGTTAACAAGTATAAATAAAAAAGAGTGAATTATATGTTTAGTAAATTACAGTAATTTACTTTTAATTGTAGTATTTTCTATTTATAAATATTGATTTTACTCTTTTTACTCCCGACTGCTGCCAACCGCAGGTTGGCAAAAAACGGAGGGAGTATGCGTTTCACCGAGCTCGGATCGGTTGTCCGAATTATTCTCGATAACTACTACATAGTTTGATATCATCTTTTGCTCAAAAGCTTCTTATTAACCAAGGAAGGTTTAAAGCGTATAATTATCGTTATTTATGTTGTTAATAAAAAGTGAAAAAACAATATGGTCTCGTCTACGCGTCCTCTCATTGGCTGCCGAGTGTATCTAAGAAGCAAAATGATTCACCAATAAGATTCGTTCTGAGCATCTGCATAGGGAACTTTAGTAACTTACTGAGGACATCTCGAAGTAATCGTGGCGGGAAAAAATAGGTTAGACATAATCATATGTGTCAAGTAACAGTTTTTGTAGTTGTCAAGTTTTTTTATTATCAAGTTATTATTAAAAAATGGACATATCTCAACAAACTATTAGACAAGTAAGTTTTTTCATTATTTATTTAATTATTTAAATTATCTAAATTAATTCATTATTTATTTAATTATTTAAATTATCTAAATTAAATTAAATTATTAGACAAGTAAGTTTTTTCATTATTTATTTAATTATTTAAATTATTTAAATTAAATTAAATAATATATACATATTTATTTAAATTAAATAATATATATATTTAATTAATTATATATATATATATATACATATATACAATTATTATATATCTGCATAGCTACAATTATTATATGTTTGTTTGCATAGCTATCATTATGGCTACACAGTTTATATATTTGTCTGCGTAGCTATCATTATGTCTATACAGTTTATATATTTGTCTGCGTAGTTATTATTATGTCTACACAGTTTATATATTTCTCTGCGTAGCTATAATTATGGCTATACAGTTTATATATTTGTCTGCGTAGCTATAATTATGGCTATACAGTTTATATATTTGTCTGCGTAGCTATAATTATGGCTATACAGTTTATATATTTGTCTGCATAGCTATCATTATGTCTACACAGTTTATATATTTGTCTGCGTAGCTATCATTATGGCTACACAGTTTATATATTTGTCTGCGTAGCTATAATTATGGCTGTACAGTTTATATATTTGTCTGCGTAGCTATCATTATGTCTATACAGTTTATATATTTGTCTGCGTAGTTATTATTATGTCTACACAGTTTATATATTTCTCTGCGTAGCTATAATTATGGCTATACAGTTTATATATTTGTCTGCGTAGCTATAATTATGGCTATACAGTTTATATATTTGTCTGCGTAGCTATAATTATGGCTATACAGTTTATATATTTGTCTGCATAGCTATCATTATGTCTACACAGTTTATATATTTGTCTGCGTAGCTATCATTATGGCTACACAGTTTATATATTTGTCTGCGTAGCTATAATTATGGCTGTACAGTTTATATATTTGTCTGCGTAGCTATCATTATGGCTATAGAGTTTATATATTTGTCTGCGTAGCTATAATTATGGCTGTACAGTTTACATATTTGTCTGCGTAGCTATAATTATGGCTGTACAGTTTATATATTTGTCTGCGTAGCTATAATTATGGCTGTACAGTTTATATATTTGTCTGCGTAGCTATAATTATGGCTGTACAGTTTATATATTTGTCTGCGTAGCTATAATTATGGCTGTACAGTTTATATATTTGTCTGCGTAGCTATCATTATGGTTACGTTAAAGTTTATATATTTCAATTTAGATATTATTATTTTAGTCTCTTCCTCTGTCTATTTCTCTCTCTCTCTCTCTCTCTCTCTCTCTCTCTCTCTCTCTCTCTCTTGTGATTATATTATGTTGTTCATTAATAAAAAGATTGCAGCGAAAATACTTGGAAGAATAAAAGATACATTGAAGTTGCATGATAAGTATATAATGATTCATTATTCTTCTTTATTATTATATAGTACATCTTGTATTACATGTTTTATATATAATTATAATAATTATGAAACTTGTGTATATATATAGAATGAAGAAACATGAGGGCAAAAAGAAGAATGAGCAGCACTACACGTATTGGCAGCATTATTGCGCCGCACTTATGTGCTTATTATTGGCAGCAGTGTTGCGCCTTATATGTGAAGACAGAAAACAGAAAGGAGTAAAAATGGATGGACATCAATGGAGCTAATAAGATTCTAGTATCAAAATAAAGCAGACAAGAAGGATTTCAAGACGAAAGAAGATAAATCAAGAATTTGTTTATATTTTAAATTTTGTTTGTTCATATTTTATTAGCTTATGTATTTATACATATATGTATTTATACATATTATGTATTTATACATATATGCATTTATACATATATGCATTTATACATATATGCATTTATACATATATGCATTTATACATATATGTAATACAATTATTATTATTTCTATATAAAACTGTATAGAAATTATATAGAAATTATATAGAAGAATAGAATATTAAATAGAATATAAAATTATATATAACAGTATACTTATCAGATAAATATTATATATATTAAGTCTTCTTCAGGTAACACGAAGAAAGAAGAGGTATAATAAAAATATTGGACGAAAAAATTATGCAGCGAAATACAAAGCGCGCTATAGAAAGCAAAATACAACAGCATGTTCTACAGCGAACAACGTACAAATATTAAATGTAGCGAGAAAGCAATTGTTACATAATAATGAACACGTTTCACAAGATGTAACTAATGCGCTTTTATCCAATAATCAAACATTACATGCTAGTAATGTGTTATCGATCCCTCAGGAAATTCCACAATATGATATTGATACGCATAGGAAAATGTTGTTACAACAATTTTATTTAACTATATCGTCCTTTGCGGATATTAGTTGTGATGTTTGTAAAAAATTATATTATAAAAAACAAATATGTATTACGAAAATATCTCCTACAACGATAAATATTTTTCCTACCGAGTTACGCGAACTAAATACAATAATTACATGTTTTCGTTGTGCCAATTTGATAAAAAAAGGCAAAGTTCCAACACAAGCATATTGGAATGCTATGTTTTTGGATGAAATACCAGATGTTATACGAAATTTAAGTGACATGGAACAAAGACTTTTATCAAGAATTGTTCCATTTATAAAAATTATTAAATTAGGTGGACGATTCGGTCAATCAGGTTTTCGAGGGCAAGCTGTTTTATTTGCACAAGATATAGAAGAAATATCGGAGCAATTACCATTACCAATTACCAGAATAGGTATGATTATTGTATGTGAACAACTTGAGAATGTTCAACGATGCCGACAATTTCAAATAAACGTACAAAATTTATCAGCTGCTTTATTGTGGTTAATTCAAAATAATCCTTTATATCGAAACATTAATATTAATTTTGATGCTGCAAATCTTGATATTTCACAAATATGTCAAGTAATCGTAACACAGGACAATAATACAAATATTGATGTTAATAATTTTGTCCCATCTACAGAGCAGGTAATAAATAAAACTGATTTGATCGAAATAGCTGGGAATAGAGCAATAATCAGAGGTTCCATACATCAAGGTCATGATATGTTTTCTGATGCTACTAGAGGGAAACAGTGCACTGCAATTGCAGCGGTTGCTATAGCTATGTCTTTATTACATAATCTTCAAACTTGGACAAAGAATCTTATCGATACTATTTTATTAATAGGAGATGCGTTATATGTAACAAGTATATCAAAACGTAAGAATCCTCATCTTGCTGAAATCAACAGAGATTTTTTATCAGTTGATGAACTACATACAGATATTGAAATATTTGGAAATGTTATTAACCTTTTTATTACTCAAGATAGTAGTATATCAGGGCATTTATATAACGACAATAGTGCAGAAGGATTTCCTAATTTGAAAAATGCTTTAAATATTTTCTTTCAGGATCATAATTATGGTATATTAACTGTAAACGGAATTTCTGTTGCTATATTTAAATTAAATAACAACTTTTGGATATTTGATTCGCATTCAAGAGGATCAAAACATTAGAAAAATAAAATAAAAAAGAAACAATAAAAAATAACAAAAACAAAAATTTTAATATTTAAATAAAATAAGCTTTGAAAAGTTTGAAATAATATCTATTCCTAAGTATTGATACAATTATTTAATAAAAAAAACAATAAAAAAAAACAATAGAAAAAAACAATTGAAAAAATAATATAACAAAAAAAAACAATTGAAAAAAATTAAATTAACAAAAAAATAATAGACAAAAAAAAAATTAAAAATAAAAAAATAAATTAATAAAAACAAATTATAAAAAAAATTATAATAAAAACAAAAATAAATTAATTAAAAAAACAATAAAAAACAATAGAAGCAAAAAAACATTTTTTTTTAAAAAAAATCCCTCCCGACTGCTGCCAACAAAAGCCCAACATTGAATTAATAAAATAATAGACAAATTAATAAAATAATAGACAAAAAAAACAATATAAAAAAAAACAATAGAAATAAAAAAAATTATATAAAAATAATATAACAAAAATAAATTAATAAAAAAAAATAATGAAAAAATAATATAACAAAAAAATATTTCCAATAAAACAATTTGCTTAGAAAAGTTTGAAATAATATCTTTTATTATATTATTATTATTATATATTTAGTATAATATTAAGTATAAGAAATCACACAAATAAGTTTATTCGAAGTATTATTTATTTATTGTTAATTTTAATTTATTCCTATAACATGTTTATTTAATTATTAATTATTGTTTATAACATGTATTTTTTAATTATTAATTATTATTATTTGAATTTATTATTTGTTTGAATTTATTCTTATAACATGTTTATTTCAATTATTCTTATTACATGTTTTGCACTATATGATTTAATAATTAATTATACTTTCTTATTATACTAATTATTAATTGCATATTTTACAAGAGCAGTCGGGAGACGCCAAGCTAGTGAATGTGTGCGTATGCATTTGCGTGTACGTGCATGCGTATGCGTATACGTGCGTACGTATGCGTGTTCGTGTGTATGCATATGGGTGCGTAAACGTATGCATGTGTATGTATCTATATGGGTATACATGCGTTGCGTGTACGTGCGTGCGTGCATATGTGCGTGCGTGCGTGCATATGCGTGTATGTGCGTAGGTATGCGTGTGCGTGTGTATGTATGTACGTATACATGCGTGTGCGTGTGTATGCGTGTGTATGTATGTACGTATACACGCATATGCGTGTACGTGCGTGGTGCATGCATAAGCGCGTGTGCGCGCATGCGCGCACGTGCAACGAATCTTACTTGGCGTCTCCCGACTGCTCTTGTAAAATATGCAATTAATAATTAGTATAATAAGAAAGTATAATTAATTATTAAATCATATAGTGCAAAACATGTAATAAGAATAATTGAAATAAACATGTTATAAGAATAAATTCAAACAAATAATAAATTCAAATAATAATAATTAATAATTAAAAAATACATGTTATAAACAATAATTAATAATTAAATAAACATGTTATAGGAATAAATTAAAATTAACAATAAATAAATAATACTTCGAATAAACTTATTTGTGTGATTTCTTATACTTAATATTATACTAAATATATAATAATAATAATATAATAAAAGATATTATTTCAAACTTTTCTAAGCAAATTGTTTTATTGGAAATATTTTTTTGTTATATTATTTTTCATTATTTTTTTTATTAATTTATTTTTGTTATATTATTTTTATATAATTTTTTTTATTTCTATTGTTTTTTTTTATATTGTTTTTTTGTCTATTATTTTATTAATTTGTCTATTATTTTATTAATTCAATGTTGGGCTTTTGTTGGCAGCAGTCGGGAGGGATTTTTTTTAAAAAAAAATGTTTTTTTGCTTCTATTGTTTTTTATTGTTTTTTAATTAATTTATTTTTGTTTTTATTATAATTTTTTTATAATTTGTTTTATTAATTTATTTTTTTATTTTTAATTTTTTTTTTGTCTATTATTTTTTTGTTAATTTAATTTTTTCAATTGTTTTTTTTGTTATATTATTTTTTCAATTGTTTTTTTCTATTGTTTTTTTTATTGTTTTTTTATTTATTTATTCAATAATATTTAATAAGTATATATATTAAATAATTTTATATATTTTTAATAAGTATATTTATAAAAAATATTTATTTTTTAAGTATATTAAATAAGTATTTTTTTATTAAATATATTAAATAATTTTATTTATTAAATATATTAAATATATTTCTCTTATTTATTTTTTAAAGATATATAAAATTATTTGTTTTTCAAAAAGCGCTTTGTACACTTTTGATAGCGTTAATACAAGTCTGTTACGATGTACAATAACTGCATGTGTAAATGGTTACTTTCTGTTCTCCTTTTGCTTCTTCACGACGACGATATTCTTAAACGGTATTTCGCGAGCTATAATCGAAACTACAAGGATAAGGGCAAGATAAATGCACGCCATTTACGTGCATACTCCTGCTAAGAAATAATTCGAAATCGTAACGGCGTCATTCTATTTCCTCGTATACATGCCGGACATAACGCTGACTATTACCACTCGGATCATTTATTTTTATTATTTATGACCATTACTCATGGATATAAGTTGTTGTTCTGTCGTGTAAGAGTTTATTTTTGCAGCCATTTTTCCTCGCTCGCTTATGAATGTTTCACCAAGTTTTCCCGCGCGAGGTGTTCAGTAATAGGCACGTGTGGTACAGATGATAATACTTTACGCGGAAAATGGAGCTAAACGTATCTTCATAAAAATACCAAAACTATAGAATAATTTAAAAAAGAAGAGGAGTTTTGATAAATAACGCAGTCAGAGATGCAAGAAGATAAAATCTTATTTTAGAATCTCTGCTTAAAGCATATAAGATGTAAAGACTAAACATTTAAAAATAATGAAAGACATATTAACCAATTAAATGAAATATATTAATCAAATAAATTTTTTGAAATAAAAGATATATTATTTTAATATTTAACTTTTGAGGAGTTGAAAGTTCCTTTTTTGCATCAAACTCGCTTATTTCTTGGAAACGGAGGATCGAAAACGTAGGGTATAGTAAAATTATCATAATTGAAAGCTCACATAAATCTTTAAACGGCTAATAAGTATGCGTTTTTCATCTTATCGATTGATCGCAAAATTCTTGCGATGTAATAAAATTCGAGCGTGTAAAGTCAGTACAGAATTTAAACAACGATTTATTACGGCGAAAAATTGTAGTATGCCAGAGAAGTCATGGCGTTTACATAGCGGGATAATACATCTTTCAACGTATGTACGATCTGTCGGTGCTTGAATTTACGAAAAGAATGCTAATGCCTCCCGCGGCGCTCGCTCTTATGGCGATCATTTCGCGGAAATACGAAACGTGGCACATATACGAGTATTTCGGCGGGCAGGTGCGAGCATAGACGTATCTAAAATATCTGTCACCTGAGACAAATCCGTTCCTCGCGATCTATTTCCCATAAATAACTCAAAAATTTATACGAAATATACATATATGATATGTTTGCAAAGATGTGTCCAACAACTATGTTTCTTTCTTTGGATTTTCTGGTTTTAGTCAATATTGTAATTTGTTTGAAAACTCCAATGAAATTTAAATTTAATAATTAAAATAAAAGATAAAATATTTAAATGTATCAAAAGAAAAAAAGATATATTATGTAAATAAACAAATGAAATTTTTGTTTGATTCAAAAACATTTTAACTCTTGCAATGCCAAGAGAAACGAACTTTAATAGGACAGGAAATATACATATATCAATTTATATATAGATACATATAATATTCGTGAATAGATACTTTTTCTTAATCTGACGAATTTTTCAGTAATTCTGGATATTTTAATTCTTTCTAGTAAATAATTCGAAAACTTAAAAAAGGACGCGAAAGAGAGAAAATATGTTATGTTTGCAAGAGTTTCGTTTTATAGTTTGGCGAATTTTCTATTCGGTTTGTAAACTTGTAATGACATTTCCCGACCGAAATGGACTGTCTTCCTCGTGCCTATTCGCGTTCAATACGCCACTGCAAAGCAGTTTTCCCAGGCAGGTATAAGTTTGCTTTAGCAGGCCGTGCACGTGTGCGCCGGCCGTGTGCACTTCTCGTGACACGCCAGCCACGTACAACGGACCATCGTGATGGTGCCAGGCTAAACGAATAACTTATGCGTTCTGAATAAGAGACCGGCGCCGTCTGGCCCGACGCCCGGCGACGCTACTTTCGCGAAACGTGCGCCTATACAGGTAGTCGCTCCGGAGAAAAGAAAGTATATCGGTGTTTCTTAAATGCATGAGAAAAAATTTATTACGATTTTTTTATTTAGAATAAATAGCCCAAATTTTTATTTCAGGCAGAAATATCCCAATTATTTTTTTGTCCGATATTTGAATGGTTTCTTTAAAACACTAAAATGTGAAGACTGAAGCTGGAATGAAAATTGAATCGTTACAGATTTATTAATCGTGTTTGAGATGTTCTAACAATAAGTTGCAAGTGATTCTTAAATACATGAGAAAAAATTTATTAAAATTTTTTATTTAGAATAAATAGCTCAAATGTTTTTTTTGGACAAAAATATCTCAGTTATTTTTTATGTCCGATATCCGAACAGTTTCTTTAAAACGCTAAAGTGTGAAGATTGAAGCTGGAATGAAAATTGAATCTTTACAGATTTATTAATCGTGCTTGAGGTATACTGTAAGTTGCAAGTGGAAAATGTCGGAAATGCGAACACGGATTTCGCACGGTAATATTGGCAAGAGTAAATCAAGCTACTTCGGGAGCGATAAATTCCTAGCAACAAGCAAATACGAAACCGTCGGAACAAAGTTGCCTGCTAGTACTTCATCCGATATTATTCGCCGCTGAGGCTACAAAGCCGCCGACGCTGCCGTTACGCCGATGATAACGACAACGCGAAACTGGAGGAACCGCAATTAGCGAATTAACGGGGCGCAATTATCACGGTTTGTCGAGGATTCCATTAATTCCTGTGCAAAGCCCGCGGCGTTAGAATTTAATGCGCATTAATGGTAATTGAACGTGACTAGACTTCAAATATTTTTGTTAAATGCGAACTGCACCGTTTTAATTGCACGGCGTATTTACACCTTTATGTATGCTGCGTTTATGAATTAAAAAAAAGCGTAACTTTCTGTTTTTAAGTAAATATATTACAGTAAATGCAAAAATGTATTTTATTTAATATTAATAAGGTACAAAGAAATAAAATAACGTCAGTAAATTGTCAGTATTCTTAATAAATACGAGTGTTTTTATTTTTAACAAAATAATAAGTACAAAACTGATAGCATAATTAGAAATGTAAAAAAACCGTTTTTTTCTAATAGAAAACAAACGTTGAAAAAAACAAATTTAATTATTTTTAATTATTTTTTTAAATACAGTGTGACCCGCAATGACCGCCCACTAAGTACATAGAGTTATTCCTTACCAAAAACTGAATCGAAAAGTCCTAAACCATTTTTTTTTATAACGCTTAATAAAGGAGTTATTGTTGAGTAAAGTCTGGCTAATCAGCGCCGATCTATTGTTTATATTAAAATAGTGATTAAAGCATATTAAAAAAAATTAAAAATTCTGTTTTTATATCTATAATAAAGACAATTCATTCAGATTCAATTTTGATTTATTTTTGAAAATAATTTATTTATTTAAAAATACTAATTACATAATTGTATAGCCAATTGGAATGCGATCTATTACATTTAAAATATAGTGGTGGTTAATTTAAATCTATCATATACAAAATCAAAAATAATAAAAAATTAATTTGCAATAATCAAAATATAAAGATGTTAGATATCTGAAAAAACACAAAATTTTTATGAAAAAAAAACCTTTTGTGTTTTCTATTTACATCTCTAAGCATAATGCCTTCTTATTTTCGCGAAAGAAATATATTTACAACATTTTATACAACTAGAGGAAGAGTGAATAGATCACCGATCGTATTTATCTTATATACCTGATATATATTATTTACACAACGAGATAATTCAAAATGAGACGGACGATCGGATAGATCGGGCAGGGGAGTAGCAATTCGTGCCGTTAAGGCCACTTATCCATTCTAATGAGTGTTTAATCGAATCGGCCAATCCAATAGGTAGAGCAGCCCAGGTGGCGGCCGAAGCTGCATATCCGCTGGTCCGTGCTATCGCGAGTATTAGCCGGTCCGTTCTCATCTGATGTCACATTGATCATACGAACCCTTGGACCCGTGGGTGGTCTTCGCAACGTGTGTATCGCCAGCAAGACACACACACACACACACACACACACACACACACACACACACACACACACGTTTCCAACCGTGGGTTGATACGCGTTGCCCAGTATAATACATGTGACAGCTTCTTTGTTGGCTATTGTCAAACCGATTCTCGACTACGATTGAATCGGTAACATCGAGCCCTCCTCCTCCCAATTTCGTAGATGAGCAATGTTTATTGACCGATTCGTAACTCTCCGCCCTTTCGCCGATTCCGAAATGGACTCGCTGAACGGTATAAATGTCCGTCAAACCGCTCAGCGGATGCGACGATAAATTGGATGAATTGGCCAATTTATCATCAGTCACTTGATCCTCCTCCCCTCTCCCGATTCCTCATCGCGATCGTTTATCCCATTCTCGTAGTAAGAACTCCGCTGCAATGGGAATGCTTGATTTACGGCACGTATATCATAGATAATGTCTTGAGCCTGATAATTCCATCTTTTACCGATTTTTCGACCGATATCTTTCAAATTTCCATAGACAAAAATCTCATTTGTTATTTTTTTGTGAAAGTTGAGAACGCTCTAAATTATAGAAAACAAGGGCAATTATATAGCAAAACTAAACTAATACCTTCTTGCTTATCTTTTTAACATTGTTATGTCGTTTATAAAGTTTGGAAATGACTGAGATTTAAAATTTATAAATATAATTATTTCTATTTACGAGTTTAATTCTATTATTTCATATTTTTTCTGATGACAAAAAATTCAATAAAAAAATTAATTCAAATTTATATTTGCAAAGTTAAATTTATAAAAGAACTATTTTTTTCTGTGTTTTAAAATATATTTAAAAAATTAATATTTTTCTTTTAATTTTATGCGAAAAATGTATTCTCTGACGTTCTTAAATTACATATAGAAATAATGCTAAAGGTTACATAAATTAATACTTATTATGTATTTTACAATTGAGGTCTGCTTTTGGACAGCAGAGGTAAAGAGATATTTTTACTTCATACGCGAATGAACATCGAATATGCTATGCATTATTCCGGGGAGTGGTATAATAAATCCGATTAACCGATAAAGCAGCGAGATTCTCTTATCTAGCTTAGCATTGATATTTGAAGGATCGGCTACTGCGAAAGATGTTATCCCTTGCAATATAATCCGGATCGACTGTGCTAAATAATTTATGAAGATTGATTTTTACTATGCAAAGTTTATCGTCCAGTAGCGCTCATTTCAATCTTAAAGGCGGTTAATAAATTGAGAACTATCTCATATATAATAAATATAATAAATATAAAAATCAGGCATAATAATCATAAAAATAAATTGTATATGAACTTTTCAGAGTGTAAAGAATGTAAGAAATTATATGTAAAAGATATATTTAGATTTTTGTACTAAATAAATAGCAGCAAAAAATATACTCTAAAAACGTCTGCGTTTTATATTTTCTAATTTTAATTTTAATTGTTACATCTATAATTTAGATTTTGTTAATTTATATATAGCGCTTTAGTTCTTTAATTTATTAAATGTGTCTCGTGTTTTTATTTTTTAAATCTGATTATATGTTACTGACATCCGTTAATTACTCTTTCTGCCATTTCTAATTTTTGTTTACTCTAAAAAAGTTAACAGAAAGGTACACAATGTCCGAATTAAGTTTCTTTTTACGTGACGAAAATTTTCTATACCAGAAATAATTTGATTGCACGCAAAATAAATTTTCTTTGCTGTATTCGGGAATCGAGCGTTCAAATTTAACGAGACAAGGGGTCGATTCGATTTGGGCGATGGCGACGGTGCGACTCATCGCACGACGAAGGTCAAGAAGCACAGGTAACGAGATTCGAACTTCCGACAAACGACTGCGTCTGACAAATGAGAGGCGAAGTAATGGGCTGACGCTCCCTGCATAAATAATCGGGGCCGACCGACCCGATGCGGCGCCGTAACCACTTCCAGGAACAGTTCCACATCGCCGCCCGCCCGGTGGTTTATCGACCTACGATACCGTTGACCTACACCATCGCATTACCATCGCGTAGGTGAATTCACGTTCCAATTGCACGATACTATTTTGTTACACCGTCCAACCGCAGTATCGTCCCCTTTGGCAGCCCGTAGATTCAAGACGTTTGAGAGAAAAAGCGCTCGGCGTGACCGGAATAAACTGACACCTACTTCGTTTATAAGCAAGGACATTTTTTATCTTCTTTTTTGTTTCAAAAAGTATAATAATTTATTTGAATTATTTCCAGAATAATTTTTTGCGAGTTGGTTCTTGATATCGCTCATATATACGATCCAATATGGAGATATCTCGTCGTTTAATAACATTTTTCATAATATTCTTTGCACAAGAATCAATTTTCCCCCACAAATTTATATCATTCTTTGACTAAAACATTATTGTATTACATAAACGTTAATATATAAAATATTATTTAATCAATGCTTTTTATCGAGCGTTTCATAATTCTTTTAAATTGTCATATTCTTTTTAAAATCCTTCGTTTAAAAGTTCCCATGTAAATAAAAAAATTTTTTCTCTTTATGTGCACTAAAGCCTCGTTAAGACCAATTTTAGAGAGATCAAAACCGGTGCTTCGTAAGCGGGAGTTCACGTTGACCCGTTTTTGTTAGAGTTTTCTCTTTTCAATTGAGTTATATATCAAGTTTACACTAACGAAAATATATGAATTGATATCAAACCAAGCAGAGAATCTAACAGTAAAAATTTGTTAAAAATAATTATGAAATATGGCTCAAAATGATTATAACAATAATAATTTTATAACGATGAATGCGATCTCTTTACGTTACCAATTTATACAGAAATAAGATATTCAGAAAGGGCTTTGTACTATTTTAACATAAAATATAATTACTTATAGATGTTTTTCTGCATGTTTTGGTTCTATCATTTTTATACATAACATCGTTTTTGCATAGAAAAATTTACATCTTTGCAAGACAATTTAATTACATCCACAACAAATATTTTTATTATGAGGTGTTTTTTCTATTTATTATGCACAAAACTCTACCTTTGAGGAACAATAAGCTTATTCGTGCCCGCTATAAAAACTCTACAGAAAATGTGCGAGAATAAAACTCTACACGAGGTACAGATTTAATCACCGCGCAACGCGTATAAATGGAGAATAAAAGGTTGATAAAGAAGCGCGGCGAGGGGAAAAAATTGTGTGCCGCAAAATAATCCCATAAATAACGCAATAAATTACCGAGGGTTGTCAGCGACATGCATACGGAACTCAAAGGTCTCCCGCGGTATTTAAAGTGTTCGCGACTTCGTTAGAATTCCCGTCGTCTCATTAATCAGTCGCCGGCCGCGTCAAAGTGAATGACGCCCGAGATCTCCGCTGCCTTTCCTGAGTTTTCTACTGCGATATACATCGCCTCTCTGCGACAAGTATAACTTTATATACGTGCTTCTCCGCCTCCGAAAGTTCCACGAATCACGTAGCGTGACTATTGATTTTTAGATCGCGTTCGAGTGCCCTGCACGTCTCGCATTTCCCTCCGGGGTATCGAAATAATTACTTTCTGTCCGTCTAGAAAAATGTATCGGAAATATCACGGAAGTTAAATGGATTTAGAAAGAAGTTTCCGCTCGAGTGAAATGTCAATCGAAGACGGTAACTTGCGCTGTGATGTGGAAATTTTGATCGATGAAATCCAAGATATCTATTTCAGCCGAATTAAATGATTATCAATACAAATATTTTCTAATTAAAAAATAATTACGTAATATTATTAAATAATATATTATATAATTATATATATTATTATATATTATTAATATTATATAATAATATTATATTATCTAATTAAAAGATAATTAGTTAAGATTTTGAAATTAAAAAAAAGATATATTTTAAACACATTTAAGTTACTTTAAAAGAAACTTGAAAAGACTTGTAGTAATAAATGGAAACGTTACAAAAGAATATAGTGGGAAATCCTTAAAATCAAGAGACATGGTAGTATCTTGCGCCAAGTCACGCGCAGCAACAGCGAAGCACTCCGTGTATCTTCACGCAAGTCGGCTAGTTGAGAGTACTTGAGATTATTAGATTGCAATAACTGCTAAATGGATCAAGTTCTTATTAAGCTTAATCGATAGCTTGAGTTTGAATCATTTAAGAAAAATTTTTTTATTTTAATTCTATATAGCCTAATAAACGGAGATTTACGATGCAAAGTCCAGAACAGAAAATTAACGACTAACAATAAGAAACGTGTTGGTTTCCTTGGTCGTTTTCGGACAAATGTACGTTTTTCGGTTCTGCCGCATGCCAATAGCGGCACTCGTAGTTACAGGCTATCCGATCGGAGGCGAAATTCACGTACTATAAGCATGTCATCATCCTTATGAATGTGAACAACAAAGATGACTATATGCTGGCAGTAATGCCATTCAATTAATAAGATTAGTATGCAATTGTTTCATGCATTAAGTTAGATTCGACATTCGATAATTTATAATCAAGAGATATATTTTCAATCTCGGCAGCTTGTATATTGTAGATACATATATATATGTATATAGATATTTTATATTAAATATATTTTGATGTAATGTATAATAGTCTCTTTCTTTCTTTCGTTCTCTTTCTTCTTTCTCTTTCTCAATCTTTTAGGTATATGTACTATTTCTGACTAAAAAACGACAGATTAAATGAATAAATGTATAAATGTGAATATATAAATTAAATATGAATGAATGAATGTAAAGAATCAATAAATAAATATGCATTTCTAATATATTTATTAATCTCAATATTTAATATTTATTTAATTAGTATTTAATATATGTATACAATATTATTAACATATTAGTACTGTGTTAATTATTAATACAACTTATTAGAAGATATATTATTAGAAGATAATAATTATCATTTTTTTTCATTTTCTCTCTTTCTCTTACTATTTCTCTTTCTCTCTCCTTCTTTCTTCTTTTATCTCACTCTGTCGCGTTCTCGAGTAATTCGATATAGCTTATTGAGTGTATATGTATATATACAATATTTAAAAATGTTAACATATAGATATAGGGGAAAGTAAAACCGGATAGGCGGGTCAAACCGGGTATCTCTGTTTCTTCGTGATAAGTGCTACTATCTTTGGCTAACTCGTGTTAATCGTTGTAGATTGATGCCAACATTATTTTGAGATGAACCGTGCCCACACGTGCACACGATATTTCTTTTTTGAGAGAAGTTCAAAATTTTCGGGCCAAAAAAGATCAATATCGGGACAACAATCCAATCGATATGGACTTTTTCTACACAGAGCATTTGCTTCGGTAAATGCATTGCACATTCTGTACATATTAGGGAGTATATCTACACTAGTTTTGATCGTCGAGGAAGACAATTCCAAAAAAGTATCCAGTTTTACCCTACTTTCCCCTACACATAAACACAATATATATGGCATATGTGTGTATTATGAAGTAAAAAGGTGGGCAGGGGATGTTTTTTAAATGTACATGGTCAAAAAATTATAAGTTATTAACAAAATAAGTTTAATGAATGGAACATAATTATCTGACATCGCGTACAAAAAGAAGTGTTTAAGAATCAGAAATCACAGAAATAGGTTTGGATTAGGTTATATCTTCCGGAAGTGGAGCCCTCCGTAGGGAGGGGGGGGGGCGGAACCCACTGCATCCACATATACACTTTCCCATCCACACAACAATTGTGGGGTAGACCTCGCTTTGCTTTGTAAAGTATATGCGTAGATACAGTGAGCTCCGCCCCCCCCCCCTCCTACGGGGGGGCTCCACTTCCGGAAGATATAACCTAACCCAAATCTATTTTTGATTTAATTTGTTTTATCTTTTTATTTTTAACTTGATTCTGTTAACTTTATTATTTGTTAACAAGACGTTAACTTTAAATCCCTTGGACATGGGTTGGGTTAGGTTATTTTTTTTCGGAGAGGGGGTGCAGGGGAAGGGGCGGAGCCCATCCCCTGCCTATGCGTTCGATTTATTACACATAAATAAATGATTCTGCTAAGATACGCTCTATTAAATGTACATAATGTCAGAAAAATTACGTTTTATTTAGTAAACTTTCTTTTATTAATAACTTTTCAATGAACAACGAGCGACGGCTAAGACCTTTTGAGAGTTACTCAGGGCGATGATCTTGACAACATATGTCAAGGTCAAGGTCATTGGGGCTGGGTCCCCTTTTGTCAATATTTATTAAATTTTTAATTTTGCTTCCTCATAGAGGAAGCTTTGTTTTCGTGAAAAAATTTTTTTTTGAGATTTTGATGCCAATGTGTTTAGAATGTTCTAAAATGTCGAAAAATCATATTTTTACAAAATGTCCGTATGTGTGTATGTATATGTGTATGTGCACTAAAAGGACGTGATTGCTCTAACTTTTGCAAATTTTGAGATATCGAGCTAAATTTTTTTACATGGATAGAGTATCATTAAAGGATGTTTGGTATTGAATTTGGCTAGGATCGGTGAAGGGATTTATTTTTTATAAAATTTTTCCACGAAAGGGTGTGGTTGCTTTAATTTCCGCAAATTTTGAGATATTGGGTTAAATTTTTTTACATAAATAGAATATCATTAAAGAGTGGTTGGTATTGAATTTGGTGAAGATCGATGAAAGAGTTTATTTTTTATAAAATTTTGAATTTTTTGAGAAATGTCTGTACACGTCCTAACTTTCGCAAATTTTGAAATATTTTTCTCTGTGAGAAAGCCAAAATTTAAAAAGCCGCTTACTTTAAGGAGCTTAAGCTTTGTGAGCAAAATAAAATGAGGAAGCAATGCGCAAGTTTCTAATTTGCACAATTTTCAGCTTGTTTTGTACTAATTTCTAAATTCTAATTTTTTTATTAATTTTGTCTTTTATGTTTTATATGTTATGTATTATTGGATATATTTTTTCTTTTAATATTGGACATAAATAAATTTTACGTATATGGCATACATTTTTATTTAGATAGCGCAACTTCTTAATAACATTATTTTTGTAAGAAATTAAGACAACTATTTTGTACAACTGTTTTCGAAAATCTAAATATTTGTATAATTTTTTATTTTCAGGTGGCGCAATTTTTTGATATCATTATTTTTGCAGGATTTTATAAATACATGTAACAGTTTTTCACAACTGGCGCGTGTACTTGGCGCCTTATTTATCTTTTTTTAGAAAGGTAAGTTTTTAGGAATTCTTATATCAATTATCTTAAACATTTAATATACAAGTTGCTTTTAGCATTGTTATAATTTTATTTAGTATATAATTATAAAAATTCTGTGAAAGTTTGTAAGTATTATATATCTATGAATATACTTTCATTGCTATGCAAAGATACAAAGTTGCTTTATAATAAACCGGAGCTATTTAATGAAGCATTTGCAAACTCTGTCATAAATAAAAAATTATTTTTTAAATTTTTATCTGATTCTTATCAAAATTATTACCCCATTATAATATGTATTTATATAATATACAAATTATATAATTATCGCGATTGCTTAAAAGTGTTTCTCTCTTTGTTTTTGTTGTTTATTTAATTGTTAAAAATTTCTGTAAAAATAATATAATATACATCTAATAAAATTGTAACAATCAAACCAAAAGCTAACAACTTGTGGTATTAGAAAACTTATGTAAAAATTACACGCTTACACTAATTATGATATTATTAACCATATTGTTCAGATTTTGCAATAAAATGTTATAAAATTTTTATTCTATACAAATACTGCTGATTACCTAATAAATCGCTGATGCGACAATCAATTGAAACACTACTAAAATGGAATTTCTAAAAATAATATAATATACATCTAATAAAATTATAACAATCAAACCAAAAGCTAACAACTTGCAAATCTCTTCAAGCAGATTCATATACCAGAAAACAAATCTTTGCGAACTGATAATAAAAATCTGATGTCTATATTCATAGCCGTTTTCCAGCTAGAGAGTATATTAATAATGAGAGTTTATTAGAAATAAAGAAGAATATGAGCACTATAAAATTTTATTCTTTTTATTTAATATGCTTTCGAAATATTAAACAATTAATGTAATAAAGATATAAAGATCCGAAATTAATAAAATATATGAGAGAAAGATTACACATAAAAGTGTTACGTCCTGGCGACTCCATGATTCCTTCCTTCCGCGAAATTGCGGCAACGATAGTCGATCGGTGATAAAAATGAATCGTTCAGTAAATAGAGCATCTTGCGCCACACATTTCTTTAAACATTTAGTCACTTGTCAATATCTATATCTATGAGAAACCGTGAAAAAGACGCGAGAGACCGGTGACGAAACCGCGCTGGTCGCCTAAAAATAAATAAAAATCAGTAGATACCCTTGCAGTAGAATTTTCCGGCGGAAGAATAAGGTGATACAGAAAAGATAATAAAATTCCTTCTAACGAAATATCTGACAAATACAACTAATTCAATAATGATAAAACTTCCATAACGAAATATTCAGTAAATACAGCTGCATTAATATTGATAAAAATAATCATAAGGAAGTAAGACTTTTTCTAATCAGATCACGTGCGCAAGGGAAATCTAATGCTCAAGGGACTCTGAACTGATATCGAGATCACCAATCGACGATCACCACGGATAAAAATTCGTAAAGTAGGAGAAACACCCCACCTAATGAGGACACTAGCACAATTTTTAATTCGTTAAGGTGAAGAATCCCCACTTCTGCGGAATTTCAATTCGTTGAAGTATTGAAAGATTCCCACTCTTAGAAATTAGAATACACCCCCGAAAAGAGAGTTATAAAAAGAGGACTCGAAGGGACATACACTTACTTACGTACTTGCTCTCCAGCCTCGACATAGTCTTGTTAAGTGCCTTGGCACCGTGGTACGCGAATTAAATTAATAGTGCTATACCAGTGTCCTCATCCGGCATCATCGTTGATTATCCGCAACCAGAGCAACCCGCAAGGCACGAAGCCAATCTAATAATCAAATCTACATCTATCTACGAAATAAAAAGTAAGTCACATTTACCCATTTCATTTATACTTTTAACCCTCACGTTAAGTAAACATTATTACATTTCACACTGGTTTCGTAGTGAAAACCAGATCCGATACTACTCAGCCACCCAGCCAAATAGTTATTCGCAGGAGTCGGAGGACTTGAGCGCCCGTAGTATGCAAATTTTGCGCTATACACTTTAAAACATCACACGTAGCCGCCAAACCTACTCTCCCTCCCTTGCCAAATTACTCCTCCCCCAGCTACTCCCCCATCTACTTCCCCGAGCATATCTCTCCAGCCACCGAACCTCCGCTTTCCCCACGTTCCTTCTCCTCCCTATCTACAATCCCCTTGAATAATTCACCCCCTTCTTCCCCGCAGTTTTTGGAATCAGACGATTTCGAAAAAGCTATAGAGGAGTTCTGCAACGAACTAACTGATCTAGAGTCCGAATCGTCCTACCAGCATTAAATTAAACCGAGATATCTCCCTTCATTCTCTTTCTCCATGATTCCATATTTCCTTTCTCACTCACACACGCACACATGTTTTTTTTTTTTTTTGATTAATTGAATCCTTATATTGTATTAACCAGTCAGAACCTAAAATTAACGATAAAATCTTTCCCTTGCATTCTGACTGATGCCCTCCGTATTAATGTAACTCCTGCGAATTAAAACACACACACATACACACACACTCACACATACTCAGGAAAAAACCAATATTATATTTTTATTTTTTAAAAATATATAATCATGTATACCTACCATTTATTTTAAAAAATGAATAAATTTATATTTTGTTAATTAAAATTAAAGTAACCCTTCACGGAAAAAAAAATTAGCTGCCGTAGCTAAAAACTGCGTGTGGTAACTAGATTTCAGTCGTAATATATGGACAGCGAACATCTTAGCTGTGACACCTATTTATTAGGTGCAACAGCAAACATCTTAGCTGTGATACCTATTTATTAAGTGCAACAGCAAACCGTTTTGCTGCAGTTTAAAAATTTATTTTGCAAACCATGATTAGCTATGGTAGCGAAAATTTTTTTTTCCGTGTTTATTAACCCCTCACTCACTCCTAGATAAAGATCGCACTTGGTCCCACCCCGCGTAAAAAAGATTAAATTCTCTGACTAAAAAGGGATCGCCGAGCGAACTTCCGAAAAACAGTGTAATTGCGACCCGAACGGTCGTTTACCTGATTTTCGGACCGTCAAGTTTGTTCGACCTGATTTTAACGTAACCTCGAGACGTTTCCGACTTCGGGATCTTAAAGATAGTGGTTACGCCCTTCCGTCGACTCATCCTTCCTCGAGTCTGGACGTAACAAAAGTAATAGAAGAATTAATTAGAAATAAAGCATATTTAACGTAAAATATACACACATATTGGATCATTTTATCCTATAAAACATTTTCATCAGTTTCTTACACTCATGTGGTATCCATGTTAGTTTTGAAAGATTGTTTGCGGCTGATCGGGATGAATTTTATATGAATCGGATGAGAAAGATAAATCAACATATCAAACTTCAACCGGATATCCTTTAAATAATTTATAGGCTCCAAATAAAAATTGTGCATCAAAGAAGCAATCATGGTTTTCAACTCCAACAGACCGAATCGTTGACTTACAATTCGAAGTCTTAAACTCAAAAACTATCGACACGAGAAGAAAAGAAAATTCACTTATGCAATTTCTCGGTCCTGTGCTGAATGGTAGATAAAAATAAGGATGATGATTCTGTATCCTTTTGGGCAAAATTCTATCCGGATCAAATACTTTTGGATTTGGCAAAAAATTGGGATCTCTGTGAACTCCGTAGATATTAATATATAAGGTTGTTCCAGCAGGTACGATATATGAGTCTGAAAAACGTATTATAAAATTACAAAATATAAAAATTCATGAAATTAAGAGTTCTTTTGAGAAATAACATAATATTGTATTTATAAATGTTAAAGCTGTTATGTCCTGCCGACTCCACGATTCCTTCCTTCCGCGAAGTTGCAGCAATGATCGTCGATTGGTGATAAAAATGAATCGTTCAGTTAATAGAGCATCTTGCGCCACACATTCCCTTAAACACTTAGTCATTAATCGATAACTATATCTACGAGTAACCCTGGGAAAGACACAAGAAGATCGATAATGAAACCACGTTAATCTCCTCGAAATAAATAAAAATCAGTAGATATCCCTTATAGTAGAATTTTTCGGCGGAAGAATAAAGAGATAACCAGAAGATAATAAAATTCTTCTAATGAAATACTCAATAAATAGCTGCATCAATATCGATAAAAGTAATTATAATAATTATAAGAAATCATAAGAAAATAAGACTTTTTCTGATCAGATCATATGTGCGAGACTCCGCCGGGAAAGGTAATGTTCAAGGGACCTTTGAACCGATATCGAGCTCACCAATTGACAACCACAACGGGTATAAACGCGAAAAGTAGGAGAAACACCCCGCCGAATGAGGACACTGGCACAATTCTAATTCGTTAAATTTTTGGAGGATCCCCACTTCTAAAATTAGAATACGCCTTCGAAAGGGAATTATAAAAAAGGGAACTCGAGCACTTATTATTCAATTGTAATCAATTCCGCACGGTATTGTCAATCGGTCTACTTGTATTCTAACATTTTAGCTCCCGAGAAGCAGACAGATTAGATTTGATTTGAGATTTTAGAGTTTAATTTTATATCGACAGTCATAGTTAAATATCCGTTACCGTAATGTACTTTTAAGCATTTTCTGTGATCTAACTGAAAAATATATAGTCTTGAGGATCTTTTTTCGCGTCGTGCAATTGTGTTATTAATTCAAAATTTGTATCTTAGTAAAAATGGTTTCAAAACTTAATTGTGCATCATCAACATTCGCCAGCCATTGCCGTTTTACTTGTGTTCACATTTGACCGTGCCAACCAGTTCTGAGTCTAATTGAATAATTCTTCTTTTCCTTCTTTTTTTTCTTGTTTCTTATTTACCTTCTGTAAAAAAAGTATCCGGAATTTTTAAATAAAATACGATTTACTTATTTAATCATCAAAATTTATTTTGTCGCCTTCAAAATAAGCCCCATCCGAGGCAATACACATATGCCAACGCTTAACCCAATCTTCAAAACACTTTTCAAACGCTGAAGAAGATATTGCCTTCAGCTCCTTCTGCGAATTCTTTTTTATGGCTTCTATCGACTCAATTCGAAGCGCCATTCCGATGATTGTTGACTTGTTTGCATGTCGTACTCATAAACCCATGTCTCATCACCAGTTATGATGCATTTCATAAAGGTAGAGTCACTAGAAGCTCGCGAAACCATGTCTTCAGCAACCATTTTTCGATGGGTTTGTTGTAAAAAATTCAGCTCTTTTGGAACAAGTCGTGCAGCGACGCATCTCGTGCCCAAAACTTCAGTCAAAATGTTATGCACGGACATGTGAGACATTTGCAGCTCATGAGCCATCTCTCTAACACTCAGGCGACGATTTCCGATGACTATTTTCTTGATTTTTTCGATGTTTTCATCAGTCGAAGCCGTTGAAGGTCGGCCGGAACGAGGCAAATCATGAACAACTTCTCTGCCTTCTTTGAATGCCTTATACCAATCGTACGCTTGCGTTTTTGAAATGCACGACTCACCATAGGCTTTTCCTAATATTTTCAACGCTTCGGCACAAGAAATTTCGTTGGCAACACAAAATTTAAGACAAATTCTTTGCTCGACAGTTTTTTCCATTGTAAAAATCGCAGAACACACTTGAGGTCGACTGACATAAACAGTTGCTGTAAACAAACTGGATGACAGATTGCGCTCAAACTCAGCATGACAATTGGGTGCAGTGGTGCTAATTTCACCAACAAAATTTTTTTTCAATACATATACCGCGGGACTTTTAAATGCGAAATTCCGGGTACTTTTTTTACAGAAGGTAAATCAAAACTATTCCGCAAAATGCTTTATTCTTTTAAATTTATTAATTTATTCCGGTAATAAGCCTTAGAAAATTTTAAAACTTTATCTTAATTTAACACATAGACGAGCGACCAATTTTATACTTCCGACCGTTCTTAATATATACACTTATTTACTTATACATTTTAATTTTAGTTTTCTTATCTTATAATTAAATATACTTTTACATTGTATTAACCAGTCAGAGACTTAATGTTAACAATAGAATCTTTCCCTTATCACTCTAACTGATGTCCTCTGCATTAATGTAATACCCGCGAAGAAATAAACACACACACACACACACATATTCATACATATCAAATCAATCTTAATATTATTTTTTTGTTATTTTATAAATCCATATATATTAAATTTCATTAATTTTTAATATGAATAAAATCGTATTTTATTAAAATTAAATTAACTCTTTAATAACCCCTTCTCATTTCCAGTCCAAAGATCGCACTTGGTCCTATTCCGCGTAAAAAAAATTAAATTCTCTTAGCGCAAAAAAGAAACCACCGAACGAACGTCTGAAAAACCAGTGTAATAGCGACTCGAACAGTCGTTTACCTGATTTTCGGACTTGTAAGTTCGTTCGACCTTATTCTTACGCCATGAGGCGTTTGACTTCGGGATAATAAAAGATGATTGTTACGCCCTTCCATTGACTCATCCTTCCTCGAGTCTGGACATGACAAAGCAATTAAACTTATTTTACATTTGGTAATATATATTCTGTAAAATGTGACAAAAATATATGCAGCAAAAAAGTGATCTATTACATAATTTTACAGCTTCCTTAACGTTTCGTAATATAAAAAACGCGGTGGGATATAAACGTAGCGCTTCCTTTAAACATTTGTCTAAATATGATAAATTTTGCAACGATCTCATGATAAGTCTCCCTCCGTTCTCTTGCATCACGATATCGACTTCAATCCTCACACGTTTCTGTGTCATCGATAATAATTAAAGTATATTTCCTAATATTTTGGTTTTTATATGCATAGATACAAATAAATTTTTAATAAATGGAAAAATATATTGCTACAAAAGCTTGATATCTGTATTACTTTGAATAAAAATTGTAATTAAAATAATATATCGCAATATATTGAGAAAAAGGTACCTGGATATCTTTGTTCAGTTAATAGTAATAAAACAAAAGTGATATTCATCACTGTAGTATGGTGACCCTGTAATCATTGTCATATGCATATCGTCATATATCATATAGTTAAAGGTGCTTAGATGATGTGTACAAAAAATTAAAAAAAAGATACATACACAGATTCAGATACATACCCCAAAGATAAAAGTATCGACTTCTTCTTTGATGTCCAAATCAATCAACAAATTGTCTCGAGATGCCGTTATTAAGAGATCCAACAAGGTTAGCCGCTTTTTTTAAAATTAGGAATAAGAAAGCAAATTAGCGTTAATCTCATTTTTGCATGTCGCGCTTTAATTATATAACATTGTTTTTGTTTAAAAAATCAGATTTTCTATTAGAAATAATAATGATTAAATTTTCCGGCGACATATATGTTGCATTTATTACGTGTGATTATGTGTTTTACTATAAATATTACAGGTATAATTTAATATTCAATTGCGTAATCAAACTTAAATATTAGCTCTGATCTCTTACTTTCAAATATTAGCTTTGATCTCGTACTTCCGAATACTTCGACATCATCTATATCCGTCTCTTTGTCATTTTCAAGGTTTTTCAAATATTCAATCATTAGTGCGTTCATGATAAAGTTTTCTTTCCATATGATGATCTACACGAATACAATATTAAATTTTTAAAATGATTTTTTGTATTAAAACGATAGCACATTGTACTATATCATAAATATTAATAGCATAATGTGTTATTAACAAGGTTAGCTAAGTTAACTTTTTTTTAACTAACAATAAGTTAAATTTAAAATTAATGGCCAAAAAATTAACTAAGTTTACGTTAAAAGTTACTTAAACAGAAATTAACTCAGTTAAAGTCAAGTTAAAAAATTATTAACTCATTAGAGTTAAAAGTTAATTCTCTATCTAACAGCAAATCGACACATCCGATAAACTTGTCCGACAATCCGACAAATAAAATATTTGCATTACGATCATCCATTTTCACACAACTTTAATATGATATATTATTTTAACTTGTATTAAAAAGTTAATAAATTAACGTTAACGTAACGCATTTAAAAATAACTAGTTTAAATTAAAAATTAACATGTTTAAAATTAACTATCAATAAGTTAAGTTAAAAGTTATTAACTTTTCAATTTTTTAACTTAACTTTTAATTGTTTAACTTACTACCCACCCTAGTTGTTAACATTTATGATTAATTACGAAATCTTACGAAGGTTATTAGATTTATTATAATTTTATATAAAAGAAAGAGTTTGTGGAAGATTTATAATAACATGATTTATGCGGCGTCTACAATAAGATTTTAAGCCCTAAGCCTTAAGAAATTGACTAATCACAGTCGAGTATTCTCCTCATACTTGACTGGGATTGGTCAATTTCTTAAGGCTTAGGGCTTAAAATCTCTATTGTAGACGCCGCTTTATAACGTATTTTTTCCGTAAATCCATGCAATATTTTCAAAATCCTTTTTTGCTTTCTTCCTTGTGGCGGTAATAAAAATAACAAAAGGTCTGAATGCTCTAAACCATAATTCATTAAAACTATATAATTTCAATAATGATGTAATTTTGTAAAAGCCTTATTTAAAGTCGTTAAAATTTTACAGTAATCTTTAAGTAATATCATTGATTGTAGAGAATATAGATAAAAAAATAAATTTAAAACTCGTATGTATGTAACAAAAAAATATTAAGAATCTTCTAAGAACATTATACTTTTATTTTAACTATAGATTTTTTGATCGAAGATGGTTTCTCTTCAGATTTTATTGCACAATTTATTTTATTTAATATTTTAATATTCTAACATTTTCAATATTTTCAATATTTTAAGAAATGCAAACAATTTTTGTTTTAAAATGAAATATTTAACGGAGCACGTACAATAGATTTTGATTTCTAACTGCCGCTTTAAATGAATCGACGTCTTAAACGAGTTGTTCATCTCTTCACGTGATTATACAATATTTAATTTATATTTCAAAATACATGAATATAGAAAAAATATATCATAATCATAAATTAAAGGATCATAAATATATCACACAATTATTTACTATATCCATAAAATTACCTATAAAATATCAGTTTGGTTATGTCGTAAATTGCATTTTGATACTGTTGCTGAAATTCACTGAGTTTTTGTAGAGAGACGCCTATGGCAGTTTCTGCAAGAAGGCCGGATATCATCGAAGATAATTACAATTGAATATTTCATAAATAGTTTTGAGTATAAAAAAATCGGATATTATCTATCTTTTCTGCGACATCGGTACTTTGTATACAAACAAATTATTTTCTTATTTTAAGTTATGATATCATTTAGAATGAAATTCCCCGTACATAATACAGGACAATAAGAACTTTACAGAAACCTTACCGCATATGGCGTTTAGCATATGTTTAATAAATGATGCTAAATCTTTACAATTGTCTCTTTGACACCATTCAAAGATTTTGTCATACAATCGTTTTCCTTGATCAAAATATCAACAAATTGATTCAATATATTGAAATGGAATGCAGGTGTTAATATCTTTCATCGCGCATGCCACTTAGCGCCTAAAACAAAACCAAAATAACGCAAATTGTGCGATAAAATACAAATAATATTATATAAGATTATTCTCTCTCTTAATTTAATGCTTATTGAGTACTATTCAAATAATATTATTATCTTAAATTTATGTTTTTTTATATCGCATCTTTTATAATTTTTTAAAGCTTTTTCTCATGAAATTTTTGCGGTAAAAAGAGTTGCAAGTATAAATTTGAATTTAATTATTATTTTGTAATTAAAACTTTATGGATTGGCAGATAAAAATAAACTATAATTTCTTAAAAAGTCTGTTATACGTGTGTGATGATGTTCGATTTAATTGAAAATCTTTTTTAATTAAAATATTTATTACTTCTACTTACTTGAGGATACATGTATCACAGCGCAATTATCTTTCAATATGATCTTACTTGCGAATTTCTTTCAAATTTATTACTTTTTACAACGATGAAGTTATATAAGAGTTCATCGTTAAAAATAATATTCAAATCTAATCCTAATATTTTATTTAATTTTCTATGGAGACAAATCGAAAACAAATTCTAATAATACAGTACGAGGACTGACAATTAAGTTCGTAGAAAATATTTATTACAATTACAGAACACATTTATTCGTTATCTAATACACGGTCCCTTTTAAAATAGTCCCTTCCTAAAGCAATGCACTTGGTCCAATGTTTTTTCTATTGCAGGAAGCAGTCTTCAAAATCATTCTCCGTGAGGCTGTTTAGAACACGCGTCGACTATTCCACCTCCGTTCGTGACCGCCAATGACGATCCTTCATGTTTTTCTTGATTTTAGGGAATAGAAAAAAGTCAGAGGGGGCCCGATCTGACCTCCTCCGTTTTTTTTCTATTCTCCAAGATCAAGAAAAACATGAAGGATCGTCATTGGGGGTCACGAGCGGAGGTGGAATAGTTGACGCGTGTTCTAATCAGCCTCACGGAGAATGATTTTGAAAACTGCTTCCTGCAATAGAAAAAATATTGGACCAAGTGCATTGCTTTAGGAAGGGACTATTTTAAAAGGGACCGTGTATTAGATAACGAATAAGTGTGTTCTGTAACTGTAATAAATATTTTCTACGAACTTAATTGTCAGTCCTCATATGCTTATATATTAATGCCATTATGTTACCTGTGCTGGTGAAAAGATCTGTGCCGAACCAAGAATGAAACAAGTTATATAGAAAACTTTTTTCGATGTGCTTGGTACTGCTTAATATCGTCTCAAATCATCGAAAGAATGTTAAGAGAGAAACATCAGCTTATTATATAATTGAATTTTAGATACACAAATAATTTAATTGTATCTCAAATTTCTATCTCGATCGAGTATATCGATATTTTCTCTTTTCATCTTTTTTTTTAATATCCCGGTGTTATTACAAGCTGTCTCGTCCAAAACATTTAATAATATTTGAGTCATTTAGCTTATTTAGCTATAGGACTTGGAGGGCATATGTTCAACAACATATCCCTATTTCAAATATAACTAGTCAGATGGTTAGATCCTGAAGTAGATTCCTTTTCAGTCTCCGTATTGTTTTAACTTCTCTCATGAGATTGGCCGCGAGCGCATTCGGATGATCTTCCAATCGGTTACGATATCTTTGACTATGTCTCCTTACCTCGTCCTTAATAAGTAGGACATTAAGTGACTTCATGATGAAATATTTCGTTTGTAACGTACCAGGAAGCATCAACGATTATGCGGAAGATTTTTGATTGAAATCTTTGTAGGATTTCATTATTTGAATTTGAGACCGTACCCCACAATTGGATCCCATAAGTCCAAATAGGTTTCAGAAAGCCTTGTATAGTAATAGCTTGTTTTCAGTTGATATTTGTGATTTCTTTCCATTAGCCAATACATTTTGCCAAGTTGGTATCCCAATTGTTTACGTTTAGTAAAAATATGTTTCCTCCAATTTAACTTACGATCGCAATACAAATCGAGGTATCTGGCTTCTTCTACTTGAGGAATTTGAAAATCGTTTAAGACTACAGGTAGACATATCTCTTTTCGAATTGTAAACGTTACATGAATTAATTTAGTTTCATTGACTCTTATTTTCCATCTCTTCAACCATTTTTGAGTAGTGTTAAGGCTCTCTTGTAGGCGTTGAGATGCTAGGATTAGATTGCTGTGAGCTGCAGGAATAGCTGTGTCATTTGCGAAAGTAGCTGTCATTACTCTAGAAGTGGTTGGAAGATCAGCAGTATACAGCAAGTAGAGCACTGGTCCAAGCACGCTATCTTGAGGGACACTAATCGGATCACATGAAGTTGTGTAACCGCTTCTTTATATTTTACTAAGAATGATCTTTGTTGTAAGTATGATTTTAATATAACATAAATATCAGCTGGTAGCCCTTGCTTAATTTTGTACAGAAGGCCATCATGCCACACTTTGTCAAACGCCTGCGAGACGTCAAGGAAGACAGCCCAGCAATACCTATCCGCTTCCATCTCGTTGTTAATTTTTTAAAAATTCTACGCATTTGGTCAATGGTGACATATTTTTGACGAAAGCCAAATTGGTGATTAGGAATTAGCTTGCATTCTTCAATTATTGGCATGAGTTTGTAGCAGCAGCTTCTGTAGCAGCAAATAACTTTGATAGAACACAGCAAACTAATCGATTTGTATGATCCAACATCTCCTGCAGTCTTCCCAGTTTTTTGGATCATGATGCTTTGAGTCACTTTCTACTGGGGTAGAAAGAAACCATATTTATATACTGCATTAAATATTTGAGTGATGAAGATTATGCCCTTCTTCGGCAGCATTTGCAAGATTCGATTAGTTATGAGCTCATATCCTGGGGACTTCTTTGGATTCATTACTTTCAGTATAGCTTGCATTTCACTTGCAGTAAATTATTTTATTGATTTTATTACTAGGGTGGATCAAATATAAATAAGATTTGTTCAAAAAATATTTATTCGATTAATATACGTGAAAATTAACACAAAATTATTTTTCTATATAGCATCCACTAATGTTTACACATTTTTGCCACCGCACTAGCAGTTTTTTATCTCTGCTTCATAAAAAGTAGCAGGACGAGTGCGAAGCCAATTGCGCACGAAGTCATCCACCTCATCGTCATTGGAAAACCTTATTTCCCATAAGGCTTTTTTAAAAGGTCCAAACAAACCCATCATATATGACAATGCGCATCAATAATGCGTCTTCTTTTGCTGCATGGCGATTCAAAAGCCTTTGAGAGATTTCAGCCCTTACGGTTTTCTGATCTGCATTCAAAATTTGAGTCATCTATCGTGCAGTGATTTTTCGAAATCGTAACTCATTCTCAATGATTGTTTGCACATTACCATAACTTATGCCAGTCCCTTTATTAATTTCACGAGCACTTATCCGTCGGTCATTTTTAATAAGGTCGCGAATTTGTTGAATGGGTAAATGTTTACCTTTACACACCCCACCCCAAATGACTTCCGGTTGACCTTGACGTTGACCTTGACCTCTAAAGAGGTCAAGGTCATTGACCTTTCCCGTCGCTCGGTTAGAAAAAAAAATTTTGACTACTTCAACAAGGTTCATAATTATACAATTTCACATGAATTTGCAACTTTCTGCGCGAAGCAAAGTCTAGTTTTAAATCAGAAATAAGTTTGGGTTAGGTTATATTTTCCGGAAGTGGAGCCTCCCCGTAGAGGGGGCAGAACCCACTGCAATACTGTTCTTTTTTAATTATGTGCCTAGGAGGAGTATAGGACAGAAATGGTAATGTTGCCAGTCCAATCTTTAATCACAATACTGGTTGCTTGGATGTATTCCTCTTGGTACTTGTCTGCCTCGTGATGTCAAATGTTACTCTTTATAATGATGGTAAAAATCTACCATAAACCTTATAGGATGTGTTGTATGGTACAAAGTATATTTAAAAATACGAAAAACGTTTGTTTGTAAAATCGGTCTCTGATAAGAGCAATATATCTATGTTATGAGTATAAATAAATATTTTTATCTTATGCAGGTGTTTTGACAACCCATTGGCGTTCCAAAATGCTATTTTGAGCAGTTTAACCATTATGACATTTTAGTGACGAGAGTAGTTAAAATGTTTAGCATAGAACCCAGATTTTATCCATGAGTTCTTTCATCATATACTTTAGTTTTTGAATGTCACTTGAATGTTGTGTCATTCTTGAGTTTTGGGTCTCAGTTTGAAGAACTTGGTAATCTTGATTGTTTTGATTGTGACGAGTTGAACCGCTTGTTACAGCATAGGTAATTCCTGATTGCACAGGTCTTGTTTATTTAGTCTTGAGTTATAAATGATGAACAAGGTTTTGGAGCTATTTCTTTTTTCCGAAGAGCTGGGTATATACTTCTTTGTAAATCTTTATAGACTAAGCATCCTTTATAATTGGCAGGATGGTTATCTGCGCATAGTACGCATTTCATCAGGTTTGATCTTTCTTTACGTGGACAATTAGTAATTAAATGATCACTTGCGCACTTCACGCATCTTGCTCTGCGATAACAAAAACTTTTTGTGTGGTCGTAACATTAGCAATTGGCATATTGTGGGATTTTGTGTGTTTTGAATAAGGTCGTTGAAATTTTATTTTGTAATGAAAAAGCGATTTAATTCTCGTTTCTTAGTATTCCATATGTGATTATATGTCCATACTCCTCAATTACATTTTTGATATCATCCAGTTAGTTGAGGAATGCATGTTCTTAAGTACAACTTTAAAACTCCTTTCCTACTTTGGTTTGTATGTATGGAATTCCGGGTCCCCTTCTTTTAGTTCTTTTACTATCTTGACATATGCAAGAGAATTTTCGTACTGTAATTTGACCTATTCCCCATTAATGATTTTAATATCATATTCTTCCTTGACGATTTCTTCCAGTATATAGTTGAGTGAGTAGTTATATTGTTATGTCCATGAGTCGATATCAATTAATCGAAAGCACACAACACTATCAACACTTTAAGAAAGAGAAACTTTCACTTAAGAAACACTTAAGGGATTTTATTATAAGATAGGATAACACAAAAAGGGGTATGTCAAATTCAACTCGTTGTTGTTACTGTGTTTCTTGCAATTGTCGAATTTCTTGAATCGCCACTTGGAGAGTTATCGCTGCCGCTCATGATTCAGGAATCGCAGCTCGAAGGGAAGTTGCAG
Organism: Formica selysi; assembly: GCA_009859135.1. NCBI lineage: Eukaryota > Metazoa > Arthropoda > Insecta > Hymenoptera > Formicidae > Formica > Formica selysi. The sequence continues at coordinate 1,597,165 of CM020820.1, forward strand.
CACGCAGCCTCTTTCGCGTTGTCACTCCCGTATCAGACTGTAAATTCTGTTGCATTGCTCTCATTATGATAATTGCTTCTGAATTTATTTAAGAAAAATTTTGCGTCGTCTTTGATCTCGAACGAGCCCTCAAAATATTACGTCCGTGAATCGATATCGATTAATCGAAAGTGCGCAACACCACCAACACTTTAAAAAAGAGAAACTCTCACTTAAGAAACACTTAAGAAACTTTATTATAAGATAGGATAGATATAGATACTTTATTATAAGATAACAAGAAAAACAGTGAGAATGTAAAGGAATCTTTTTTTACGTGCGAAGATCTTCTTGTGAAACGCAAGATTTCTAAATCTGATTAAGTTGTAATGCCTACAGATAATTGAATTTCTTTTATTACTGTTGGATGAGGTAATCTCAATTTGAATTAAAGCGCGAATATAAGCAGTATTATCTCATCCACGAAAGAGGGCACAAATCAAAATATATATGGGTCATGATTGTGCGAAATAGAACAGACGTGTGTGCGCAGTCAGTCTTGTAATAACAGAGCGATCTTTTTCATATTTTGTAACGAGTCCAAGTCTTTCTAATATATCTTTTCGAGTATTATTATATTAGAACATTTATATTAAAATATAGTAAACGTATATTTTACTAAACTAATAATTGTGTACTCTTCACTGCTGGTAAAACCTCAACAGGTTATGGGCCCAGAGCCACGTGTTGAGTACAAAGTAATAAAACAGTAAAAATAAAGAGAAATTGAAATTTTCGGTACATTATAAACTTATTAGTAAAAAAGTTAAAAATGTGTGCTGCATCAAATACGACTGGAACGTTGGAGGGCATCGACAAATTGAAGGATGCCGATGGATATCCACTGTGGAAATTCCAGATAGAAATTCACTTGGAGGCAGCAGATCTCTTAGAAATTATACAAGGAGAGCCAACAGTTGGACAACTATAAGCAACAGAATGGAAAAGAAAGGATGCAAAGGCAAAGCGGATAATCGTAAGCACTTTAGAAAAACAATCATTGATACATATAGTAACTTGTACTACAAGCTTTGAAATGTGGCAAAAATTAAAAAATATTTATGAAAGAGACTCACAGCATCAGAAATGCGCTCTGATGCAGGAGTTCTTTGAATATAAGAAAAGAAATGATACCGATATGGCTACATATATAACAGAATTAAAAAATCTCGCTTTTAAACTCAAAAGTTTAGGAGAAGAAATAAATGACACTATGGTCATTTCTAAAATATTAACCGCTCTGCCGGAGAGCTACAGATTTTTCGTTAGTGCATCGGAGTCGACATCCTCTGCGGAGCGAACATTAATAAATTTGACAGCAAGACTTCTAGCAGAAGAGGCAAGGAACCGATCGGACCAAGAAGAAGTAGTGGCGTTTAAAATAGAGGAAAGGAAATGTTACAAATGCAACATGAGGGGTCACCTAGCGCACGCATGTAAAAAGGTAGATGCTACTAAAAAAGGTAAAGACATAAAATGCTTTAATTGTCATAAAATCGGTCATATAGCAAGAGATTGTAGAAAAGATTCAGAGAAATCTTGTAAAATATGTAGAAAAACAAATCACCAGGAAAAAGATTGCTTTTTTAGGAAGAAAAAAGGTGACTCAGCGAGAGAGGAAAATAATAAAGTAGCCTTCTTAACAAACACTATAGAAACAGAAGATTGGATTGTTGACTCAGGATCAACCTCTCACATGACGAACGACTCATCAAAATTAAAGGAAGGACGAAAAATAATAACAAAGGTCGGAGTAGCAAATAAGGAAGGAACCATGACAGCGAAGAAGACTGGAACAGTTGACCTTGGAAACTGTGAGTTAAATAATGTATTATATATACCAGATCTAAGAAGAAATCTTTTGTCGGTTGGTGCAATAACACAAAAAGGAGGAAAAGTAGAATTCTATAAAGATGAAGTAACAATTAGTAAAGATAAAAATACTATTTTCAAAGGAAAGAGGAACAGTGCAGGATTATATATTGTACAAAATAATAAAAACATAGAAAGAGCAATGACGGTTGAAAAAAAGTCCTCAGTAAAACTATGGCACGAAAGATTAGATCATTTAGGCACAAATAATATGGTCAAATTGCTTAAATTGTCTGAAGGTATTAAATTAAAAAAGGAAGAAATTGTAGAACAACTATCGGATTGTGAGACCTGCATACAAGCAAACCATACAAGAGTACCTTTCGGAGATCAAAGAAAGAGAGCTACACGACCATTGGAAATTATACATACAGATGTTTGTGGACCAATCACTCCGGAGACATGGGACAGAAACAGGTATTTTGTTACCTTCTTAGATGATTATACTAATTATGTAACAGTCTATCTTATGGAAGGGAAAGGAGAAGTGTACGAAAAACTAAAAGAATATATAACACAAGCAGAAGTAAAATGGAACAGAAAAATTAAAGAGATACGTTGTGATAACGGTAAAGAATATACTAGCAGAGAATTAAAAATTTGGTGTAAAAATAAAGGTATATTCATAAATTATACTCCACCGTACACCCCTCAATTAAACGGAAAGGCTGAACGACTAAACAGAACGTTAATTGAAAAAACTAGAGCTATGATTACAGGAGAAGAAGAAAACAAAATGCTATGGGGAGAAGCAGTGAGAGTTGCTGCGTATCTACACAACAGAAGTCCGACAAGGGTAAATACACAAACAGCATATGAGATGTGGAACGGTGAAAAACCTAACTTGAAGCATTTGAGAGTCTTTGGCTGCACAGCATATGCGAAAGAATTAAGACAGCTTAGAAAATTAGACAATAGAAGTAAAACCATGAAATTTGTTGGCTATACGCAAACAAGATATCGATTATGGGATTCAGAAAAGATGAAAATAATAGTCTCAAGAGAAGTACATTTCATAGAGAAAGAAAGTGAATACGCAAGAGAAAAGGACAAGAATAAAGACTTGATAGAAAGAAAGGAAAATAAAATCCACATGCAACCTGAAGAAGATCTAGATGATGATGAAGAAATTTTAAGCGACAATGAAGAAGATATGGAAACTGCAGAAGAAGACTCCGAAGAAGAAGAAGATGAGGAGAACAGAACAATGATAGAAAACAATGATAGCATAGCAGGACAAACAGAAAACACACCAAGGAGATCTCAAAGAATAAAAAAATTCCCGGACAGATACAATGATTATGCATACCTAACATATGAAGAAGCCATGAGCAGTAATGATAAAAGGAAATGGATGAGAGCTATACAAGAAGAGAAAGATTCATTAAACAAGAATAAAACCTGGGAATTAGTCGAGGCTAAAGAAGTAAAAGGAAAAAAATGTTTAACAAGTAGATGGGTTTTCCAAATTAAAGAAGATGGAAAATATAAAGCAAGACTTGTTGCAAGAGGATGCGAACAAGGAAAGAATATAGATTATGAGAAATTGTACAGTCCCGTGGTAAATAGTGCTGCATTAAGAATGTTATTTGCATTGGCGGCACATAACAACTGGAATTTTATAAAATTTGATGTAAAAACTGCCTTTCTCTATGGAGAATTAGAAGAGGAAATATTCATGCATCTACCTGAAGGATATAAGGAAAGGAAAAACAAGATTTGTAAACTAAAGAAGGCATTATATGGTCTTAAACAAGCATCAAACAGCTGGAATAAGAAATTCACGGAAACACTAAAAAAATATGGTTTAAAACAATTGCTCACAGAGAAATGCATCTTCAAGAGAGAAGATAATTCAGCACTTTTAGCAATCCATGTAGATGATGGGATACTATTTGGCAAAAACGCACAAGATTTAAGAAACTTACTCCTAAAACTAAAAAATGTATTTGATATAACAATTAATAAAAATCCAAGCTCTTTTTTAGGTTTAGAGATAGAAAAGTGGCAAGAAGGCATCAAGCTCAATCAAAATAACTACTCGGAGAAAGTTCTAGAAACATATGGGATGACCAATGCAAAATCAGTGGACACACCGATATTGGCTAACACAGAAGTAAACAGTGGAGGAAGCGGGACGAAATCTTTCCCTTTTAGAGAAGCCGTGGGAAGCCTACTCTATCTCACAGCCAAAACCAGACCAGACCTGAGTTATGCAGTAACGTATAACAGTAGAAATACACAGAATCCCTCAGATATAGACATACTTAATATTAAGAGAGTTCTAAGATATTTGCAGGGAACTAAGCATTTAGGAATAACATACAATAATAAAGGAAATGTACAAACACTTAGAGCGTTTTGCGATGCGGATTATGCAGGTGACGTAGAGACTAGAAAAAGTATATCAGGGTATATAATAGAATTTTGCGGAGGTCCTATAAGTTGGGCATCACGTAAACAACCTATTGTAGCATTGTCGAGCACAGAAGCAGAATTCATTTCGGCCGCTGATTGTTGTAAAGAATTATTATTTTTAAAAAGCATATTGGAAGAATTAATTGGTAAAACTGTAAATGTTGAAATGTGTATCGATAATCAAAGTGCTATCAAGCTTATTAAAACTGGAATATTTAATCGAAGGTCGAAACATATAGACGTGCGATTTCACTTCATAAGCGAAAAGGTTAAGGAAAATAATATCAACATTGTATATTGTAATACTAGCGATCAAATTGCCGATATTTTTACAAAGCCGCTAGGTACAATAAAATTTAGAAAATTTAGAGATATGATAGTGCAGTAGGATTACATTATTAATTGTAAAACTGTATTTCTAAGTTAATTTTGTTTATTAAAGAAAACATTGAGATTAAAGGGAAATGTTGGATGAGGTAATCTCAATTTGAATTAAAGCGCGAATATAAGCAGTATTATCTCATCCACAATAGAGGGCACAAATCAAAATATATATGGGTCATGATTGTGCGAAATAGAACAGACGTGTGTGCGCAGTCAGTCTTGTAATAACAGAGCGATCTTTTTCATATTTTGTAACGAGTCCAAGTCTTTCTAATATATCTTTTCGAGTATTATTATATTAGAACATTTATATTAAAATATAGTAAACGTATATTTTACTAAACTAATAATTGTGTACTCTTCACTGCTGGTAAAACCTTAACAATTACCTCTAGATCATCTGAATGACGGATAGACACACCACATGTGAAGAAAACCCAGAATTTAAAAATGGGATAATACTTATTAGATAGGCTACACATCAATTTCCATTGTTCCTCTGAAAAATATATTATAAATATCGATTCAAAAATTTTGGTGGAATTAATTTTATTGTTATTTTATTGCATTTTTACTCAGATATGTTGAAAATAGACAAATAATTATAATAATGATTTGCACATTGCCGAGAGAAGAGATAAGATATGAAATCTGCATGCGGATACTTTTGATAGATATATGTTCCAGAGCACAAGGTTTTATGAATTTAATTTTTGCTTGTATGTGTGCATGAATGACGAGGATCGTCTGTCAATTAATGTAAGTAGATTAGAAATTTTATACTTGCCTGCTGAAACATATGATTGAAATGCATTGCCAGTAATCGGATCGTCCGGTGATCCCGGTAAAAGATTAAAGATTTGCCCATTTCTTCCATAATGTACGTAATAATAATATACCAATAAAATAAACATGGATAACAATATAGTGATAAACATCATTTCTTGATGTGATGTTCTTGACCGTTTGATTAAGCTTGATCTTCTTCAGTTTACTGGTTTACTAATCCTTGAATACAAAAGTCTTTTTTGTTCTTTTGTTTATTTAATTGTTAAAAATTTCGGGTGGAGTTCCGAAAAGGGCCCACCTCCGATTTCGATGAAACTTTGTGAAAAGCTTCCTTTCAGGTTCAAATGAAAGATCCTAAAAGGAATTTTGGCGACTCCTACAAGAAAGTCATTTTTTAAGAGAAAATGGGGGTATAGTTCCGAAAAGTACTCACCTTCGATTTTTTTGAAACTCAGTATTCTTACGTATTTTGATGCGTTGATTACGAATATCATAGTGAAAATTGGCGACTATTTGATTTTCATGGTGAAAACCATGAAAAACCTATAAAAATTATAGTTTTTTATGCTTATCTTAATAAATACGGAAAATCATGATAAATGTTTTAGACAAAAGTTTTAGATCTCACAGAGATAAACATTTTATGTCCTATTCATTTTTACCGTTCAAGTGATAGTTTTCGACAAAAACGATGGACTCTAAATCTTATATCTGTCCTCCCATCTTAGCATGTACTTTGCAGTACATATACGATTTCACATGGGTTTGCAACTTTCCACGCAAAGCAATGTTCCACGCAAACCTATTTGTCTAGTTTTTTGGTAGTGGAGCCCCCCGCAGGGGGGCGGAACCCACTGTTTCCACGCATACACTTTTCCACGCGAAGCGAGGTTCCACATGGGTTTGCAATTTTCCACGCAAAGCGAGGTTCCACGCAAACCTATTTGTCTAGTTTTTTGGTAGTGGAATCCCCCGCAGGAGGGCGGAACCCACTGTTTCTACGCATACACTTTTCCACGCGAAGCGAGGTTCCACATGGGTTTGCAACTTTTCACGCAAAGCGAAGTTATATATTGGGGCTTCTACGCAGTAGTGTCAGCCTTTGTAGTTTCACCTATACAGCAATTGGTTTGAGATATATGTTTAACTTTGATTTTTTCGAAAACTATCACTTGTACGGTAAAAATGAATAGGATATAAAATGTTTATCTCTGTGAGATCTAAAACTTTTGTCTAAAATATTTATCATGGTTTTCTGTATTTACTGAGATAAGCGTAAAAAACTTTAATTTTTATGGGTTTTTCATGGTTTTCACCATGAAAATCAAATAGTCGCCAGTTTTCACTATGATATTCGTAACCAGCGCATCAAAATACGTAAGGATACTGAGTTTCAAAAAAATCGGAAGTGGGCCCTTTTCGGAACTTTATCCACAGTACAATCCAAAATTTTATACTCTGAGTCAACGTTAAAACATCCGACTCTCTACGGTTACGGACTGAAAAATTTTGGACATTCTTTACGCCAGTGCTCGGATTTAGTTGCACATTTCGGCCCGATTCCGTGGCTCACGCCTATTGCCCCCCACTCACCGCTCATACGTTAGCGACGAGTCGCCAGATACGCGTAACTAAGAAGCGCGACGCTTTGTCTCAGGAGCGTCCGTATATAAGAATGTCCAAATATAATAGTAAGACAATACTTTTCTAAATGCACCGCGAAAATTCTCAAAATTAAAAGTTTTTCTTCAATATTTTATATTTCATTGATATAAAATATTGAAGAAAAACTTTTATTTATAGAAAAGTATTGTCTTATTATTATATTTAGGCATTCTTATATACGGACGCTCCTGAGACAAAACGTCGCGCTCCTTAGTTACGCGTATCTGGCGGCTCGTCGTTAACGCACGAGCGGTGAGTGGGGGGCAATAGGCGTGAGCCACGGAATCGGGCCGAAATGTGCAACTAAATCCGAGCACTGCTTTACGCTGTGGGAGTTCGTTGCCGCCCACGGACGGGAACGGACGTATTCAGACACGTTATGTGTGTGTCCTTTGGACTTTATTTTTGAGTTTCTTCCTTTTCTATAGAGGAATTTTTTTTATTTGTTGTTCTTAACCAGTTTTTGGCCGGAATATACCGATCCTATTAGATCGGATGTGGCCATAAAAACAAAGGAAGAAGAAGAATGTACGCTGTGGCCAAGTTAACCCGCAATGCTCGGGAGCATCATCTGTCTTTGTTTAAATGTTTAACTTTTGGTAAACAACAAGGATGAAATGATATCGTGAGGTCCTTTTATTATTGTATTTCTAAAACTAAATAGTCAATAACTTCGTATATTCGTATATTCGTATATTCGTTTTTTATCACTTTCTTGTTGTTTGTTTTAATCATTAAAATTCAAAATACGAGATTTTCATACGCTTTGTGTACACGATACATGTAATGTGCAATTGTACACATGTATATGTGCACATGTATATGTGTATGTGCGCAATAATATCATGTGTACAATATGTATGTGCGCAACAAAGTCGTGTACGCAGTGTTAATATGATTCTTTTTATGTATGCAATATGGCCATGTATACAATGTGTATATGTATAATAAAGTCATGTGTGCAATCTGCATGTATGGAATGAAGTTATGTATGCAATGTGTTTGTGCGTAATAAGGTCATGTGCGCAAACATACGTTCGTATTTTTAATTATTACATGCGCGCAATAATGCTTGTAGGCAATCGGAAATGTCGGCAAACAAAGCTGTCGGCAAAATGTTGTGAGCAAACAAAGCCGTTAGCAATCGGAAATGTAGGTGAACGGAGCCTCCCCTTAAATTGCACAAATGTGTAGATACCACATTTATAAGTATCAAGTCCACGCTAAAAAAATTGTTGTGTTAATGAATGTTGCTAAAATGTATATTTATTGCTTAAATCTGCTTTTGTTCTGCAAAAATAATGTTATCACTTTTGAAAATTACGTTGACATATGTTGTTAAAGTCATGATCCTAAGTAACATCCAAGAGGCTTTAGCCGTCGCTCGTTGTTTATTCAAAAATTATTAACAATTAAATTGTTTGATAAGAACAAGTACAAATTACCATGCTAAATTTTTGTTTAAAAGAATATACAATTTTGATGAACGCATCAATGCTTTTTTTGAGATAATGAATTCTATGTATCCATTAAATTAATCAAATATACGTACCTAAATACAGTTTTTCGTTTGGCGCGTATATTTGGCGCTTTTTTTTTTACTTTTTTTTAAAACGGTAAGTTTTTAGGGATATAATATACTCTCGCAGACATTAAGGATACAGTCTTTAGAGGATTAAAAAAATTATTTTTTTTTACATTTTCTGAAAGTATGATGTCTGAAAAATATATCTTTCAAATCTTATTGAAAAATTTGCAAAATTGACGAAGTTATGACTTTAAATAAGATAGCGCACGGTTTATTAACTAAACCTGTAAAACTTTAAATGCATTTTTCTCAAAACACTGTTTTCAGTTGGTGTAACGGATTTCTTAAAAATAATGGACTGAATAATTTCAATTTTCTTTTTAAATGAAAGAGAACACTTTTTTAGGATTACTAAACTTAATTAGAATTTAAAAAATTAATATTTAATATTTTTCTGAAATCAAGAAATGAAAGAATTTCAGCAAAATTGAAATATCTAATTTTAAAATAACACTACTTTGTTATTTTCCAATCTTTTTCTGAAAAAATGAGATTTAGTATCCCAAAGATATATCTTACGAAATAAAACTAGACCGAATTTTTTTATTTCATACAGTTACATGAGAAGCAGCACGTCATACCATCGAAACATGCATTTTTGAACACGTTACGAGGCTCATATTGAATAAAAAACAGTTAAATATCTAAGATTTAAAAATATTGACGTAGTGTTTAAACATCGATAAAAACATGTAAAACGTCACAAAAAGATCAATTTCCTATATTCTTCAAAAAAATTCTCCAAAAGTATCAATTTTTCATACTGTTTTGGTAGATTGGGCTCTTAGTTAATTAAAAATCAGTAGTTTGAAACTATGTCGTCCGTATCTCTTTATGGAGGAAATAGTTATATCAGATTAAATCGGCATGATTAAGTTTCTTTATGTAAAAAGCGTTTTTTGGGAAAGAGAAGCAAACTTTCGCAAAAAGCAAGGGGTCAACTGGGTCGGTCAGATAAGGTGCGGCAAAGCTTCTTAAAAAATGAAATATCATCATTTGTACATTATCATATAAAACACTCGGCTGGGATTTCTGTCGCGACGTCGTGAAAAATAGACGCGATCGCGCGGTTAGTAAAGGCACACTTGGGCGAAGGAATTCCGCGACATTTCCACCACAAATCTATCTATTTAGACAGGAATCCGCACGTCTCGGAAAACTCTTTTTGAATAAATGCAATGTCGCGACGGGTCACATTTTAAAATATGACTTATCTGCGAAATTACTAGTCAAATGCGAAACGAGCGCAGATAAGAAATGGAAGCCGAGTAATAGAAATTTGTTTGTATACTTAAATATGTATATGAATAAAATATACAAGTTAAAAATATATCTTTAGAATTGAATTTCTAAATGATTTCTAGAAATCTGGTTAATCTAATTATAAGCTGTTTGGTATTAAATATTGATTCGCAACAGATATTGCAGGGTCATTAGAGATATTACATAAAACATAAAGTTGCTGTACATAATATCAACTATAAAATATAACAAATAAAGTTTCTCTTTTATATATGTGTATTGTAAAATTTCATTAAAGAGTGTAATTAAAATGTTTTTAATGTTAAAAATGTTTTCATCTTAATAATTGTTATAAATATATAAGATTATACAGATTCCATAATATCAAAGTTTATAACAAATATGGTACCTGCTGAGAGTTAATATTATGCGGTTGTTTTTTACATAAAATATCTATAACATATATCGGTGAAGCTTGAAAGTGCCACGTTTTTACTCAATATATGGCAAACGCAGAAACTACCACACGACGATAAAATATGACGATTTTCTCTATTTATGTAACAAATGAAAAAAATGAAAGGTGCCAGCGGGGCGAAAAATCAAAGGAAAGCGATCAGCAAGGAAAAAAAATTCAGAAATGAATCAGAAGCCTTTTAAGAAAGTTCGACTTTCTTATGGTATTTTTTTTTTTTAGATAAGAAAAAATTGCATTTTGATGACGCATCGGAAGACGCGTTTGTAACGAGTTCTAGCTGACGGAAGGTCATCCCGTGAAGATCGTGACGATAAGAAAAAGCGCGAAAGTCGAAGAACGAAAAGTTTGACTGAGAGTAAAAGAAAAGGCGATCGATTTCTTCGCGCGATAAAAGGAAATTGAATGAGGAGATGCAAGTATTCGTCGACGCATATATAATGAGTGGCAGAAGAACCCGGGCAGAAGATGTTCCGCTCGTCGGTGAAGGCTCTTTTCACGATTGTCGCGAAGAGAAGATGGGTGGAGGAGATGGGTGGAGGAAGGGGTGGGAGAAAGTATAAAAGAAAGGTAAGGAAAGAAGCGCGAGTAAGCCTCTTAGATAAAGAAAACTGATTTTCACTTGGGAATTGCGTAACGAAAAACGCATCGCGTTTCCGGAGCCTCGAGCGCGAAGAATGAAGCGTCGTTTTAAAGCAAAAGGACAAATAAAGCTAAAATGTAATAAGAAAGAGAAAAGTAGAAAGGTTGTATAACAGGGGTTATTGAAAGGAAGAAAAACATGGGAAACTTAAAGGGAAATAAACACGTGATATACAAGAGGGAGAAAATGTAAAGTGCAAAAAATATTGATGAAGAAAGAGGGAAATAGAGACTCGATAATGAACGAGGCAAAGTAGTGGAATTTTAGTTGAAAAAAAAAGTAGGAAAGAAAAAAAGAAGAAGGCAAAGTGATAAAAAATGAAGAAAACAAAATTTTCGAATGATCTACACACATGTCCAGATGATATCCAGAGAACATCCAGAGGACATCCAAATGATGTTTTATTCAGAAAATGTTTTATTCAGAGAATGTAAAACATCCTCTGAATGACCTCTAGATGTCCTCTAGACATGTATGTTGTTAGGATAGATGTGACGAGAAGAGAAAGGAAATCATAGAAATTTGGGGAAAAATAAATTTGACGAAGAAAAACGAAAGTAAAGAAAAAAAACACGGATACAACGGAAAAAAGGAAAATGTAAACGTGATAAGAGATAAAAACGGCTGGTTTGCGATAAGATAAATAATGCAAAAGAAGATGGCATGAATAATGATAAAATAATGTCGATGAAGATGAGAGGAAATTGTGATTCACAGAAAGATAGACATAACGCGAAAACGAAAGCTCGAGAAAAAGTTCCGCGGAAACTTGTCGTCTCCTTGGTTCTTAGAAAATACGAGTAGGCACACAATCGTGTTACGTCGTGAAAGCGAAGCTCGTTAGGTTACGTGACGTTTCGCCGCACAAAGAAACGCGACTGTCAGATAAGAGAGTGCCAGGTCAAGTTTTCACTTCCGCCTTTTCTTCATTATCAGGCGGAGCGCGAAACGCGCGGATGCGAAACGTCGTAACGGACGTTATCTCATAGCGAGCATCTCGCTAGAAAGGGTCAAACGACGCTGCTAGATAAGAAGAAACGGCGGTAAGACCCATGGAAGAAAGGAAGAGAGATGTTCACGATGGAAAGAAATAAATACGTACGACATAGGGAGAGCGGTGTCTTATTTTAATAACAGAATTTTTTTAAGAAAAAATTGTCTCAACCTTGTCAAAAAATTGACTTCAAAAATTAAAGTATGTATATTAAAGTACATGAAATTTATAAATTCTGAATTTTGTTTAATCATATATGTATATCGATTTAAGTAATTACATTGATATTTATTTTATTCAGAATGCAAAATATTATATATACAGGGTGACCATTAGAATTGTGTTGAAAGTAAATGGTTATTACTGCGCAACAAGTAAGCCGAACAAAATGAATGAAACGCCATTTTGTAGAGGAGACTTGTCAAATTTTATTACCATAAGTATAAAACAAATATATAATATTTTAATAATTTAAATACACATTATTAAAAAAGGGGCAAAAATTTGCTTGCGCGCATGAGTTAATAATGTTTCCAAAATGTTTTCCATCGGAATCGGCACAGAATTGTTTTCGAAAACTTTCAAAAACGTTGTCCAACATGACTGCAGGAACCAATTCATCAATTGTTTCATTCGTTGTAACGGTACCAAGATGGGCCGGGTAAATCATGTCTACGATCATTCAAAGTGCCTATATACCGTAATTACACAGTCAAAAAAAAAAAAAAAAAAAAAAAAAAAAAAAAAAAAAAAAAAAAACGCTGGGGCGGGACTACCCGTTTCTTATAGGTTTTTGGATGCTGAACACGAATCCGGTTGTGAAATTGCTCCATCACGTCAGAATTTTAAGAAATTTGCAATTAAAGTTGCAAAAAACAGCTATTTTCATGAACTTTATAGCTACAATATGTGACGTGCTGGAGAAGTTTTATTACAATAAAAATAAAGTATGTTGTTAGGACTTTCAACCCTCAAAAGAAATTTTTGGTGTCGGTTATGGTTAATAAGATATCCATGGTTAAATATGGGGTGTATTGAAGAAGTTAGCTGTGACTTAGGTCATTGACGATTTACCAGATACCTTTCAATTATATTTATTTAAACTTAAGAGTTTGTTAGATTGCTGAATACGAATTCAATGTCAAAATTGTTAAATTCAAAATGGTGGACTCAATATGGCGGATGCCAAACCTTAAAAAATGTTTAGATTGCAATTTAAACATTCGAGTCCACCATTTTGAATTTGACAATTTTGACATTGGATTCGTATTCAGCGACCTAAAAAACTCTTAAGTTTAAGTAATAATTGAAAGCTATTTGGTAAATCGTCAATGACCTAAGTCACAGCTAACTTCTGAAATATACCCCATATTTAACCATGGATATCGTATTAACTATAACCGACACCAAAAATTCCTTTTGAGGATTGAAAGTCTTAACAACATATTTTATTTTGACTATAATGAAACTTCTCCAGCACGTCACATATTGTAGTTATAATATGACGAAGTTCGTGAAAATAGCCCTTTTTTGCAACTTTAATTGCAAATTTCTCAAAATTCTGACGTGATGGAGCAATTTCACAACCGGATTCGTGTTCAGCGTGCAAGAACCTATAAGAAACAGGTATTCCGGTTCTAGTGTTCGGAAAAAGTCATTTTTTGTTGAGTGTTATCCATAATCCTGCAAAAAAATATCGCAAAATGAATAAAATCTCAAATCACCAACATAATGTATAGATTAGATTAGGTTATGGCACGATTCCAAGGAGGAAGCATATCTTCTGAGTATAGTTTAGCTTAAAACTTTTTTAGATCCATATTTACTGCGGAATCCACGATACGTCTCAGTATAGTTTTTGTCTCTACTAGAAGCACTCGATAAGAAACATTTTTTCTTCGATGCTTAGCGCGTTTGTTCTGACACTTGTAAACCGGCTTGTATAACGGCTCAGATAAAATTGACAGGTCTCATATACCGGAACCTAATCAGTTAAATGACCACCGAAATCGAGGAGGGGACATATAACCGTTTATTTTCAACACAATCCTAATGGTCACCCTGTAGATTGATTTAGTAGATTAGTCATAGTTATAGTCTAGTCATTTACTATGTAGAAAATTTATCCTTAAAAGTGTTATTTAAATAATAGAATTTTTTAAAAGAAAACATTATCTCAAACTTTTCAAAAAATTGGCTCCAAAAATTGAAGTATATTAAAGTATATTAAAATACACGGAATTTATAGACTTCAAATTTTGTTTAGTCATGTATGGATCTAAATGATCCCATTGATATTTATTTCATTCAGAATAAGAAATATTATATAAATTAATTCAGTAGAACATTTACTATGTACACACACAGAAAAATACATACTATATACAAGTAAATATTATTTGTTTCAAGTATTTCATAAGTTCATATATCCTCAAATCTATCATAAGTTCATCATAAGCATCAAATTTATTCAAAATATATTCTGAATCCTAATAAATTTAATATTTCAATCAAGAATATTAAATTATATAATTGAAAGAAATACATTAAATTTTTCTGATCTAATAAATTTTCTTACATTAAATTAACCATATCTGACTTTCCTTCGATAAAATTTTATAATATTCTTCAAAAGAAAATATTTACTTTTTTTGAGTACATGATAATGAGTATTTCTAAAATTTGTGACAAGTCTATTTTAAGACTATTATTAAGAAAATATTCTTCGTTAAAGATAACTGTTACTTAAAAGAAGTAAAGTAAACTGAGTAATCATTTTACTTAGCAATAGAATAATATTTTTCTGTGTGCAACATTCATTTTTAAAAATATATTATTTTAATAATAGAATTTTTTTTTGAGGAGAGATTATTTCAAACTTGTCAAAAAACTGGTTCCAAAAATTGAAATATGTATATTACAGTACACAAAATTTATAAACTCAAAATTTTTTTTAGTCATATATATATATATATATATATATATATATATATATATATATATTATATATCGATTTAAGTGATCCATTGATATTGATTTAATTCAAAATACAAAATATTATACAGATTGATCAAGTGGAGCATTCACTATATAGAAAATTCATCCTTAAAAATATATTGTCATGCTTTCACTTCGAGCTCTTTCAAAATAGTGGATACACATTTTTTTAAATATGTTCCATTCATACGCATGATTGACTTTTAAGATTGTTCAACTTCACAATTTTGCATTTCCTTACACAAGTTACTGAATGCGTCTGAATGCGGAATGAAAGTGGCGGAGCGAATTTATGAGTTGACGGGAACATTAGGCGTATATGTAAACGTTAAATGTGTATGTAGACATTAAGCGTACATAATGTGGAAAACAATTATTCATTCTAATTACGAAAACGTACATCTATGTAATCTATATGCGCGAGATAAATTATGTTTTATGTTAAACCCTGTAGTGATCCGTCATGTCGAGTCTACACGCGAAGCTTAAAACAGTAAGCATATGAAGTATAATTAAAACATTGCATTACGTAGGGAACTACCACATTCGCCAATGATATATCGTTCAGAATTATATGTAACTTTGGATTATTGAATTACCGTGAGTGCAGTTTATAAATATTTTATAATTACAGCATTATATTTTTTAATGTCGAACGCATTTAGCCGAGATTGCCCCGAATAGCAATTTTTTCTAAAATTTTTTCTATTTTTTAAATTGTTTATTTATTTTTAACCCGCGCAATTTATCGTGTGAAAAGGATTATTTAAATAAACCGCGAAATAATCTGCATCGAATTAAAGAGCTTTTAAATTTAATGCAATGATATATTAAGCTAAGATTTACTCCTAAACTTTATTTTATCGAACGTAAATGTATTCATATTAATCTGCCTTCATATTGATTACTTTACTTTAATTTCATCAGAACGCGTGCGTGGTTAGCATATCTAATGCCGAATAAAAAAAATTGTGGTCGAGAGTGAGTCTCATGTATAATCCTTGCCGAGATAGACTTCAAACTTTTTGAGAAAGAGACTTGGTTAAAAATTAACGCAGTACTCTCGCGAAACATTCTATATGTAATATAAAGTCAGGTTGAAAGAGAGGAAGCTGGCAGACAGGAAGGAAAAGTGAAGCTGAGAGTTGGAACAGCTCGGAACTTCTTCCTTTCTGATCTTCGGTCAATGGTGGTTATAAAAAGGTGCTGCGAGCGAGGGTAAAGGGTGACGTTTGTGATGGTCTATGGTTGCTGGAAGCTCCGATAATCCGAGCTTTTTTCTTCTCTCTCTCTCTCTTTTTCTTTTTTACGTTCTCTCTCTCTCTCTCTCTCTCTCTCTCTCTCTCTCTCTCTCTCTCTCTCTCTCTCTCTCGAACACGGTCGACCGTGTATATAGACAAGCAGTACTTACAGACGTGGTGAAAAGCATACGGTTCTCAATACATGTTTTGCAGATCCTTCAAATATGCCTCGCTATATATTTCTAAAGGATTACATATAAAATTAAACAAGAATAAATTTCCAAGCGCCTGTGGGGGCAAACTTCTTTTTCTTCCATATATCAGATAAGAAGAAAGTACACAAACGTTTCTCTGGTTGATCGATGCAATGGCTTTCAATGCGAATATCAATGTGGTTCTTATAAAAAATGATTACATAGTAGATTTTTACACTGAAAAAAAAATGTACTAAATACAAAAATTATTTTTTTTTATTTAAAAAATTATTTATTTAAATACTTGCAAAGGAATTCGTTATTTAAATCAAACAGCAAGTATATTTGAATTAGTAAAATATAAAATAAAAGCGAAGTATGCTTTTATTTGCAAATAAAGTATGCTAATTTATAAAGTATTTGCAAATAAAAGAAAAAGAATTTGTTTTTTTTATCTTTATTATACTAAATTAATTCCTTTAAAAAAACATTTTTTTATTTTTGGCTGCTTGTTTCAAAAACACAGGTTTTTTTTATTTTAATAAATAATTTTTTATCTTTAAATATAAATATTTTTTATATTAAAATTTTAAATAATGTGTTTTAAAAATTATGATTTTTATTACATGCATTAATCATTTATTTAATATAACAAAACATATATATATATATATATATATATATATATATATATATATATATGTATATATTTGAAAACAAAGTATATATTTAGTTAGGTGAAAAAAATCAAGATTAATAAAATGTATTTATTTGATTAAAAAGAATTTATATTTAGTGTATTATCTATCTAATTTTTTTTTTGTCAAATTAATAGCGATTATAAGCAGTATATAGAGAAATTATAAGAGTAAGTAAAGGCCAGAAGGAAAAATCAGGTGTGTAAAAAAGTTGAGGAGCACTGGCTTAAGGCCACGAACACACCAATGGTGCGGCTTTCTGTCTCTGCGTAATTCCCGGTGTCAAATCTAGTAACGAGCGTCGAGGGTGTAGACAGGCTTAATCCGTGCGGCTTACGCCGAT
This sequence comes from Formica selysi, assembly GCA_009859135.1. Lineage (NCBI taxonomy): Eukaryota > Metazoa > Arthropoda > Insecta > Hymenoptera > Formicidae > Formica > Formica selysi. The sequence goes on from CM020820.1 coordinate 1,614,747, forward strand.
AAAAATGGCGCTGCTGTTGAACGTCGTTTCGTTTTTATGTCTTCGAGAGAGAGCTCGGCTGCAACTAGTAAATAGTATACTTGAGAGAAATTGCTTTAGCATTCTAATGATAATCAGACTTACTTTCATACAAGAAGTAAATTAAACTAAAATAATGCGTCATGAATACTCAAAGATTACGTATCCGTTGAATAAATATTAAGTTTACATTAAGAGATTATAATAATTAAAAGAGAGAGATTATAAAAAAAATTGATATGTTATAATTAAAATTATAATTCTTAAGTATTACAAATTTTATGCGCACTCTTTCCTCTTATATTATAAATTTTTAGATCAATTAATGGCAGTATTTTTAAAGTAATATACTATTGAAATAATTAAATATAATATTAAAGAAAATTATAAAATTAATTCTGATAATTTCATTTATTCAACGTTTATTTTATGTGTGAACAATTTATCTAAAATAATCATCTAAAATAACTTTAAGTAAATAAATGATTCTTTTATATATTTTAATAATCTTTTAATCTCATTATGTCAATGTGTCACTGAAGAAGCTTATTATCTTCTGTTTCGTATTATTTTAAATAAGAAAATGTAAAATTTTATTAATTATTTATTATTGCATTAAACCATTGCATTAATACCATTAAACCGCGAATCTTCACGATAATTAATAAGATTTCCTGCGGTTTTCCAATTTGCAAGGCTTTAAAGCTTGTAATCGCAAGGCAAATGAGTAGGAAATAAAAGACGCGTGTTTCCTTTAACGGTGGCGCCGGCGGATGTACGTAATGAATTCCGAACGAAAGAAACTTAAGCCCGAAATTAACCCGAAGAATTTAATTACCACCCAGTGAAATTAAACTTTACCTTTTGATGCATATTCATGGTGAAACCGCCGCAGGCTTTCTTTGTCGCTTCTGAAAAAAAAGAAGAAAGGACGAAAGTAGTCGGGCTCCTCATCCAGTCTCGTAACGAGGTGCATTGTGTCGTGATATAAAAGGTCGAATAAGGAATACCGATTAACACGATAACTGCCTTAAGCTAATTTCGCGGTCTCTCAAGTACAACACAACGTACCTTGAAAAAAATGATATTTTAGACAGGAAATTAGTTAATTTCAGGTGTTGGATAAAACGATTCGATTAAAAATAATCGCCTTTTAATGATTTATGGAGATAATTTGCCCAGATCGACACGCGCTTTCGCTTTGTAACATTTAGTCTATGATCCTCTCGGATTCAAGATCTATCTGTTCACCCTCGTCCTTCTCGCACGAACTCTCCCGTTTCGCGTTCGTCTTTTTATTCATGAAATTCGTTCCGGAGAGATTTCGAGAGCCCGCATGAGGAAAAAAAAGACGGCAGCGCATTATCGAGGTTTAAAAGCGTCGTTCGTCAAGTCGCACGCTAAGCGGATTTTGTGCCTTGCGCGTGCACGGAGGAATGAATAAAAGTGGTTACGTTCCCTGTTGCGATTACAAAAGTGTTTGTTTGACGATATTTATTTCAAATCTTTTTAACGAATAAATAATATAGTATATCGCTACATTGAAAAAATATACCGTCCAAAAAATTTTTTTTATTAAAAAAAATTATTTATTTAAATACTTGCAAAGGAATTAGTTATTTCAATCAAGCAGCAAATATATTTTGAATTAGTACAATGTAAAATAAAAGCAAAGTGTGCTTTTATTTGTAAATAAAAAAATTTGTTTTTTTTTATCTTTATTATATTAATTTACTTTCTTTTATATTAAAATTTTAAATAATTGATTTTAAAAATTATAATTTTTATTACATATAATAATCTAATACAACAAAAAATTTTTTTAAGTAAAAAGATTTTATTTATGTGAAAAAAATTAAAATTGACAAAATGTATTTATTTAATAGAAACAAATTTTGTTTTTAGTACAGTATAATCGAATTACTCTTCTAAAAAGATTTTTAATTTGATGGGACGCAATTTTTAGTGATGAATTTAAAAAATAAATTAGAAACAGATAAATTAGATATTGTTTACCAAGTAATAACCATAATTATATAATTTGAGATACACATATTGTAATAAATACACATATATTTGTTTTCTTAAAATTAATATTTCTAATATTTGTAAAATAAAAATAGTAGTTTTTAAAACAATATTGCGTCCCCTTGAACTTATATTTAAAGGGTTCCATCAATCGAATGTGACAAACATGATTTGCAAAAGATATATCTTTTCGGAAAGTGACTCCAAAGCGATGCTGACTGGTAAAAGTCGAGGGGATGTAGAATCGAAATTGATCCTCGTATAAAAGAGTGGCTGGATAATTTAAATAAAAATTCGGTGCTTTATTCGGGAAATCGATTCGCTACCCTCGGTTCTTATCTCGCTCTCACCCGAACGTGAGATGAGTTAAATTTTTATCTCATTGCCTTGCGCCGGCCTCGCTTTCAACTTATATTTCATTCGTTGAACAAATGTGCGATGTTTTCTCAGTGTATAAAATTTAAATTCTCGAAAAAATTTCTAAAAAGTGATCAATATATATCGTAAATCTATTCCTTTGCAATTGTGTAATAAATAATAATTTACGAAAAAAAATCGGCTCTAAAGTATTACTTCTTTTTAAAGTGCCAACAACTTCTTTTGTTTAGAAAAAGAAAAGGGGCGATCCAAATGATAACTTTTTGGCGTTAAACTATCAGTATCAAGATACGAGATTGCAACACGGCGTTCTCGAAACGTAAGCGCACTTAAGCGTGAAATTCAACGAGCAAGAACTCGAGCATGTTTTGGAACCACGAACGTCGTTGAAGAATCCAGCTGGTTCTTTTCTTGCTTTTCTTACTGTTGCTTTTTGTCTTCAATTTTTTTCTACTTTTTAGGAAATGCAACACATTCCTATCTGCAATAACGCAATTTATCGATAAACAGGTGCTTTTAAAAATTTGTATTCTAAATTTATTATTTCTTTCTTCTTAGATTTTTCGTAAATATATCAATAAGTTATTTTAGTATAATATAGATATAATGTCATTATATAAATGTGATTTTATTACAATATTAGTAGATTGTGTGTGAGAAAATTCAAAAAGAACAAACACGAGAGGACTTCAAAAAGAAAAATGACTTTTAAAGTTGGAGAATTCCGGATATAAAAATGAACCAAGTTCATAATTTATAAACCCTCTTTACATATGATTTCATTGCCTAAAGTGGACGTTATAAATTATGCACCTGATATCTACTTTTGTCCTAAATTCTCTCGGTTGAAAGAGTCCTTTCAACTACACTGCTCTCTTAAACTAAAGAGACATATATCAGCATATCATTAATTCCAATAGTTTAAATTAGAATTCCGCATTTTATTTTTGAGATACGATTAATATATTGGCATTTTTACACATTTCTCTTTCAGAGAATATATTTAAGAAGCCAGACAATTTTTTGTAAATTCCAAATCTCTTAAGACCAGATTTAAACTCTTATCTCGAGGCAATATTTTTGTATTATAATAATCGATCTGAAAAGTAAGATACGTATTCTGATTTAAGAGAGTAATACACATTTAATATAAACCTATCTAAATGTGACTTCTATAACGCTTCGACTGTTTGCCAATTTTCCACTAGCTACCCGCTGGCGTCACGTCGTTTTTAAAACCTCTCCTCGGCCGTTCACTGATTACTATTGTCGAGAGGTTGTCGCAAGGAAACTTAGAGAACCGCCCTTATAATGTTAACGGATCGGGCGGATCCGCTTTTATCTTTCATGAGAATCGAATCGTTTCTGCATCGTGGCGGGCCTCGCCTCACACTCTCGCCTCGTCCTTCATCCATCTCTCCGAATCCAGTCGTCCATGTATGAAGGTAATACCACTCCCCACATCCTATCGCATTTTCCCGCTGAAGCTCGCAGCGGAAATTGCAACTCGCAGCTTGTAACTCGGAAAAGAGAGCTAAAAATTCCGAAATTTGACGATGAAAAATATCCGGAATGATTTTATATGCATGTGTATACACAAATGCATCACACGCACGCACGCACGCACGCACGCACGCACACATCTACATCCTTTCCCGAGTCCGCAAAATTTTTATTACACGTGCTATTTCACTGAGGAAATTTCTTTTGTCACATTCCATTCACAATGGAATTCTAAGGAAATAGGTTTTCATCGAAATTCTCGAAATTGTACGTCAGAGATTTAAAACTTATGAATAGATTGAATTATGGACATTGTACAAGTGATTTCTTTTCTTCGGATGATGGTACGAGAATCGTGATATAAACTCGACTCAACAACTTTCTACGAAAATTGTTACCCCCGTGCTAGCGCGACTCTTCGCTCAAGATAAATGGCCAGATTGATACGAGATAATCGGGTTAATTGCGAGCGGCGCAACTCGGACTCGGTCTATTCCGACGATTAGGTAGCGTAGGAACTACAAAATTAACTACCCTCATTATATGCGCCGTCGTAAGTTCCGCTTGACCCGAGATCGCAAGATCGATGCTCGGCTCACGTGACGCGAACGAGATTGGAATTGGACAAACGCGGGGACGTTCTTTTTAGCGATGGGATTAAGTATCTTACAAGTAGGTACGAATTTCGTTTGCATCGTTTCCAACTCTCTATGATTACTTCAGAAAGAAAATAGTACTTTTAAGTAGACGTAAACCTAAACGAGATAAGTTCGAACCCTTTATGAATACTTCGAAAAACAAGAGCACTACTTCCAAAAGCCTCGAACCTGAATGAAGTACGCTCGAATCTTTTATCAGTATTTGTGTGTGCGTTTGGTTGTAAACATAGGTGGAATGGGAGTTGTGTGTATATGTAACAAATATTATAAGTAGATCTAATCCTAATGTTCGAGTACTACTTATAAAATATTCGATTTTTTTACGATAGAAAGTACTTATAAGTACATGTCAAATCTTGCAGGTATTTATTCTAAAATTTGAATATAACTGTTCTAGATTCAATTACTTTGCAAGTATAATATATGAAATATTATTTCTTATGAGTATTTATTGAATCCTAGAAAATAAAACTTGATTATTAGATTCGATTTGGATTTTTAAGTACATATTGAACTTGATCCCATTCCTGCTTCTTTTCCTCCGCGACTTTTATTTCCGAGGAATCGCCCTTTAACAAAGAAAAAAGGGTGCACTTGCCATTTTTGGAGCCGAGTCAATGGACTTACACTATACTGAAAGGAAACTGGCGGAAGAACGCGCGTGAATGAACACGAACTGCGAAAACGCGCCGGGTCGAGCACGTCGAAGTTTATTTTCCCGTGAATTTTTCCCCGGGAAAAGAAAACTCGTACGAAATGTAACGGATGTTGCCTTCGATCATGGCCTTTATAACTGGCTCTTCGACGATTTCCGCGTCTGGGGCATGAAATATCGTATTTTCATGAATCTCGGCGAATTTCACATTTAAGTCTTTGTTGACTGAATAAAAATGTCGGTGTTATCTCATCAAAGGTAAAAACTCTCTTTTAATTAGTTTTCATAAAAGCTTTAAAGTATCTACCGTAAATATATTCTCAAATGAGTTTGATAATTTTTGTAAATGTTTTACAGCGCGCGTAGCGTCTGGTGAGCTTGTTATTCCTCGAATTCTAAGAGCGTAAATAAAATTAATATTTTTGATATGATTATAAAGAGATTATATTCCAGATAAGATCGTGTAGAGAATGTCAGATGCAGCTCTTCATCGATCTTAGATCACGCAAATTTGACTGTTTGGTTAACTCAGGTCTCAATTAAATCATTGAGAAAACGTGATCCTGTCGAAGATTTTCTTCTTGCCGGCGAAGCCAAGGATAAAGAGCAAAAAGAAAGAGAGAGGGGAGGGAGGGAGGGAAGGGGAGAGAAGAGTTAGCACGGAGCAGGCAATCAGCCAATGAAGTAGCGAATACCGGAAGTTCCGTACCAGACGAAATTCCCATTCAAATCGGCCGAGTAACTCGCTTCGTCGCGACCCCTATTTAAATTTCACGCAGCAGAAACGGAGATCCGAGCTAAGAGCGCGGAATTCTTGCTCGACAAGACGCCGAAGAAATTTGAGGATGAAGAGACAAGAAGAAAAATAGGTGGAGGAACTAAAAGAGAGGAGAAGGCAAAATGGGCAACGTGCCAATCCCCTTCCCCCTTCTCCCAACACCAAACCCCTCATCGATCGCCGGCGCCTCTACACTCCCTTTCAGAAGCTACCGTTCGCTTCCACCATATAACTTCGTCACATCTCACTTTATTTCGCTCCAACTTTGTTGCTTCAGCATTGCTCATCGTATATCGGTCATCTCTTCCTGTGCCTCTCCCTTGTTGCGTTATCATCGTGTCGCACAAACTTGCGATTCTAGTTTTACACTAATATGTTGATCTTCACTTCTTCTCTTCGCTGCGTAACTACCATTAATCGTTTCGCCTCAACTTTCCTTCACCAGTGCGCTAATGTTATCCTTTTTTTTCTACCCTTATCTTCCTCCTCGCCACGCGTTCTACAACTGCATCTTTAGGCAACAGAACCTGGGACGGGCAACGTGCCAACGTACACTGATGTAATTAACACTCTGGCTACCCATTCCTTTCGTCTCCATCCTGCCGAGCCTACTCTTTTGGCTCTCGGAAAATGGGAAGGACTGCTGAATAGGTCGGAGCTTTCCTCCTTTCCCTCTCCATTCCTTTTTTCCACCGTCGTTCTTCTTTCTATTTTACTTGCTTCTCGGGACATGGTAGTTTGCTGCGACTTGCATGGCGAGAATTATGTCTCGCCGCAGAAAGTACTAATTTCTTTCGCAGTAACTAACGAACAAAGCGAGGGAAGGAGGAAGAGAGAGAGAGAGAGAGGGAGAGGGGAGGGGGAGAGGAAGAGAGAGAGAGAGAGGGTCTCGCCGCATGTGCATTAGCCCTCCTTTTCTCTGCGTGAGTCATAATGTGCAACGCTCGCTATGACGTTGCTATTATGCAACCGCAACTCGGAGGCGTGTTTTAATTATACATATAACGCGATATCACGATGAAACAGTAATGTTATATCGCGAATTTTAACACCGCCCAGCCATGCGTGTCGCTTGTTCTTTCTATGCTCGATTCGTATTTCGTTATTCATGAATATTCGCGAACATCGGTGTGAATTAAACATCTGGTTGAAAGTGGTTGACAATATAAAAAAGATACGCGCTTCGACTCGAAATTTTTCACAGATATAATGAAACGTTGCGAGCATCACAATCTCATATATTGAAAATTTTCTCTTTTTTGCCATCATATTATATTATATTTATAAAATGATGACAAAATTATTACTAAAGATTCCTTATTTGATTATTTCATTTATCTCCCCCGGTTATTTTGTTCGAAAAATATTATTAAAAAAAACGTAAAAATGTAAATTGTAAAATATTAAGATGTCTATCATCTTTTCTATTAACATTTGAGGGGCAATGTCAGACAACTCTCTTTTTCTCTCTCTCTTTCTCTCTTTCTCTAAAAATTTTTTGATAAAATTTACAAAAGTTACAAAAATTTTTTGATAAAATTTACAAAAATTACGTCGTTATAATATCATACAATCCAATTTTTTACGATTCGGTAAGCAGAAATTGCTTACGTTTTTCCTATTGTTCCCTATCCACTTCTGTATTACACGCGATATTCACGGCATGATAAATCAAGGCAAAGATTGTATCTCGCCGGTTGCCTCAAATAGAATTTTGAAGAATGCAATAAAATTCCGGCTTTCATACGGAAGATACGTTGTTGGATAGAATAATCAACGTACTGGCATGATTTCGTTTACTGTGCGCGTTTACTGCGGCTTCTGCATCCGCGAATTGTCGGAAAGAAAGCGGGATATATTTACAAACTCGTATTTTAAGACAGGAAGATAGGGAGCACAGCGACGAAATCATATTTGGCTCTTTCTGATGGAAACAATAACGTAACTGTTGAGCTTAGTGGCAGTACTTTGTGCTATGTTAACATTTTTGTCGGTTATTAAAGAGATATTGTTTGCGAATAGTCAACTGCATGGTTGACGAAATCTGAGATATTTCATATAATTAAAAAACACAGAATTGCATCATTTTCTCGTAGTCGATGAACAGATAATATTCTTTGAAAGTTAACGTAGTAACAATTTAAAGAAATTAAGGCTCTCAAGTGACATCACACATTTCAAATAATCGCGGGCTAAATAAGAGCCAGAACGCGGATGGTAGTGCGTCAGTTTCATAGAAAAATAAGTTTTTTATGAAACTGGTTACGTGCAAAGGGCACGAAATTTACTTGGTGCTATACCAAGATTTTTAAATATAATCTTAATTCGAGATTTATAATAACCCCTCTTTACCCCCCTGGAGAAACGAAGGCGAGAAAAATATTGGGGCGAAATCGCTGAATCGGGAATCGAACCCGAGTCTTTCGCTTGTGCACATAATCAGTTTCATAGAAAACTTATTTTTCTATGAAACTGACGCACTATCATCCGCGTTCTGGCTCTTATTTAGCCCGCGATTATTTGTTAACATAGTATATTCATAAAGACATTGCCAATTGAATTTATCAATTAATTATTTTATTAATTAAATAACTTGTAAAAAAACTGAAGACTTAAACAAATTATAAAAAGAAAATTAATATATATGCATATTAAAAAGAAATTTTCTGCAGTCCAGAAGAAATTATTTAACGAGCAGTGAAATTCTGGACTGTTAAGAAAAAAAAGGTACGAATGCTCGATCGATCTAACTGGGCCATGTTTTGCTATTTGGATTTTTAACAAGAGCGTGCGAGGAGCCCGATAGGGAAAGGATTGATGAGTGGCTCAGGCAAGTGCTCTTCCACTTGCCTTCCCTCTCGCGTTTTCTCTCTCTCTTTCTCTTTCACTCAAACGTGCGGCACTCTAAACGCTAAACCAGTCGACCCTTGCACCGAGTATCTATGAATCATGGGCAAAGTCTGTCGGATAGCTCTTCGTTTCAACGAGCATAGGATGGGGCACTACACGGAAAAGGGAGATTGAATTTGTAGCTCCAAAATTAGAAAATGGATCTTAGGACCAGCTAAAAAAATTCACCTCTCACATTCATTGATGTCTTGAGAATTTAAATCGATTAATTTGTTTATGCGTAGATTGAAAATTTTATTAAAACTATATAGAAGTCAATGAATCAGAGTCATATAATATTAAAATATACGAAAAAATTTCATAAATTTATTTGTTTCTAATTTAAAAGAATAAGTATGTGTGTGTGTGTGTGTGTTTCATATTTTATAAAAATTTATTTTATCATATAAATATACAGCATAAATTATATATTGCGTACAAATAGTCAATTTATAAAAATACTTCAAATTTCACGTGAAGGTTTTTGTTTAAACGATATTTTCGAAAAAAAAAACAAGAATACTTTATCTTCCACTACTTACTCAAGATAAATGGTAATTATTCAAATTTCCCACATTTATCTGCGAATTTGTTCAACTTAAAACTGTATATGTCTTGACAACTAACTGTAATTACCATATCGCGCACTCAACGCGACTTAAACTGTCGAGTAAATAGTTTTGGAATGACGAAGCTATGAACAACACACATACACACAACACAATTATAGAATTATACAAAAAAATATTGTATCAAATTTATTTTTAAAAATCAGTTTTTTGCAGTTAGCTTATTCTTGTTTTACAATTAAAGCTACGATAAAACTTGAATTTTTATGAATCCATCAAACTATTAACTCTATTTAAACTTTTCCTTCATATCACATATTTATATTTAAATATGTTCATTTAAATATAAATATGTGATATGAAAGAAAAGTTTAAATAGAGTTAATAATTTGAGGGATAAGAAAAATAAAATCATATATTGCAGATAGAAAGATTAAAATTTTTGCAATAAACACAATCTCATATATTTCCTTTATATTTCTTCGTAATGCCCCAGATATTTTCTTTTTATAAAAATATAATTATTTAAAAAATTAATAATTTAAATTTTTTTAATAATTAAATAATTAAATATTTTAAATTTAAATAATTAATTTAAAAAATGTAATTATTTAAAAAAAGATTATAAAAATTATATATTGTAAAAAATTAATACGGCATTGTTTAAGACTGTTATTTGATTTGAGAATTAATACATCAAAATTGTGTCGTCCCGACGTGAAGTGCCCTAGGACGTTTAGTTCCATCAAGAAGCACGTGTTCTCATTTGCGGAATGGCGGCGCACTCTGACAGAGAAACAGTTGAGAGCGTTAAGGGTGACGGCAATGCACGATTGGAAGTGTCACTTTGTGCCAGTCGGTCGTTTAATTCGACAGGTGAGATAGCTCGTAAAGGGATGACTCTGCGTAAAAAGAAAGTGCCACCACAATTGTATCCGAGATTTTATTGGTCGACTCGCTATAATCCAAATGTCGTTTTAACTTAATTACTTTAAATAAAGCTAATATATATGAGAATAGTGAAAAGGGTTAATTCTATATTCTAGTAAAATATTGTAACTATTGTAATTTAGAAGACAATAAATATATAAATTATTTGTATTTTTAAATAAATATAAACTATTTTTATAAATATATTAATATATTAGAATTTTTTTATCGATATATTTTCAGTTCAACGATTAGTTGTAATTGTTAAACAATTAAACAATTAAATATATTAAGTTTGTCGCGACTTTATTAAAATTTTTTTTATATCTCAACAAACTGCACAATTTAATTTTTCCAAACATTTTCTTTTCTCCTTATGTGTGTGTATGTTTGTGTATATATATATAAAAATAATTTTAGAGAAATTTATATATTTAGAGTTTTAATTTGATTTATAAACAATTTTATTTTTATAAAACAAAATATCTTATATATTTTTTCCAAAGTGAATACTATGAGACCAATCATTTAAGAAAGGATATTATTTCAAAATTGACTAGACAATATTTTTATCAACATGAAAAAATAAAGTTCAAGAGTAAAGTTTTACGAATAAAGTTCTTTGAAGCAAACTGCGATACCATATCTAAATCTATAAATTAAAAATAAAATATTTTCCATTAATAGATGTAAACACATATTCATTTACTATAAAACACTTTTTGAAATGAGTAATTTAATTTTCGTGTTCATCGAGCTAAGGGGTCAAAGCCGTTCGAGGAAGACGTCGCAATCCGGGAGATTCTAACGGGAGGATCCGTGTTACGAGGTTGACTCCGGAAGAACGGTCATTTAATCCGGAGATGAGACGGAGAAAGAAGTGGTCGGGCGAGCGTTTAATTCGGCAAGAAGCCATTGACGCGAACACGGCCGAGTAATTGTCGAAAGCGAGAATTGGCCCGGCGACGATCCGTCTCATTCTCATCTCGTGTGGAGCCCCCCCCCCTCTCTCTCTCTCTCTCTCTCTCTCTCTCTGTTAATACTAGCTCTTAGAATTAATTATCGCCGCTAACGATCTGTGCTCGCCTAGTTCTCGGTTTCGTTCGTCCTGATTGCCTTTAGCAACTATACATCCCGCCGAAAAAAAATCTTAGTTCTATTATCTCCAAATGTCTCTAATTGCAATGATAAGTATATCATTGAAGAAATATATTAATATATTTAATGTAATTTTGATTATCGATATGTTGAAATGTAACAAAAAATATTTAAATATATTATTATATATACATATATTAAAATAAAGATATATATATGTATATACAGGGTGACTCGCAATGACCGCCCACTAAGTACATAGCGTTATTTCTTACCAAAAACTGAGACAAAAAGTCCTGAGCCATTTTTTTTATATCGCTTAATAAAGGAGTTATTATTGAGTAAAGTCTGGCCAATCAGCGCCAACCTTTAGCCGGGCAAACGTCGGTGAGCCGCGCGCCGTGAAGTGTGTGCTGCCGCATACTAGCAGGCGCGTGGCTTACCGACGTGCGCCCGGTTAAAGGTTGGCGCTGATTGGCCAGACTTTATTCAATAATAACTCCTTTATTAAGCGTTATAAAAAAATGGCTCAAGACTTTTTGTCTCAGTTTTTGGTAAGGAATAACACTATGTATTTAGTGAGCGGTCATTGCGGATCACCCTGTATATATACAGAGTGTCCTAGACCACCCGTACACCCCTTTTCTTTCAAAAACTAAGCATTTTAGAGAAAAACGTTTTGAACAAAAATTGTATGGTTTTGAGGGAAACATAAGATAGTGTCATTGATTTGACCTTGGATGGCATCGTTAAGGTCAAGTCAAGGACACCTTTAATTTCTTAAATGGAATCCCCTATTTTTTATTGTATATTCTTATAGCTTATGTCGAGAGCTTTCCAAAACACTATAATAAAGTATTTTTTCATTAAGTACTTTTTAAGTTATTTTATATTTTAATCTGACATATTTGATATAAAAAATAAAATATCTCGTAAAATATTTACTTCTCGATAATCTTACAGTAATACTTTTATGTACAGAATAATGAGACAAATCAATTAGTGTAAAGAAAAAAACAAATAATTGTTTAAAAAAATACATTATAAATAATTGCATACTTTTTCTTAAAAACAATTATTTTTTTTACTGTTTGATTTGTCTCATTATTCTGTACATAAAAGTATTACGGTAAGATTATCGAGAACTAAATATTTTACGAGATATTTTATTTTTTATATCAAAATATGTCAGATTAAAATATAAAATAACTCAAAAAGTACTTAATGAAAAAATACTTTATTATAGTGTTTTGGAAAGCTCTCGGGATAAGCTATAAGAATATGCAATAAAAATAGGGGATTCCATTTAAGAAATTAAAGGTGTCCTTGACTTGACCTTAACGATGCCATCCAAGGTCAAACCAATGACACCATCTTATGTTCCTCTAAAAACCATACAATTTTTGTTCAAAACGTTTTTCTCTAAAATGCTTAGTTTTTGAAAGAAAAAAGGTGTACGGGTGGTCTAAGACACCCTGTATAATATATATAATAAAAATAAAAGAAAAATATATAATAGATCTCAATTAAAATGCAATTATATGGTTAATTGTTTAAAATATTAAGAATTAATTAAAAATTGAGATTAAATGACAATGAAATAGCAGAATATCCTGAATATTCTGTATTATACAGGGTATATCCTAAAAAGTGGGAAGTATTACAATGGGGGATTCAGGACACAAAAATAAGAGAAAAAGTTCATATAAACATATGTCCGATATGACCTTGTTTTCAAATTATAGCTTGTTTTATTTTCCAATAGAGTTAAGATAGCATACTTGGATATCGGTTTGCTGTTTATGTACAAGATTTAAAGGACCGTGGGCTAATCCATACATGAGATGTACGTACGCCATTTCATTGTTTGACCAAACCATAGTTTTCACTTAAACGTACTTCTATCGTTAATAGTACTAACGTACAATACGAATACCTTATCTTCACTGAACACAAAATATGAACCGTATCACTTACAACACAAATAATACGCGTTTATGTTTACAAATTAACAAGACCTTAAGGCCATCACACACAAAATTCCGTAAGGAAGTAAGACGTAAGCGTAAGAAAATGGACCAATTCCAATTGAGTATTGGGCTTTCCGTAAAAGTGGAGGGGTTATGGAGAGCCAGATACTCGATTGGGATTGGTCCATTTTCTTACGCTTACATCTTACGTCCTTCCGGAATTTTGTGTGTGATGGCCTTTAAGTCCTTTAAATCTTGTACATAAACAGCAAACCGATATCCAAGTATGCTATCTTAACTCTATTACTCTATTGGAAAATAAAACAAGCTATAATTTGAAAACAAGGACATATCTGACATATGTTTATATGAACTTTTTCTCTTATTTTTGTGTCCAGAATCCCCCATTGCAATACTTCCCACTTTTTAGGATACACCCTGTATATATATAAACTATATAACTTAATATTTTAAAATTTTTTATCATACATTTCTCTTTTTCTTTCATATCAAAGTAAATAAAATTCTGCAAGAATATGATCTTTGTAGGAAGATGTATTAATTGCATGGAGTTCGACTAATCTTCTTTAAGTTCAATTCTATTGGAGAAGATATCGGTAGATGCACGTAGCTATCTATCGAGTTATCGCCCTGGATTAATATGTGCTTAGCGACGATATTCTCGATCTTATAGTTGGAGAGAGAGATAGGCGAAGTTAATACCTCGGGGGATGTACGCGGTATATATCCTAAGATTTTATTCAAGAGGTTACTGGTCCCTGTTGTCTTCCGGTCGAGACGTCGCCGCAAACGAGCAACGACCAACCAGCCAGAACTCCTGCCGGGTTTGCAAAGTCCCACGTACGTACACAACTACCGCCACTCGCTCTATATATTTTGCACGAGAATAAATAAGTAATCATTTGTACATAAAGATGAGAGAACCAAAAATTCACATAAAAATCTTTGCAATGTAAAATAATTGGTAAATGAAAGAGATGCGAATAGATTATAAAGATTTAATAATAATTTGAATTTGTTAATTTTTTATATAGCAAGAAAAAATGGAAATTATTATTAGTTTTTTTGATTTTGTTATAATAAAAATTATAAGGTAATTTGGTTAGAATCGTGATCCTCGTTGTTAATTATATCGTTCCTTTCTTCAGTTTTTAACAAACTGGAATTTGCTAAATTATCTCCATTCTGACTTCAGAGGATGTCTTTTTTTCTACATCTACGGCGTGGATCGACATAATCGAGAATTACGCGACCAACTAATTTTATAAATCATGAAGAGATGGGACGGTTTAAGGATCTAAGAACTGCGGGAGATACGCGAGAGTTAAGATTTTATTCACGACCTTTCCCGGGCGACTTCCGGCGCTCACCGCCAACAAGCAAGAATACGTGCCAGTAACCATGAGTCTTCCAATTCCCCGAGCAAACCGCCGCCGTCGTCTCCGGAGGGGTTTGGATCGGGACGGCACTAGGGACGGACAAGATGCGATGCGGAGAGGTCGAGCGAGATAGTAGAAGCGCAACCGGGGACCAGTAACCACTAAACTAGGCGTCTAATAGCTCCTCTCGTCCACCCACGAACAATAGCCCATGGCGAGCGCCATCAGCTCCCTACGACTCCGCCAGGAATAATATCGTACTCCGCGGACACTCGGTACACGTACGGCACCGAGCATAAATTTTCGCTCACACCTTCTCTCCCCTCCTTTTCCACCCATCTTTCCTCCATCTTTCCCGCTCGTCGAAATGCAATTCAGTTTTCGGCGAGCTCTTAGATTACCAAGTTTTGTGATTTGTTACATAAAATAATAAAACAATGCACTTAATAAAAAAAAAAATTGTTTTTAATAAAAAAAATTATTTATTTAAATACTTGCAAAGAGGAATCAGTCATTTCAATCAAGCAGCAAATATATTTGAATTAGTAAAATATAAAATAAAAGCAAAGTATGCTTTTATTTGCAAATAGAAAGAAAAATTTGTTTTCTATCTTTATTATTCTAAATTACTTCCTTTAAAACAACATTTTTTAATATTTGGCTGTTTATTTTAAAAACACAGGTTTTCTTTATTTTAATAAATAAATTTTTATCTTCAAATATTCTTTTATATTAAACTTCTAAATAATATATTTTAAAAATTACAATTTTTATTACATGTAACTAATAATTTATTTAATATAACAAAACATTTTTGGAAACAAAGTATATATTTATTTAAGTATAAAAAATCAAAATTAACGAAATGTATATATTTGATTTGAACGAAATTTTATTTTTAGTGTATATATTCTCGAACTCTTGTCTCTAATCTTTCTCCCTTTTTAAAATAGCGTCGGAAATACATATTTTTTAAAATATCATACTTTCTAATTTAATGAATGTGCTATTCTGTCACTAATATTATAAAAAGATTGTAAACAGAGAGAAAAGATAATTAAGAAAATTAGAAGATACAATTAAAAATAACCAGAAAAAAAAATATTTTTCTCAATTAAACTTATTTAAAAGAGAGAGAACAAGAACAAATCAAAAGAATATTTTTAAATATTTTTGTAATTTAAACTCTTTGTCAAGCGCGGATCTTGTAACGAGAGCAGAACAGTCTAAAATAAAAATGATTTTGACGAGTTGTGACGAATGAAAAATCAATGCCTCTTATATGACACATTCCGTATAGGAGATAACCGGCCGTGATATTTCATCGTGTGTCACGTAGTCGCTTTAAACGGTTTTCGAAATATCGCAGGACGCTTCCTGAATATATAGGGCATGTATGCGCGGACACGGATGCACTATCTGCTCAATAGTTTGAATGCATTACATTTCTGTTGAAGGAATATTGAGCTGTTCCCTCGATTCTGTAGAAACAGAATATTTTATTTCAGATCACTGCATTTGTATACGTTGATAATATTTTGCTGCGGAATGATTTACGCGTGAACATGCGAATATCAAATATATTAATATTGATGGTACGTTAATTATGTCAATTTCCAGTATAATTATTTTACTTCTCATCTCACGTCTTGTCGCGAATAAGATATTAATGTCAATCAAATGAAGTCTCGCAAACAGGTATAAATATTGCATCGAATATCAAGATGAATACCAAGCGTCGTCTCAATTTCGACGCGAATAATGCATAATCACGCCAATTACTAATGTCAATTTGCTATAATCACGGAACGTTTGTCGCAGACAGTAAGATGCCGCGATATACGTATGCAATAATGTTTACGTCAATTAGCGATACGTCACTGTGCATAATTAATGTGCACATATATAAGGAAATAATATCGGGCCAATAAAGCTGAGATTGCAATATTCACTGTTAAATGGCTCGCTAAATAGCGGTACGGATATCACAAGCATCGTCTCTCGCCGGCAACAATAACGTATAATCACGCCAATTCGCGGTGTTAATTTCTGTCGTAATTCGCGAAACAACATTCGTCGCGCTATATTCTTGGCGAAGACGCACTTTGACGTCGGGAACGAGAGAAGCGCGACCCCTCCGCAGGTTCGTTGTTCCTGACTGCTGGCGCACACTTTGTTAGATACGTGTCTCTATTCGCAGTTAGTAAATACTAACTAGTTAACTAACCGCGTTTCGCAACTTGGCTCGTACTCTCTCTCTCTCTCTCTCTCTCTCTCTCTCTCTCTCTCTCTCTCTCTCTCTCTCTCTTTGCGTCTTTGAAACACATGTGTATTTCTCGGCTCGGTACTTGCTGTACGTGTCCTGCACCAATCAGGCGAATTCGCCGTTCCGAGCCAAATCGTCGAGCAAATAAGACGCATCAAGAATCAAGAAGTATTTTCTCGATGTGACCTATGTATTTTATATGATATAAAACACATCGGATTTTTATGTAACGGCATATTTTTTTAGAAAGCAGATTGGAAAGTAAGATCAAAATAGAAATTTGTCTGGTAAATGTTTAGATTAACTTATACATCACGGATTGTTTTCATTTTTACATATATTGTGGAGAGTACAATTAAGTAATACACGCTTTGAATTTTGTGGCGCTCTCTTCTGGTTCTCTAAAAGCAATATGCGATATGCGATTTTAAAATATTGTAAAAATAACATTTTAAGAAAATGGGATTTAGTTACAACCTTGACCTTGACCTTGATATAGTTTACTTTATTATAAAGTAAACGCGAAGGGCAGAGTCCCTCCCCTGCATCCTCACCCTGAAAAAATTTAACTTAACCCAACCCATGTCCGTCGAATTTTTATTATTTTAAGAAATAATTCTTTTCTAGGACATGGGTTGGGTTAGGTTAGATTTTTTTGTGGTGGGGGTGCAGGGAGAGAAGCGGAGCCCCTCCTCCCCCCCGCGTGTTTATGTAAAGATTTACTTGTTATTTTTATATATAATAATAAATATTTTTTTTTAATGAAGTATTCAGGTAAAATAAGAAAAATATTACAAAACAAAGCAGTTTACAATTTATATTTTATTAAATCATATCGACAACTAAATGTAAACAAGAAGAAATTTTTAGCGAAACTAAACAGTAATCCAGTAGTGTACTGACAGTGACGTAATAACGAGCAAATGTAAGCAAAAAAATATAAACACACAGTTAGGATATAACGAAAAGATGATATAAGTAAATACGAAAATTATGATACTTCAAAATCGCATATCTCTGGAACCAGAAAAGACCGCCACAAAATTCAAAGCGTGTATTACTTAGGAATGTACCTTTTACAATATGTGTAAAAATGAAAGTGATGTGTAAGTTAATCCAAACATTTTCCATTTGTGCTATCGAAAAAGCATTCTAAAAATGTATATTTAATTGTGCATATTTGCATATATTGTTCATATTTGCATATTTTTTGCATATTTTCATATATTTTATATATTTTAAACAATTTTATGTATCTTATATTATAAAGTTAGCGCGTTTTCTTTTTATTTTCTAGTTCATTTTTTGCATACAAAAGAATTTTTTTGTCAGAAAAACGTCACAAATTTACAATGCCCAGTCTTAAGAAAATATTATTGTTTATTGTGTAAGATGAGGAAAGAGCACCGTCGAATTTTGAGCAATCATCATCAGAAGATGCTTAAAAGTCACGATCGTAATGTTTAATATGTCCAAAAAACTTAAAAAAAAAAATTGAGGAGCAAAATGAAAAAAAAATATATATTAAAAACTCTACAATAATCACAACCTTGACAGGATGTAGAGATTTAAATTTGTAGGCAACTAAAATAGTGGTCACCTATTTGTTATGAGCACCCATATGTTAGGAGTAATTAAAAATTAATTTTTTCATTATGAGATGTATTTACCTTCACTTTGGGGACGATATATGTTGTAGTCTAAAATGACGTTAATATGATAGCAGAGCAGTATAATGAGCGAAAATATTTTATTAGTTCATTTATTAGTCATGAAAAGAGCTTAGATACCATAATAGTATATCTATACTAATAATTAATTTTGGTTTTATAGATCGAGTTTTTTTTTCACCTAATGTTTATTTTTGACATTCCTAATGATCATACAATACAAAAAAAATTGTTTTCTGAAAATCCTGTGGGAGCCAAAAAATAAAGCGTTTTTTTATCCTTATTGACCCTTTTCCTTTATTTTAATAAATATAAAATAACGTAGTGATATATAGCGCATACAAGACACTTGAGACAAGCTCAAGCATGCACAATTCTTATACAATAATTCTTAGAGCACATTATTTTATATTAAATACAATTGCGCTCGCGCGCAAAGTGAAAAATAGAAAATAGAAAAATACGTATTAACATAAAATATATATATAAATGTAAAATATATATAGCAATATAAATTATTATTATCAGTTATTTTTAGGTTGCTCTATTTGCAATTCTTCTTAATTTTTTATATATTGAGGTGTATTACGCCTCTTAAAGGCGTTATCAAAATTCCACAAGGATCAAATTTCATTGGTATCAAAGTCTTCTCGCATGGTGCCACTTCAAATTTGCTTAAAATTTTTACGAATGCTAGTTTCATCTCTAAAAGCCCCAAACGACTACCTACAAAATAGATAATTGTATAATAATCATATTATTTTGATAAGAAAAAATATAAAAGAATACAAATATACACAGAATGTCTTATCATTATCGCATAAGCGTTTAATGACACATTCTATGATCAATTAAAATCGATTTTTTTCGAAATTGTTTAGGCATATAAAATTTATAAGTAATTAGCAATAAAATGTAAAAACATTTTTATAAATTAAAATTTATAGAAACAAATAGATAACAAAATTATATTTCTTATTTATTATGGTAAAACATAATATTGATCCTTAAATTAAAATCGATTTTCTTACCTATACATGCACGTAAACCTTCTCCAAATGGAAGATAAATGTATCTCGGTCTGTCACATTTATTCTCCTCATTGCATCGCTCCGGATCGAATTTATCCGAATCGGGAAAGTATTTCGGTTCATAATGCAGACCGCGCACCGAAATGAAAATTGGTGTACCTTTTTCAATTACGAGGTTGGAGTTCGGCATGTTATAAACTTCGGTTGTGATACGTTGTAGGTATTCTAATGGCGGATACATTCTTAAAGTTTCAAAGAACACCATATCGAGATACAATAGCGATATGATCTAGTAACAAAAAAATATGTCATTCTTATCTATTTTAGTTATGCTCTTCAACAAGATTTAATCAAAAGGAAAAATAAATCTCTTAATCGATACTTACTCACCATTTCATATGTAATTTTTCCATCAGATTTAACGAGCGCCTCAAGAATTTCTTTCCGCAGTTTGTTTTGTATTTCAGGATGCAATGCGAGTTTGTACAACGCGAAAGCCATTGTTGTCGCGGAAGTTTCAAAAGCGGCCGCGAAGAAAATTCCTGCTTGCGCTAGTAGATCATCCTCATTAAACTCTGAAATTAAATTTATCAAACTTTTGTAGGTTTGTCTTCTTTGCTTGTCACGACTAATGTTAATTTTAATTGCTCAAATCCATTGAATATTCTAATTTTCTATATATCATCTATATATTATATCTGCGCATATTTTTCTCTTTCTCTTATTATTTGACTAAATATGATTTTAATGTTAAAGAATTTGGTAAATATGCATAAAAGGTCACAACTCATCGATTTAATCGCCACTTAGATATGTTGTAGAGGGAAGTGTTTTGAGTAATTCCGCGCAAGAATCAAGTGGCGGTTGGAGTTGGTTTAGGGGATATAACAAATTAAAGTTTTACAGTTTTAATGCTTTTTCTCGGGTATTATAAAGTAATATTAGGAAAAGTGAAGTTTGTATACGTTGTATTTGTTGTAGAGTAGACATGGAAAAAGTATTTGTTTACATTTACGGGATAGGTACATGATCATAGATATTTTGTCAATAATCGGTTTCACCGCAGTTCGTTAACAGCTTTCACTATGCGATTACATGAATTTCTGAGTCATGTCTTCAATTTTATTTTTAAAACTGAAAATAGGTTTGGTTAGGTTATATCTTCCGGAAGTGGAGCCCCCCCATGGGGTGGGGGGACGGAACCCACTGTGTCCACGCATATACTTTACAACGCGAAGCGAGGTCTACCCCACAATTGTTGTGTGGATGGGAAAGTGTATGCGTGGATCCAATGGATTCCGCTTCCCCCCTTACGGGGGGGCTCCACTTCCGGAAGATATGATCTAACCCAAAACTATTTCTTCTTATAATACGTAAAGAATAGCATTAAAACTATAAAACTTTAATTTGTTATATCTCCTAAACCAATGTCGACCGCCACTTGATTCTTGCGGCGAATTACTCAGAACACTCCCTCCTACAACATATCTAAGTGGCGATTAAATCGGTGAGGTGTGACCTTTTATGCATATTTACCAAGAATTTTTGCAAGAACTTGTGTGATTGTCATTATTATTTAGTGTATTCTGCTTACTAAATCCTTCGATGTCTTCATCACCGTGATCTCTCTTCAATTTAATAGGATATCGATTAATTAGGATATCGATCAGATCGTTTCTCTTCTCGACGAATTTTTCGCGTTGAGCAATTGTCTCCCAGAAGACCTTACGCAGGAATATGTCGGTCTGTTTGCCGAAAAGCATTAAACCAGTCAAGCAAGTTAGAGTTGGAATGTACAATACCGCGAGGAACTCAAAACTGTGTTCAACCCCGAAGATCATTCTGCCGTGCTTACAAAACTTGGCATCCGGTTTGGATAATTCTCTCACTTCCACTATCTTTCCCTTATCTGTCAACAATATCATCAGTTAATTTAATAATATTTAGTTAGGTAGATTTTATTTCATATAATTATTATATAAATCCCCAATAAAAATCGTAAAGGCTCGAAGTATTATAAATAGAATCGATAAATAACTGATAAGAGCTAATAAGAGCCGTGCACAAGGTCATGAACGTAGGTAAAGATTAATAAGGAGTTAAAAATAAATAATGAACTTTAATAATAGACGTTTCGGTCCTACTTCGCGAGACCGAAGTTTAAATAAATTTTGGAATAGAAACCGTTAGATCTCTTTTATATTTTAACTGTACTAAAGATAGCCCGGTAAATGTTCGGATTAACTTACACATCAGGAATCATTTCCATTTTTATATATATTGTAGAAGGTACATTCCTAAGTAATACACGCTTTGAATTTTGTAGTGCTCTCTTCTAGTTCCAAAGATATGGGATTTTGAAGTATCATAATTTTCCTATTTACTTGTATCATATCTTTTCGTTATATCCTACTTGCGTGTTTATATTTTTTTGTTTACATTTGCTCGTTATTGCATCACTATCAGTATACTTTTGGACTACTGTTTAGTTTCGCTAAGAATCGCTCTTTTTGTTTACATTTAATTAGCGATATGATTTAATAAAATATAAATTGTATACTGCTTTGTTTAGTAATATTTTTCTTATTTTACCTGAAAACTTCACAAAAAAAAAAATTTATTATCATATATAAAAATAACAAGTAAAACTTTAAATAAACGCGCGGGCGAGGAAAGGGCTTCGCCCCTTCCCCTGTACTCCCACTCTGAAAAAAATACTCTAATAATAAAATAATCAAGAGACACGGTAGTGTCTCGCGCCAAGTCATGCGCAGCAACAGCGAGGCGTACCGTGTATCTTCACGCGAGCCGGTCAGTTGAGAGTAACTGAAATTATCAGATTTCAATAACGGCTGGACTGATCGAGATCTTACTAAGCTTAATTGATAGCTTGGGTATTAATTATATAACGAAAATATCTTTATTTTCACTCTATATGTGTCGTGAACGGCCATATTATGACGCAAAGTCACAATGTGGAAATTTTCACTTAAAATGTGAAACGTCGATGTCGACGTCGACGACGTAGTCGACCACATGAAAATGTACTTTTCTAGCTTTACACGCAAGATGGCGTTAGTTGAAAATAAAGTTATCGATAATGCATAATACTGTATTGCAAGCACAATTACAATTTTTATTACTGTCGGTAATAGTTATTAATAGATATATCCATAGACATAGTATATCTAGACCGAGCGTTTGCTTTTATTTAAGGAGTGGGGGTAAAGATGCATGTAGAAAAGGACATACTCTGTTTCGTGCCCCTTGCGTTCTCTCTCGCTCGCACATAGCATAGCGCTCTCTTTCGTCATGCTACGTGCGAGCGAGAGAGAACGCAAGGGGCACGAAACAGAGTATGTCCTTTTCTACGTGCACCTCGACTTCCACTCCTCAACACTCGATCTAGATATACTATGTCTATGGATATATCATTCTTTCTCTTTTGTTATTTCTCGCTCTCTTTTGTTAATTCCTGCTTTCTTTCTCTTTCTCTTCGTTTTTTGCGTATTACGCCATTGTGCGTGTGCGTGCGTGTGTGCGTGCTTAGAGATGAGTACGAATAATAATGCTGTATATATACAGGGTGCGGCATTTATAGTGACGCGGGCATATTTTTCGGAAACGAAGTGAGATATCAAAAAATGTTTCAGACAAAAGTTGCATGGTTTCGAGGGAGCCACACGATAATAATATGGATTTGATCTTAAGTGGTCTTTTCAAGGTGAGGTCAATGTGGTCGATGTTTTCTTAAATGGAACTCCCCATTTTTTATTACATATTCTTGTAGCTTACCTCGAGAGCTTTCCAAAACACTATAATAAAGTATTTTTTCATTAAGTACTTTTTGAGTTATTTTATATTTTAATCTGACGTATTTTGATATAAAAAATAAAATATCTCGTAAAATATTTAGTTTTCGATAATCTTACCGTAATACTTTTATGTACAGAATAATGAGACAAATCAATTAGTGTAAAGAAAAAAACAAATAATTGTTTAAAAAAATACATTGTAAATAATTACATACTTTTTCTTAAAAACGATTATTTTTACAAAAATAATGATATCAACAATTTGCGCCAACCGAAAATAAAAATTAAACAAATATTTTAACCGAAAACAGTTGTACAAAATAGCTATTTTAATTTCTTACAGAATAATAATATTAAAAAGTTGCGCTAACTAAATAAAAATTTATGCTATATATATAAAATTTATTTATTTCCAATATGAAAAAAAAAATATATCCAAAAATACAAAACACAGAAAACAAAATAAAAAATTGATAGAAAAATTAAAACTTAGAAATTAATATAAAAAATTAAAAATCTATACAAAAATTACAAATTAATACAAATAAAGAAAATAGAAAAAATTTTAATTAAAAAAACTTGGCGCTGCTAACTTTCAAAGTATATATTAAAACCAACAGATAATAAATTTAATTTAGATCTAAATTTAATTTTATAGAAATATATTTAATTTAGTTACATCAATAACTACGAAGGGTGCGTTCCGTTTCACGCATTGAGCGCATAGATCGCCTGGAAATCTATAATTCACGTAACATATATTATAGATTTCCAGGCGATCTATGCACTCAATGCGTGAAACGGAACGCACCCAATGTAAATGTATTAAAGAATATTAATTTTAGCATATTGTTTAGTTTAGCAGCGCCAAGTTTTTTTAATTACAATTTTTTCTATTTTTTTTATTTGTATTAATTTTTAATTTTTGTATAGATTTTTAATTTTTTATATTAATGTCTAAGTTTTAATTTTTCTATCAATTTTTTATTTTGTTTTTTGTGTTTTGTATTTTTGGATATATATTTTTTTTCATATTGGAAATAAATAAATTTTATATATATAGCATAAATTTTTATTTAGTTAGCGCAACTTTTTAATATTATTATTTTGTAAGAAATTAAAACAGCTATTTTGTACAACTGTTTTCGGTTAAAATATTTGTTTAATTTTTATTTTCAGTTGGCGCAAGTTGTTGATATCATTATTTTTGTAGGATATATTTGTACCATTTTTTTGGGTTAAAATATTTTTATGTTTTTATTTTCAATAATTTAAAATAATACTATTTTATAAATATATATAAATACAGTTTTTCACAAGTGGCGCATGTACTTGGCGCCTTTTTTTCACCTTTTTTTTTAAAAAGTAAGTGTTTAGGGATATTATTCCTTTTTGCAGTATATATTAACATCTTTAAATAAATACAAATATACAATAGTATTATTAACAATAATAAATTTGTAGCAAATTTGTACAGAGCCAAATAAATCGAAAAGGTTTCGTAAATATTCTTTAGGTTTTTTTCCACTATCCAAATAATAAATTTTTTTCGATAATGATTTTAATATAAATCATTTAATCTGACTGCATTCGATGTGAAAAAAAGAGTGAACATATATTATAATACATACATACATACATACATACATACATACATACATACATACATACATACATATATACACACACATATATATATATATATATATATATATATATATATATATATATATATATATATATAGTATATATATACAGGGTGTCTCACAACCTCCGTACAATACTTTAATAGTGTATTCTAGAGATAAAATAGAGTCAAAAATTCTAATATAAAAATTTTAAGGCTGCAATAGTTTTTGTGTTATAAGCGATCAAAGTTTGCCAATGATATCGCGTAGAACTCGCGCGCTCAGATCCGTAACTACACATACATGCGTCCCGATCTGTCATCTGTTATTGATTTTACAAATCAGATAATATTGATTTTTATTGCACAGCTGATTTTATTGTTTCTTATGTGTATAAATACCATGTACGGCGGTCAGCTGATATTAACGAACTATAAATGTTGTACATAAAATATTTAATTTCTTAAATAACAATTTAAATGATTGATTAATTATTATATTTAAATAGAAATATAAACTTAATATTTTCACACATTTAAGAAACGAAGTTTATTTTTGTTTTGATCGCGCGAAGAAGTTTTGTGGAAATAAATTTATTTATTTTATCTGTCAGCAATAACAGATGACAGATCAGTACGTGTGTAAATGTAGTTACGAGCCTGAAGGCGCAAATTCTACGCAATATTATTGGCAAACTTTGATCACTTATAACTCAAAAACTATTGTAGCCTCAATATTTTTCTATTAAGATTTTTTACTTTATTTTGCCTCTAGAATATGCTATTAAAATATTGTACGGAGGTTATAAGACACCCTGTATATTATATATACATATATATATATATATTGTTACGTTCGCGCTGGACGCTCGGTGTTATGTTCGCGCTGGATGCTTGGCGAGACATTAGCTGCGAGGCGTTCTCCCTAACAACGAGGGGGTTTTGTTAAACAAAGTTGGGTTGTTGTGTTCCGGGGGCTTTCGGTCTGGAAAGACGCGTGTCTTATTCGGTCGCGAATATTAATGAATGCTGTACTCTTGTTGTATATAATATTTGTGTGTATAAAGTTGTTCTCCTTTCTACGTAAGTGTCCTTTTATTGCGTGTGCGCGAGTGTGAGAAAGGCGAGAGAGTGACGAACGCAACATTTTGGGGGCTCGTCCGGGATAGTCATCTCGATATCGGAAGACGAAGATGAGTACGGTACATTCACCGAGAAGGACCCGAGCGAGGACAGAAACACCACCTGCTGACGAGATGAGGCCCGCGACGGAAACAACATCTCTTGGAGCGATACTGGAGGAGATGCGGAGAATGCGCGAGGAGCAAGCTCGGAGGGAAACAGAGCTCACAGCGAGACTTCAACAGTTTGAAGATGAACTCACACGGCTGCAAGGAAATAACCAGCTAAGTCCTTCGATTTCTAGAGTCGGGAATTCGCGGGGCGAAAACGTGGCGGAAATCAACATATGCGCGGAATTAGGTTTTAAATTAAAACCGGACGTGTTTGATGGAACGGTGCCGCTGCGGGAATTTTTCTCGCAGTTTAATTTTATCGCTCAGGCGAATAAATGGGATGACGCGACTAAGACCGTTGCGCTTGCTGCGTGTTTGAGGGGCAAAGCGCGCTCTGTGTTAGAGGCGGTACAAGATGTATCGAGTTTAGAATTTTCGGAGTTGAAATCTAAACTCGAATTGCGTTTCGGGGAGGGACATCTGTCTCAGAATTTTTATACGCAATTTACGAACCGCAAACAGAAAGCTGGGGAAGATTTGGCTACCCTTGGCTCTGAGCTTGAAAGACTCGTGCGCCTCGCTTATCCTGAATGTCCGCTTGAGGTTCGCGAAAGAATTGCCTGCGCACAGTTTATTTCTGCTGTTTCTGATAACTTTATTAGAAGAACCCTTCAACTCGAAAATGTTGCTTCTTTAAATTCGGCAATAGAGAGGGCGAAAACTTTAAAAGTTATTCAAGGGGAAGGTTTTGAGGAGAGGAGAAAAAATTTTAATAGGGAATGTTGGACATGCGGAAAAACTGGGCATTTCCGTTCTGATTGTCCTAGCAAGCAGGAAAACGCGATTAAGGGATAGTTAAAAGGACTTTGAAGCTCAGAGTCTCATTTAAAATTAATTTATTAGTTAAAGAAAAGCATTTTTCTGTTTTCTGCGTTAGATATTTTGTTCGTTTCAGAAAGCATGGTCTCCTGAAGTGTTCCCTTTTCCTTTGAAACTGCCGTCAGTCTCTTCAGGAAGAAGGAAATTTAATTTTTGAAGACTGCCTCACCCGCGGTTTTTGAGCTGTGGTTTTCCCGTCGGGTCTTAGGGCGAATGCCGAGGCAGGGACTTGAGGAGTCCTCTTTGGAGGATGTCGGGTCCACAGTAGATACCCCCCTCTTGTCCGAAGACTTGCAAGATCGCATTGAGGCAGCACTAACATCGAGGAGGTTCACGTGAAAAAAACGGAAATCTTATGTGGGCGTGCGGAAGTTGAAGAAGAAGGAAGCCTGGCCAGCTCTCCATCTTCAAGAAAATCCGCAATGAAGTCCCAGAATCATAGGTGGAGATGAAAAAAATGGAGCCTGGTAACTCGTGGCAGCAGCTCGAGGTAGGGCAAGAGACCATTTTTGGTGCCTTGAATCTTCAAGGAGGTCCCGAAGTCGTAGGTGGGAACCAGAGAAAAATGGAGCCTGGTAACTCGTGGCAGCAGCTCGAGGTAAGGCAAGAGACCATTTTTGGTACCCTGAAGTTGACGAGAATGAAGAGGGTTCGATGGCAGTGTCCTGTGAATTCCTGGGAAGCGCGTGATTGGGGCCAAGTAATGATGCTCGGTAACCTGCGGCAGCAGCTCAGGGTAGAGCAAGGAGTCATTGTGGCACCCTGGAGTCTTCGCTTTGGAAGAAGTGGACTACAGTCAACCCATTCAACATAGACTCGTCGATCATTGATTGTCGGGATGACAATCTTGAAGAAGGAGGGCAGTGTTACGTTCGCGCTGGACGCTCGGTGTTATGTTCGCGCTGGATGCTTGGCGAGACATTAGCTGCGAGGCGTTCTCCCTAACAACGAGGGGGTTTTGTTAAACAAAGTTGGGTTGTTGTGTTCCGGGGGCTTTCGGTCTGGAAAGACGCGTGTCTTATTCGGTCGCGAATATTAATGAATGCTGTACTCTTGTTGTATATAATATTTGTGTGTATAAAGTTGTTCTCCTTTCTACGTAAGTGTCCTTTTATTGCGTGTGCGCGAGTGTGAGAAAGGCGAGAGAGTGACGAACGCAACAATATATATACAAGGTGTCTCAAAGCACCCTTTACAACGCTCGTGAGCAAGTAGAGCACAGTAAACTGAACAGAAAAGTCCTGTAACATTTTTTCTATAACGCTTAATAAAGGAGTTATTATTGAGTAAAGTCTGGCCAATCAGCGTCGACCTTTAGCCGCGCGCCTGGTAGTGTGCGTGAGCGGTACGGCGACGCACACTAACAGACGGGCGGCTCACTGACGTGCGTCCGGCTAAAAGTCGGCGCTGATTGACCAGACTTTACTCAATAATAACTCCTTTATTCAGCGTTATAGAAAAAAATGGTACAGGACTTTTCTGTTCAGTTTACTGTCCTCTACCTGCTCACGAGCGTTGTCAAGGGTGCTTTGGGACACCCTGTATAAGGCTCACAATAAGAAATATGTACTATCAAAAAAGACGTACATTTTATGCGTGTTACAATAATCATTTACTCCTTTTTTTCATAACGGATGCAGTCAGATTAAATGATTTATTGGAATCATTATCGAAACAAAATTTATTATTTGGCTAGTGGAAAAACCTAAAGAATATTTACGAAACCTTCTTGATTTATTTGGCTCTGTACAGATTTGTTACAAATTTATTAGTATATATATATATATATATATATATAATATATATATATATATCAAGAGACACGGTAGTGTCTCGGGCCAAGTCATGCGCAGCAACAGCAAGGCGTAACGTGTATCTTCACGCGAGTCGGTCAGTTGAGAATAACTGAAATTATCAGATTTCAATAACGGCTGGACTGATTGAGATCTTACTAGGCTTAATTGATAGCTTGGATATTAATTATATAACAAAAATATCTTTATTTTCACTCTACATGTGTCGTGAACGGCCATTACAAGTTATTACTCATTTTTGAGAGATAAAGGAAAATTTTAAAGTTAACTTTTACTACCATGTGTATATGTATAGATGTGTACGTACATTACGCGATCTGCGAAACCTATTCCGCTAAGAACTACTGAAAACGGAACGAAACTGTGGAACGCTCGTGATTGGTTCCGCTCTCGTTCCGCGTTACGCTATTCCGTTGCATGGGTTCGCACCCTAACAAAGGTGTTGGCGATATTTCCGAAACGCCGCGCTTTCTCCAATATTGCGCGTCATGTAAAGATAGGCGACTATGACGAGAACTGTTAGAACTGTCATGCCATCCAGGCTCCAGTGAGGCATTATAAACGCTATTTTACAATTTGTATCTCTGTAAAAATATTCATCTTACATCTATTTGAAAAATAGTGTATATCAATAAATATATTTAGCAATTTTTTTTTTAATAAAATGAAATAATTCTACGGTTCATTGCATAAAATTATATGGAAAAATATCTACGAGTGACAAATGATTGCTAGAAAAAAACAGAAACTCTCACATTTTTATGTTGAGCAATAAATTTAGTTATGTTAATATATTTTATCTCTGTCAAAATATATAACAAAGATATAAATATGATGAAAGACTTAGATTTCTCAGATAAATGGCACAAAATAGCATTTTTGATCATATACTATAATTACACTTATTATTTATTAACACATTATTACACCAGAATGTGAAAGATTTCATTAGCTACATATGTTCTACTGATTATCTCGGGTACACGCATTACAGGTTTGCAAGCTCTTTAGGGTTCATTTCTTCAGATGTCACTCTAGGAAAAGATTGCACTATAAGAAAATCATAAAGCTCATTATTATTTGTATCATAACGACAATATAATGTATATAAATAACATAAGGATATAATAGATTTGTAAGCATTATCAATAATATATCTCAAATTAATTTCGTAAATAAAACACGATTAATCCAACATCTAGGTATAATAGTACTTGTGACATGCGTGCTTTTGACTTTATCATAGCTATTTTCAGATTTATTATTTTTCTTCATATTTAGTAAAATTTATTATTCTCTTTCTTTCTCTTTTTATGTAATTATTTTAATAAAATTAACATGTTTTAACAAATTTATATTCTTGTTAAAGTTAAGACAAAACGTTAAAAATTTGATAAGTTGCTAGGCGATCGTGCGCGATAGCACAGCATTGTCGTAGGAAGCATTCCCAGCGATTGAAGGATACGAAGTTTCGTGCTCTCACTGAACTCTATACATACTGCATCCTCTCATATAAGTCTGGCGTAAACGTGCGGGATGACAAAGAAGGCATTGTGTGATCCTTTGTCTCTTTTCTTCTGAGACTCTTACACTGGTGTATGTATATATAATCGACACCACTACCACCATAGACTTCTGACGGTGATTCTACCACCTAAAAAAGAAGGCCTACAACAAAAAGAGACAAAAGGTCACACAATGCCCTTTTTGTCATCCCGCATCTTGAGTAGCATGGCGTTTTACATATATATAGATTCAGTGCGTGCCCCTCAGAGTAAAGAATAATAGGAGTGAGCATTTGGCATTAAGCGAGCGGACGGAAGTGACTATATATAAGTGGATGCTCAAGATGGTCGCTCAGGGATGAATTGCAGCATGACAGAAATACCGGAAGTATCTCAAAGACCTGGCAATGCACCATGATCTTACATTAACACTTATTAATAATATTTGTTTAGCCTAATATTGGCTCTTCCTCTCACTTATTTAGAATCGGTAATCGTGCGCAAAATAAATGCAGACTGGAACAAGTAAGGCAACAAATGGCTGTACACGGCTCTGAAAAACGTCAAAAAAGTGGACGCTCAAGATGACTGCGATGACGTACCGTTCGCGATAAGTCTACCCCTACTACCGATATGCTCACTCCTGTTATTCTTTACTCTGAGGCGTGCCCCTTGTGTTCTCTTTCGCTCGCGCGTAGCATAGCGTTCTCTTTCGCTATGGTATGCGCGAGCAAGAGAGAATGCAAGGGGCACTATGACCCCTACTCCTCAACATTCGGTCTAGATCATAGACATAGTATATCTAGACCGAGTGTTGAGGAGTGGAAGCCGAGGTGCACGTAGAAAAGGACATACTCTGTTTCGTGTCCCTTGCGTTCTCTCTCGCTCGCACGTAGCATGACGAAAGAGAGCGCTATGCTATGTGCGAGCGAGAGAGAACGCAAGGGGCACGAAACAGAGTATGTCCTTTTCTACGTGCATCTTTACCCCCACTCCTTAAATAAAGGCAAACGCTCGGTCTAGATATACTATGTCCATGAAGTAAGAGAGAAGGAGATCGAACTTGATAGCGCGCGAGTAGAAAAAATGGCCCTGATTCGTGACCCCTAATTGAGAGAGAGTCCGCTGAAGGGAATAGTTTCTCATGGATGGACGCTATATTTAAAGCTAACCTAAAGCAGTGTCGTGGTCAGCTGTACATGTTGCATCGCTGCACATGTTTGTTGCTCCGATTTGCGATTATAAAGCCAAATAAACTGAGAGCATTAAAAAAGAGTTTCTTTTATTGTGTGCATTGTTATAACGTATTCCGACAGCGGGAGATGGAAAATATCCTCGTCAAAAGCAATAAAACAGAAAGGTAAGTAATAGAAGTAAACAAGTAAACTTTTGATTAAGTAAAAGTGAATAATGCATAGTATTTTTTTAGTATAATGGAAGAAAACTCAAAGAATATAGAGCATGAGACAGATGAATTAAAATTCAAATATTTGCAAAGAAATTTGAATTTAGTCGAACGGCCTTCTTCGAATTGGGGATTTTCAAGAGGAAACGATACATTTTTTGGTTTTATGAAGGCAGAAAGTGATTTCAGTGTCAGAAAAAGAGTTGCTGTGTTCCCAAATTTACATATTAATATTTATATTGATGACAAGATTATGCCCTTTTCAAAACATATAAAAATAACAAGTATTGATGAGATGAGCGAAATTTTGAAAACTATGGATTCAGTTTAATTCACATTCTGTAAATAATTGTACATATACATCAAATATACATTAACAATCATTGTAAACATCTAAATTTATTTTTTACAATAGAATTATATAAATTATACAATTATATAAATTATACAATTATACAAATAAAAGAAGACAATTGTACAAATGGAAAAAAAGAAATAAAGTTACAAGTTTATAATTTATGTTATTTTTAGTTTTTTTTTCTCTTTGTACTGTCACGCCAATTATTTAACATTTTTTCTGTGCGAGCTGTAAAAAGGCTTTTCTTTCTTGAAGCATCTTTTATTTTTCCTCCTTTGTTGGTGCATCCACGTATCCAACATGCCATTTTTTTGTCTTGTCTTTAAGAGAATACTTTCCAAAAAATATATTTCACACGTAAAAACGCGATGAAACACGTCCGCACAAAACTGAGGTAAAGCCGGGCTGGTCGGGTAAGGTTGATAATTGCAAATGGCGTCTATCCATAAGAAACTATTCCTTTCAGCGGATTTCCTCCCTATTAGGTGCCACGAATCAGGACCACTTTTGTTTTACGGAGTTCGATCTCCTTCTCTCTTACTTCATGACTATGTCTATGGTCTAGATATACTATGTTTATGATCTAACCTAACTTGACAACTCAACGAAACAGTACCTATATGAAGTTAGCCAACAGAAATGACTAAATATGATTATTTTTTACTTTTCTGAGTATAATTCGTTTGTAAATTGTTTGTGATTGATTGTGAGTCTGTTTTTAACGTTTGTGACAAATTAGATTTTTTGTAATTAACAATTTTATGGCGTTTTCGAATGTAGCAGGTTTAATCGCTTCGAGAGCGATTAATGACGTCATTGCATCGTTTCTATCAATAAAAGACTTGAATTCATAGTAAAATATAGTGATTAATTGATTCGGGTTGGATTAACCCGTTCATTCGAAAACGCTATTAGTTTACTCATGATGTCAGCCGATACTTTTTAATAATAAACAGATTATGTGATAACTGGTGATTTATAAATATACCAATGTTACGTTAGCGAATTAATAAATTTTTTAATTACGTGCAAAATAAGTTTATTTTATAATTGTAGTGCGTATGCGCAAAATATGCTCAGATTTCGAGACGCGTGACCATTTCCGCGCATTAATTAGCTAATTTCTAGAGACTGAAGACATTTTCTACTTTACATCCAATCAGTACGCTTATAAAGTTTGTCGTATGACAAATGTAATATCAGGATAATATTACAATTATTATACGACAAACTTTTTAAGCGCATTGATTAGCTAATTTCTAGAGATTCAAGAAATTTTTTATTTTGCAGCCAATCAATATGTTTAAAAAGTTTGTTGTACGACAAATGTAATATTACCCTTCTTAATTATCAAGAAACACGGTAGTGTCTCGCGCCAAGTCACGCGCAGCAACAGCGAGGCACCCCGGGTATCTATACGCGAGTCGGCTAGTTGAGATACCTTAGATTTATTGGACCTCAATAACGGCTGAACTGATCGTATTTTTAATAGGCTTAATCGATACCTTGGGTTTAAATTATATAATAAAAGTGTCTTTATCTTTTTTCTACATGTATCGTGAACGGAGGTATATGAATGCAAAGTCTCAATTTGAAAATTTTCTTTTAAGAAACGTCCACGTCGTCATCATTCACGCAAGTCCCCAATGCGCATGCGCGAATCTTGTACGGTTGGAGCCTTCGACATAAGATAGCGCCAGCGGCACTTCGTGATGTTACTGCTGTATCCATACCTGCTTTTGACAGGTATAGGTTAAATTTGCAATGCAAGAAAGCAGTGTTATATAGCGCACGCTTTCATTTATAAAAAAGTAAAACTGCAAAATTCTTCGTGATACTTGCGGATACTTGGATCAGGTATAAAATACACACACACATATCTGATAGTAAACATATATAGAATAGAATATAAACATCCTGTCAGTAATGTATAGAAATATTTTCTTATCTTATTTATAGAGACAAATAAAATATTGCAAAAATAATTTATGCTACGTAAAAACAAAACATAACATCGCATTACATATAAAATTATTCTATATTTATGATAAGAAAGAGATATATGTATTTTATAATATGTTTATTATAAGATATGTGTGTGTTTGTATTCTATACCTGATTCAACTATCCAAGTATCACGAAGAATTTTGCAGCTTCACCTTTTTATAAATGAAAGAGTGTTACGCTATATAATGTTGCACTCTGGAAAATTTAACTTATACCTTGTCAAAAGCCACTATGGATAACTGCGAGCAGTTATCGATATAGAAATATAGACATACACATCAGTTAATATAGACATACACATCAAGAATACATATTTAAGTGCATTTGTCAAAGGAGTGTCATATAGTTTGTCATATAGTTATTTGTCATGCATCATATACAGTTACAAATAAGTATAAATAACATTGATGAAACGCAGTCTGTGTGTGTGTGTGTGTGTGTGTGTGTGTGTGTGTGTGTGTGTGTGTGTGTGTGTGTAAGGTTAAATTTCTATTTATTTTTTTAAATAATTTATAAATATACATTTATTTTTTAGTGGAACTAGAAGAATTTTCCAAGCTGTTGATAAGATTTTGACAAAGCCTGTAGCAACATGTTTATTGCAAACCAACATATTGTAATCAATTCTTGTTTCAATGCTAATGCATCGCTTGAAATAGATGAAGCATGTTTTAGTATCGTTAATGAATATAATAGATCTGTTACATAGTATTTTTCCATCTGTTAGAATGCTATTTAGTATATATATTTGGCAAATAAAAGTTAGTATTAAAACTGACATTATCGATAATTTTGTTGTGTTTAGCATCGAGACAAAGATTGGTTACAATATGTTGGTTTGCAATAGACATGTTGCCGCAGGCTTTGTCAAAATCTTATTAATAGCTTGAAAAATTTTTCTAGTTCCTTTTCTAGTTTTATTAAAAATAAATGCATTTATAAATTTATTATAAAAATTTATAAATTATTAAAAAAAATGAATAGAAATGGAAATAAAATATAAATAGAAATGTATAAGATTTATACACATTAATCTTACAAACTATGTTTTATTAATGTTACTTATATCTGTAGCTGCATATGATGCATGACAAATAACTATATAATGACAATCATTTGACAAATACATTTGAATACACTGTATTCCTTTTTACATCTTTTGCTTTTGATATATAATCAGGAGACAAGACAGATTAGTCAGATAATTTATAGCATAGCACAAGTATATAGTAATATATTTTAATTTTGATTATAGTAATTTTTTTTAAAAAGAACAAACATTTATCACTTTTATAAAAGTACTTGATTTGTTTAATCTGTCTCGTAGATATGTAGCATACACATCATTTTTACACTAATTGTTTGTGCTATGTATACCTGACTAGCCTGTCTCGTAGATATGTAGAATACATACATCATAACTTATATTATAATTTATATATTATAACTCATATAATAACTTTATATATAATTAGCAAGGTTTATTCTAATCATAAATATTTTTAAAAAAAGAAACGTTACATCTATCATTTTCATATCAATAAAATTAAGATCTTAAATATTAAAAAATTATAAATTCAAAATATAAATAACACGTTAATTAGATTAGCATATATTCAATTTAGCAGCGTCAAGTTTTTCTCTAATTAAAAAGTTATTTTACACTTAAATTAATTTTTTTAATTAAAAATTTTTTTCACTTAAATATATTCCACTTTTTATTACATTGCAATTTTTAATATTAGAAATAATAATAAATGAATTTTGTAATATAAATTTTTATTAATTGGCGCAATATTTTTATATCATTATTTTTGTAGAAAATTAAAACAACTATTTTGTAAAACAGTCTTTTAGTTTGAATATGACAGTGTTTTTGTATTAAAATAACACTATTTTATATAAGTTTTTTTTATAGCGAAAGGCGCTTGTGCGCGTGCACTTGGCGCCTTTTTTAACTTTTTTTAAAAAAAGGTTTACCCTTACGCGACGACGCGCTCTCTGTGGGCAAGAGCCCTGAGTATACTTTGCGCATGCGCACTACAATTATAAAATAAACTTATTTTGCGTTATTAAAAAATTTATCAATTCACAAACGTAACGTTGGTATATTTTTAAATAACAAATGATTTCCTGTCGATTACAGTTATCAGTTATTATAAAATCTGTTTATTACTAACAAGAAGTATCGGCTGACATCATGACTAAACTAAAATTGTTAATTACGAAAAACCTAATTTGCCACAAACGTTAAAAACAAACTCACAATTAATCACAAACAATTTACAAACAAAATACACTCAGAAAAGTTAAAAATAATTATATTTAATAATTTCTGTCGGCTAACTTCATGTAAGTAAAAGCAGGCGTCCTATTTCACGTCAGGTCATTAAAATATGAAGTCTGACCTGAAACCAGGTTGGGTCGACTACCAAATGTTTACAGCAGATGGTCTAAATAATTTATTCGAATTTGAGATATAGACTGCGGCCTAAATGCTGAGTGTATAGCCGGATCTACAATAGATAAATAGTAAGTAAATCTTTAGCTTTTAGAATTATATCGGTCGAAAGTTTTAAGTAGTAAGTTTTGAGAAATGGGATCCGGCCAGCTCGCTTAAAAATTAGAGCTTCAGACAGCGTGGGAAATATTTCTGACCGAAAATTATGTTATATTTTAGAGCTTACAAAGAGCAGAAAGCTAAAGATTTACTATGCCTATTGTAGACCTGGTCTATACGTGACCAGATTGTTCCAATTAGGGATTGGCTGTACATGCATGCGTGTTTTTGCGCATGCGCGGCGGTAGGAATACTGCGACCATAGACATAGTATATCTAGACCGAGTGTTGAGGAGTGGGGGCCGATGTGCACGTAGAAAAGGACATTCTCTGTTTCGTGCCCCTTGCGTTCTCTCTCGCTCGCACAGAGCATAGTGCTCTCTTTCGTCATGCTACGTGCAAGCGAGAGAGAACGCAAGGGGCACGAAACAGAGTATGTCCTTTTTTACGTGGACATCGGCCCCCACTCCTTAAATAAAGGCAAACGCTCGGTCTAGATATACTATGTCTATGACTGCGACCATAGACATAGTATATCTAGACCGAGTGTTGAGGAGTGGGGGCCAAGGTGCACGTAGAAAAGGACATACTCTGTTCCGTGCCCCTTGCGTTCTCTCTCACTCGCATGTAGCATAGCGAAAGAGTACGCTATGCTACGTGCGAGCAAGAGAGAACGCAAGGGGCACGAAAGAGTATGTCCTTTTCTACGTGCATCTTTACCCCCACTCCTTAAATAAAGGCAAACGCTCGGTCTAGATATACTATGTCTGCGACGTACATGTAGACGTTGTGGTGGGACGTTATGATAGCAGGAGGTTAGGTAATATAAATAAGGTAAGATTTTTGTATGTTTAATTGTTGTTTAATTACAATGTATCTTTTTACATATATATGTATATATTTTATTTTTTAATATATTCTAAAAAATTTTTTAAATATTTTAAATGTAGCCGGTAACAGTGCCTCTTTTCTTATACGAGATACTTAATTGATACACGTATTTCTGCACATGCGCGTAAAACCGGTTGGGAACACTGCTTCCCATCGCAACGGCAACGACCTGCTGCTGGATGCTGGATCGCGATGCGGCTCTTGTCCTCTTCTGCCGCGAAGTCTGATGTGGAGCGCATGTGTTATTTTTGACATTTCTAATGATCATACAATACAAAAAGATTAATTATTTTTTGAAAATTCTATAGAGTTCAAAAGATGCTCTTATTGGCTCTTTTCCTTTTCAAAATAATTATGTTAATTGTGTTAATTGTATTAAAAGAAGTAAAATAATAAAGAAATACTTAAATAATATATTATTTATTCAGTTTTAGAGAATAACATTCACGTAGTAATATAGATAAATATTGTTAATATAAAAGACAGTTTCTTATAAGAACATGTTTTGACTTATATTTTACATATACATATAATGCATATTATTTTACATATATTTCGCACAGAAAATACATATTGGTATATGTTGCAATCTAAATATGTTGGATATTATAAATAATCTAAATCTTAGTTATTAATTATTCTTGGTAAAAGTGCATTTTAACGGATCCAGTCTCAATGACTTTAACCTTGATATATGTTGTCAAGATCACTGTCCTGAGTATACCTCTCTCACACCGACATGTGTAAGTTGTTGACATAATATTTTTCTATAGAAGAACTATTCACCCCGAATAATGTTCCATCTTTAAAAAATGGGTTGGGTTAATTTTTTTTGGGATGGGAGTGCAGGGGGCGGGGCCCCGCCCCTTCTCCACCCACGCGTTCGATTTACTCCACATAAATAAATGGATGTGCTAAGTTACGTTCTATTAAATGTACATGTGTCTGAAAATTACATATAATTCGTGGAAATTCTTTTGTTAATAACTTTTTAATAAACAACGAGCGACGCTTAGAAATTCTTTTAGAGGATACTCAGGACAATGACCTTGAACATATGTCAAGGGTGGGTTAATATGTACTTCTACCTAATTCTTTTTCAATAATTAATTTCCGCATAAAAAGTCCAATAGAAATATAAATAGAATATAAATTATATCTATTTTCGTGATAGTCTTTATTTTCCCTTTAAGACTCTTGAAATTATAAAATTGGATTCTGTTTGAAAAAAAAAAATTGAGTTTATAGTTTCGGCATTAAGATATTCAATGCAGGAAAAATTAAAATGTATTGAAAGCCTCCTTAAATTCCGCCCAAAATTTTTGCATGTGTGTTGTGTATGTGTCGGTACTTAATTAAATTAAATCGCGCGTTCTCTCCGTCCTGAGAAACGGTCGCGAGAAAACGGATATGTGCGTTCTTCTTTTCAAATCCATTCCCCTGGTTTCGCGTTATCCCGCTGCCATTATCCCATTCTTGGTGCATAGACGGTAGCATCAAACAATCAGGAAACTACTTCCATTTAATTCGGTTTGGATAAAGCGCTTCTTATGCGCCGTCTTCGAAGTAGACTTCGGCGGCGGCGTCTCGCCAATTCATCCCCAGTCGCGTAAAATTAGCCTCGAACGTTTAATTATCCCGGATGCAGTAACTGCACTTCGGTTTTCCGTCTTCTTTCTCTCCGTGTTCCAAGGCGAGTATTTATACCTCGTAGATTTAAATTCGATTTGCAACGTTTGCGCGCCAGAACTGCCGGTAAGCTAAAACTGTTCGGGCGTCTTCGAAATTCCCTGCCCGGATGAATTATCTTCACGTTGAAAGAGAATTGTCTTCTATCGATTATATTGCAGTGCGATAAAATTTGGAGGGCAAGCATCTCTCGCATCCAAAAATATTTTATATTTAAACATTTAATTATTTTACTGTATTTTCTAATAATTTTCTACATGAATTAAAAATATATATTATTTTGTAATCGAATATTTTTAAATTCTTTAAAGCATTGTGCTCTTGAACGAATGCTCTTGATAATCTTTCAATGTGTATTTTTAATTTTTTTGATAACACAGATTTTTCATATTAGCAAAGCAGAAAATTGTAAAATTTTTATTGCGTTATTTTTATATTATTCTTTCATATGATAATATACTTTACACATTATTTATTATAAGTTTGAGACTTATTAAAATAAATTTCCGCGGTTATACTTACAATAAATATACGAATTTCCTCAGACATCAGCTAAGCATTTCAGCTTGATATCGCAATTTCTTTTTTCTCGATTAATTACAATTTATATAAAGTCGTGTCATACATGTACGCATACCGGATTGGTTCTTACACTTTTGATCTGCTTTTTCGTTCTTAATTTAGATTGACGTATCTGCGTTATTAATTTACAGTCAACTTTCTTCTACGCTAAAAATTGTGCTGCAATCGATGCCGCATATATCGTGATAACTCTTTTTTCCTTGTTCGATGCCGCACTTTAAATTGTCATTAGCGAGTGCTCGACTCGTATTTTCATTTCTCTTGACTAATTAACTATTTCTACAGAAAGTAAGTGCAAAAAAAAGGAAGTTACGTTTTTTAATTCAAAACTTGTTGTACTAATTGTAAATTAAAAATATAAAGCTTTGTTTAATAATGCCTTTTATTTTGCTATTATTATATTATATTTTTCTGAAAAAATGGTAGTTGACTGATTTCGCTCATCTAAAGAAATTGTTCAATAATTATTTTTCCGCAATATTTGTATGTGATATAAATAAATAAATAAATAAATAAATAATATATATATATATATATATATATATATATATGTTTAATGAATAATTAATAAGCAGTAAGATCGTGGTAAGTAAAATCACAAAATACAAAAAATAAATATCGTTAAATGTTTAAATTTGTTAAATGTGTATGCACATTAATTAGATCATTATCAATATGTATTGATAAAAAGCCAAGTAATTCAAAATGATTCCATTATTTAAACGTATTATGTACCAGCTGCGCTGCAAATATATTTGCCGTTCCATTTGTAACTATCGATTTAGGATCAAAATAAAAAGAGCTGGCAGACTGGATGTGTCAGGCTTTTAGGATACGGTAAATTTATTCATCCCAATAGCACGGTATTAGTGTCATACAGAACGAAAAGAATCGTTTGACAATGGAGACGATTCGAGGAACAAATGCCATCTTCAATTGCCTTACGCCAATTGCAAAAAGAAAAAAATATTTGTACTAAAACTTAGTCTTGAAACAAATTTGACGCAATTATATTCAAATCTTCAAAAACCAATTCTAACATCAGTTTAAACGTGCTTTAAATATGGCAATATGTTAGTTACTCATAATCTCTATTGTAGCTAACAATAAAAATTATATCGGAAAAAGATTTGAAATTAATGTATAAAAAAAAGTAAGAATTGATATTTTTTAGATATTTGTTTTATAATAAAAATAAAAATAATTTGGCAAAAAGGTCAAGTATCCTAGTTGTTCGAGCTATTGAGAGAAAAAGCAAGACAGGTAGGCAGGAAAAGAATTGAAGTGGCGAGAGGGTTGCTCGCTTAGGAATTGAGACATGTTACAACGGCGCACGGAGGCGTGGAAATGAAAGTATTACCAGCAGAAAGCAATTAGGAAAAAGTAGTAGGTGCCTAGGGATTAATTCCGAAAAAGCTCCGGGAACAAACCGGTAAAACGAAGACGAGAAAAAAATGGCAGACGATAGTTTGGATGGAAAAATGGCGAAAATAGTTGCACGTAGTCAAAGCCGTTGTTGAGACAGCAAGGAGATTGTTATTTTAATAGACCGCGCAAATAGCATTATTGAGAATTAAAAATTGTGTTTCTATTAGTTATAAATTAAATAATAAACATGATATGTAAAATATTTGTAAGTCTATTCGAATATGCATTATAGAGATATAAAAAATATGTAAAAATTTCTTAAAATTAATTTATAATTTAAATATTTTATTTACGATATTATAAGGTCAGTATTAAAACAATTTTTTGCTTTTGTTAATAATATACATAAATGTTAATATCAATAATATATAGATAATAATATATAGATAAATAATAAAGATGAGAAGATGTAGATGATATAGATAATATATAGATAGTTAATTATTATTAACTTAATATATGGATGAAAATAATTAAAATAATTATAGCAGCTGACAAATTTTACATATACATATAATATAATAATTAATTAAATAAAAAAAATAAAGTTACATAAAGAGATTCAGAGTCAGAAATTTTCACTGATGATAACGGTAGACAGATTAGCGAAAAGGGAGAATATTGCACCAAGAGTGCTGCGAAGTTGATTCTCAACAGAGGAAGATCAGAGCAGATCGGAGGAGACATTTCGGCAACGATGAAGAAAAGCTTCAGTGAATATCCGCGCATCTCAAAAGGACTTAATCCTGTCGGAGGGACTAAGAGGTTAGCGCCTGTAAGTCCGTTTCAGGGTTTTATCCTGCTGGAACGTGGCCAAAACCTCCCTCTTGCCCTCCCTTGCTCGACGACGACAACGATCG
Organism: Formica selysi; assembly: GCA_009859135.1. NCBI lineage: Eukaryota > Metazoa > Arthropoda > Insecta > Hymenoptera > Formicidae > Formica > Formica selysi. The sequence continues at coordinate 1,657,244 of CM020820.1, forward strand.
TTACAACCTGGCGAAGTCCTTGCAGGAAGCGAGCGACATTTGCCCGCTTTAAAGCCGACTGACATTTGTTTTCAGGTCAAGAGAGAAAGAGAGAGATAGAAAGGGAGAGAAAGAGAAAAGCTCGACGGTTCTTCTCTCTCTACTTTTAAAGTGCGTTTCGTCTTGCATTCTTAATTACAGTCTCTTCTCGGTGTCTGGCTACTTTGATGAGAGTACGTGCAAAGCTAAAATCTTTTGAGTGGTGTAAATGATATCTTTTTTACTTGTTGACAACTACTCATTGTCGGTACAAAAAGCAAAAAATTTTATTTTTGTTTGTTCAAAATCAGTGTACATTTGTATTTTACTTAATTCTACAGATTTTATTAATTTTGTCTATACATTAAAGTTCTTATTATTTTTTTAATTAATTTACATTTTCTTTAACAATAAACAAGTTAAATATTACGTTATTAAAAAATTTTAAGATATATTGTAAAAATATAACAGATATAGATAACATTATTTTCTTCATTAAGTTTTATCAAATTAATTTGCTTCTAGCATTATAATTTCATCAAATTGTTATAACATTAATATAACATCTGAAATCGCATTTTTTTCTAGAATCAATCTGAATCAATATTCCCATTATATTTATAAATTAATTATCACTTAATTATCACTCAACTGTATATCTTTCTGTGTGTCTACTTCTAGATAAGCGACGAGTTATTTAATAATATCATTTTTCGTTCTCATTCGGTTAAAATTCCATCAATTCTGCCTTTTCGAAGTTAAAAATAGAATCCGTCTTGAAAAAAGACAATTTGGTCTTGTCAATATAATATCCAGAACACGCATGGAAGCTGTGACAAGCTGAATGCAATTCAAAGGGAAAGGTTTGAAGAATGTTTGCGAGCAGAGAGAGAGTACTGTTCTTGAAGGAGAGACAAGCGATAAATACTTCCCTCAAAGTTTTGTTTCAGCGCGCGATTCACTCACTCGCGAAACTTCTTCGATGCACCGTGCATTTGCCGTGAATTATTGCGCCTCGCGAGTTTATTTAGGAGCCCGTGAAGAAACATCAGCGATTATCCTTCTCCTTCGTTCGCGCAGTGCCGGATTTCTCAGCGATGTTTTTAGGGTTTATTTGCGCTTGATAATATATATAATATAATATATATATATATATATATATAAACAAAATTTTTTAATATATAATATATATAAATATTTTTAATAATATATATAATATATTTTTAAACTCTTTTTTAATAATATATATATAATATATATAAACAACTTTCAAAGAAATTAAAAGAAAATTTTATTCTCAAAGAGAAATAAAAATAAAGAAAATATGAGAAGAGAACTTTGTTCCCATTAAAACATTTATCTTTGGCGACAATTTTTACTTACTTTATGTCAATATAATTCTGTCATTATTATTCATCACAATACTTATAATACGTATTAACAGCATAGCCAGATTTTTTCTCACTTAATAATTAAAATTTTTTGGAGGATTTAATTTAGCTAGCAAATTTACGCCTGTACCCTCGTATTTTCTGTATCCACTACTGCGTCCGCGAGATATATCGCATGCCAGTAAAGATAAGTGATAACCATCGATCAGAAATCCGGCATGTTCGTAAATCATCGATGTTCCTTTTCTCTTGCGTTCGCGATCTCTCCCTTGCCCTTTTATCTCATGCCCTTCAATCTACTCGATACCAAAGAAACCCATCAACGATTCAGCCCACGTGCCGTCTAATCCGCGCGAGCCTGGATGCCGAACAATTAATTCAGGAGGAACACGACAGCCCTTCGTCGGCGATCTTTCGGATCCAAGCACGAAGATGATGATGGCAGTGAGCGAAGCTGAACGTTTCGAGATTTTAACCGTACAAGTAAAAATATTCGAAAAAGTAATTAGTGCGTTGGAGAAATTAGTTACATAATCTTTAGAATGTGAGAATCTAAAACGTATTATTTCAGGAAAGTTCATAAATAGTTCTGGCTTTATTTTCAATAATTATATAATTTTTAATAGTAACGTCAGCTTCCCTCCCCCCCCCCCCTTACACACATTTTTATGAATCTTAAATCTATCGAAGGCTACTTTACTTCTAATAAGAAAGAGAGATCAACATTATTTTCTAGAATTAAAATTAAAAAAATAATAGAAAGTTATATTTTTTTTTTAATGACAAATGGGATTCTTTTTAGTTTCTTCTAGTATATTAAATTCCTGATAAGTATATAATAGGGAGATTTATTCTCTCTGCGCACATTTTAGTGTGATTGATAGATTATATATTGAAAACTTTTAATGAAGATTTTTATACGCTTCTATTATATTTAGAGACACTTGCGGCTGGGGTGGATGAAATACTGCTAAGGGGAACAAAGTTTCGAATTTCCCTTTCGTGGCGTTAATTATATTGGAGCGCATCGCTGTTCCGGAAGAAAATAATGCGGAAAAAAATCGCGAAAATTGGACGAAAATGAGAATGAGGCGGGGCTTAATCAACCGAGCGAGGGTTCGTTATTCTTGAGGACGAGGCGAGCTAGCCGGCAGCATGATGGAAAAATGTGCAAGGCAGCATATTTCCGAGGTCGTTCCACTTTCGTCGTGGTCTTTAAAAATGAATAAAGCGCTCGCTGCCCGCGCGAGAAATGCTCCGAAGAACTTGAAGAAATTCGAGCAAAGCTACCGGAAAGAAGTCTCTGTTAATGGCCGAGAGGTAAAGAGCTTCGCTTGACACGCTCTCTCTTGCACTCTCTCTCTCTCTCTCTCTCTCTCTCTCTCTTATTCTCCAGGGACTAATTACGTTAATAGTGTCCGCTATAGATCCTATTGCGGGGACGAGAATGGGAGAAGTCTTGGAGAATTTTATCCAGAAACGTCACGTCGGTAACAGAATTCGTCATCGCCTGTGGAAGAAGAGATATAAAATATCGAAGGCGAAAAGCGCGTCCGAAAAAAAAAACGAAGAAATGCAAAAGAGTATTAAACAACTAGAATGCACGAAGAGAGAAGAGACTCATCAGATTACGATGTCTTAATACTGAGAACACGCGATTTCGTCAAAGGCATTTTCTTGCCCGGCTGATCTCGTTCTTTAATTTCAGAACAATTGGTTCAGACAAGAGAAGATCCGATCCGAAGCTGCAGGGAATGTAACTACAGAAGAGGTAAAAATTAGAAGAGAGAAAGTAACATTTAGCAGGATTATTGACTAGACTTTTTTATTAGTTTTCTCAAGACAAACAATAACGAGGTAAAAATCAACATAAATCCTTGTTGCGTTTTTTAATATATTTATATTTTTCTAATTTATATAATTTAAAAAAAAAAAGTAAGGAACTTCAATCGACTAAGAAGTAAATATCAAGTCATAATATATATGACAAATTAATATCATATAATTGTAAGAAGAATACATTTAATACGTTTAATACAAAAGTATTATATATATATGTATACATATACATATATCTTTCTCACAAATGAATATCAAATTTTATTTATTTTGCAGATATTTATATCATATTACAAGTTTTCTTATCTCTTAGATCACCATTTGTTCAAATCGAGCTCTAATTAAAATGGACAAAGTAAAAATAGTCATAGCAAAACCACAAGTTTACGCGGCGCGTTTTTCGTCAGAAATTAATTATCTGCGGGGACAAATGGGTAGGAAGGTTCTTCTTCGGCAAATTGCAACTGGAAAAATGTGCACAACGCAAAAAAGAGAGAGAGAGAGAGAGAGGAGGAGAGAGAGAGAGAGAGAGAGAGAGAGAGAGGAGGAGAGAGAGAGAGAGAGAGAAATAGAAAAATAAGAACATCCGTAGATGCCGCGGTTATTTTCCTTTCCTCTCTCTCGCCGCGGATAAAAATAATTTTAAGCTCGGTAGAGAAGCAAAACGCGGCTATGGGGAGACGGGAAGGAGATGATTCCCGAGGGACAACGATGGCCAGGGGCGCATCCGGCAGGCGAGACTAGCAAAAATAAAAAAAAAATTCCATTTTTTTTTCAGGGATTTAAGAGCTCCTGCTCCCATTGCCGGGCGCACCTGCGTTATTCTCAAGCCGGTGTACGCCTCGATCTTTCTTCTTGTCCATCCATCTGTTTTAACTAGAAGCCGCAAGCGAATTTCCTTGCCGGCGACCAGCCCCGGTGTGCAACGTGCATTTATCTGTTCCTGTTGTTATGTCGCGATGCGAATATACTTCAGAAAGTGGATGCTGTGCCGAGCTCGAGAAGAAGAGAAACATTTTTGTGCAAAACGAAAGAATTCGTGGCTTTTCGAGTTATGTTATCTCGTATGTATAAAAGTAGTATATTAGATTTTCGAAGTAAAGTTGCTGTCGTATATTAAATATTCCAGGATGATAAAAAAATTTTGCAAATATATCGCGCGCGCGCATGATGACAGTTTTAATCCATTATAAAAACCATTATAAAAAATAATAATTATAATGTACACAAAAAATGTACTAAATACAAAAAAATTTGTTTTAATTAAAAAAATTATTTATTTAAAAATAAGATATAAATGTAAGGCTCTTATCGAATAAAATCAAATATCGAAATAAAATGGCAAAATGAGCCAGGCGCAGTAATGAGGGCGCAAAAATATTTATTTAAAAAAGTTACATTAATCGCGAAAGGCGGACGTCGGCCCTTTTTTTGGCCATCATCAGCGCGACGAAAAATAAAATTACAAATCAAATAAGCATCACAATGAGTTATAAACGATTTAAGCGCATAGTTACACGGTAACGGATGATAAAAAGAGCAAATCTCTCAGGTCATTCATAAGGGCAAAAACCATTTTCCAAAGTTTCACGGTTGTCACGAGGAAGAACGAATCCTCATTCTTTGGTCGTAAATTAAATCCGGCATGTTGATATATTAATATTAATCGTGTCTGTAAAATAAACGGAGCGGTTTATATCAGAAAATGACGAGAGAGAAGGTCTGTGTCGGAAATTATAGTTGTAAAACTTACATACAAGGAACAAGTCGACAGTAAAAATTTTTCTCACGATGCAAGATCTTAACTAAACTCATCACTGATTATCGGCGGAATAATGAGAAAAATATCGTTAGACGAAAAAGGTGAAAGAACAAAAACAAACGTTACTAATAACGATAAACAACGGCGCAAAACAATAAGATCAAAAAAGATTGTCAAGAACGGTTAAATTTTTAAATTATTTATTTATTTAAATACTTGCAAAAGAATTAATTATTCCAATCAAGCAGCAAATATATTTGAATTCGTAAAATATAAAATAAAAGGAAAGCATGCTTTTATTTGCAAGTAAAAAAAGAGCTTTTTTATTTTTATTACACTAAATTACTTCCTTTAAAAAAACATTTTTTAATTTTTGATTGTTTCTTTCAAAAACACAGGTTTTCTTTATTTTAATAAATAATTTTTTATCTTTAAATGTGTGTGTGTGCGTGGGGGGGGGGGGGAGGGGGGTGCGTGTGTGCGTGTGTATGTGTGTGTAAATATTTTTTTATATTAAAATTTTAAATGATGTATTTTAAAAATTACACTTTTTATTACATGCAACTAATAATTTATTTAATATAACAAAACGTTTTCGCAAACTAAGTAAATATTTATTTAAATAAAAAATATCTTTATTAACAAAATGTATTTATTTGATTGAAAAAAATTTTATTTTTATTGCAGAATGTTTTAATATATTAAGCCATAATTGTTTTCTCAATATTCTGAAAAGTCTCAGATTGATATTAGAATCATTAAATAGTTAATAATTTAATATTCAAAAGAGAAAAAAATTTGAAAAATAATTATTTATAGCTTAGAATCATTTTTATCGTAAAATAAAATTACTTTTTAATAAAATAAAATATCTTGTTTAGAAAATAAAACGTTAAAAATTTAGAAAAATAGAATTGCACATAACTTTAAATTGGCATTTTATATTAGCCAACAAAGTTTCTATTAGAATTACAAATATTTCTTTTTATCTCGTTATTTCTTTCCTCGATCGTGCTCTTGAGGAATTTATTATTAGAATCTTCTCTTCGAGGACAATTGCGATCGAGAGTATGAATAAGAAGTTCGGAATTCGCTCATATGTTTGCGGTCGTATTTTTCCTTTTGTACCGGAAGATTCGATCGCACTAAAACTTTCAATGCAACATACGCTGCTGGCCACAATGGATGCCGGTACGCGTCCAAACGAATCTCTTGTCGATTTTACTCGTTCGAGTTTACTGTATCGGATGGATATAAGCCTTTGAGAATCTTGCGAAAAATCGCAAACGCGACTGCCAATTTCAGTACCTTTCTAAGGAAACTATTCGCAAATTCAGCATATTTCTCAGTTTGAACTTATAAACACACATTTGTAACGAGTTTACGAGAATTTCGTAAAAGAGAGATTTTTAGATTGAAAGAGGAATTAATAACTTACAGTCAAACTTCTTAGCTTTTTATTAAAAAATGCTTTTAAAAATTCAAAATATAATCTTATACTTTTTCCTCTTTTTCGTTATCTGCTGTTGTCTGCCGTTCTCGGTTTTCGAGATATTTGGCTGGCACGGATGGTCTGATACACCCTTTATAAATATAACGTGCTAACACATAAATATTATAAACAGTAAATTAAATAATTTTATAAATAAATATTTATTTAATAAAAAAACAACTCTATTTTATAAAAGTGTTATATTTTATATTTTAAAATTGAGATATTATATTTTATACCAACTTGCAAATTACTACAAAATTTCACGGCGATTTATCTCATCAACGCAAGATGTCTGCTCAATATCTTGGTATGTACAATAGCGATGAGAAAGAACTCGCGAAGACAGTTGCGAAGTTACAAGATCGTGAGAGCATAAAAAGAAAGGAAATATTGCTCCGACTTTCTCCTGTCGCGATTTCGTAATCAAGTTGCTTAATCGGCCGACGAAGGAAGTGGAAAGTTACGGTGGCGTAACTTTTGCGTAACATTCGTAACTGCGCTTGACATGCGACCTGACAAACCGTTTTTCGCCACTTAACGCCGACGAAATCAACTTTTTTAGCAAAGACGACGAAGAAGAAGCTGAAATAGAGGTTGAAAAATGTCATAAGGGAGTCATAAGAGAATGAGAAAGAGAGAGAGAGAGAGAGAGAGAAAGAAAAAAAAACGAGAGACGAAAGATGAAAGACCGACAAGAAGTAAACGGGGAGGGGAACGGGCGGAAGTTTTTCTTTCGGTCGCTTTATCGCGTGGATGGAAGCTTCCGGCTGTTGTAAGCTCCGAGAGTTACCTGCGCGCGAAAGCGCACGGTTAATTAGGTTGGTTTACGATCTCCCGGCCGTCGACGACGGCTTGTTTTCCTAGGTGACGACGAACTTTGTCTTCGTGAGTCTTCCCAAAAGAAGTCCGGTTGAGGGAAAAGAAAATTTGCCGTTATTTGTGTTTGAGTGCGTTATATCGGTAACTTTACTCGTATTAATTATACGAGGTGTAAATTTTGTTTTTTTTTTCTAAATAATCGTATTCGGATGTGTTATACTTTACAACGTTGAGAAAGAAAAAATACGGAAATTAAATAGCACCAAATAAAAATAGCAGGATTTTTTAATACATATCATATAAGCACTGAAAAAAGCTGTACTACATCCCAAAAGAATTTTTTTGATTTACATGCAAATAATAATTTATTTAATATAAGGAAATATTTGTTTGGAAACAAAGTATATGTATATTTAAATAAAAAATCAAAATTAACAAAATGTATTTACTTATTCGATTTAAAAAAATTTTATTTTTTGCGTGCAAAGCATATGCTATGTATATAATTGCTATGTATATAATTATTAGCGATATACAGAGTGTATACTAAGTAAGTACACAAACTTGAAGGGGATATTCCATGGCTTATTTTAAGAAGAGAAGGTCCTTTAAATATGTGTTCTAAACTGCTTTGTTTTCAAAATACAGAGTGTCAAAGTTGTGCAAAGAAAATGAAAATTTCAAAAATGTGGGAAACGTTTAAAGATATTTTATTTAAATTTGGTATGCGTGGTATTAATGTGATATAGCCTCATTTTTTATTAGAGAATAGTCTGTGTTATTACAAACGAAAAAAATGGAAAGCAATAGTAACTGAAAAGAAAATTAAAGCAGCACAATAACTGCTGAAAATATCCACCTGCAACCATGATACACGCCTTAACTTTCTTTTCCATGGATTGCGCACACATAGGCGCTTTGTCTATCCGTGTGACTTACAAGTCAAACGCCTTCTTTGAAGAAACTATTTTATTAAATTACATTTATTTATTAAAAAACTTAATACGATTACCTATACACACGATCCTGGTGAATCTAAAAATGTTTTATCGGTACTGTAAAAAAAAAAGGTTTCATCGGTTCTTAATAGCACATTTGTATATGTATATAACATGATGTATATGTATATAACATGATGTATATGTATATAATAATAATGTATGTAATAATAAAAAAATGTAATAATATGTAATAAAAAGTATGTAATAATACCATATTAATACCATGCATATCAAATTTAAATAAAATATCTTTAAACGTTTTCCACATTTTCGAAATTTTCATTTTCTTTGCACAACTTTGACATCCTGTATTTTGAAAACGAACAGTTTAGGACACATGTTTATAGGACCTTTTCTTCTTAAAATAAGCCAAGGAATATCCCCTTCAAGTTTGTGTATTTATTTAGAAAACATCTTGTATATTTTTCTATGTATTTGAAATCAATAAATTATGGAATGAAAATAAATATCAAAAAATTATTAATTTTCGAGTTGTAAACGATCGACAAATGTAAATAAATGATCTAGAAACTTGGAGAAAAAACATGGTAGAGTGTAAAAATAATTTTTGAATGAAAATTTTCAAAGATAAAGCATCGAACCATACTTAGACCACTCTGTATATAATGTTCTCGTCGCAATTCACTATACAACATATGGAACACATTGTATAATAACGCGTTTTCCGACGCAGGAGGAAAACGAGCGTTGAAATTCAATTCGTATGCTATGTAATTAGTGGCAATTTTGCAAAAGTTGCCGCTACCTTTGTTCTCTTGTGTATATATCTGTAGATGAAAAGATAAAACACAAAGCTAATAAACATATAGACTGCCGTCCACACGTAATCCGTTGTCGTTTAACAGTTCGGTCAACGGTATTTACAAAGGTAAATTAAACAGTAGAAAAAGAGAAAGGGAGATGGTTTTGCGTTATATATTATAAAATAAACGAAACAAAACGTTTGCAAAATGAGTCAAAATAAACGCCAGAGACATATAATTATATTACAACGTAAATATTTCTTGTCATGGAGAAAGAATTTATAATTAAACGCATACATTGTACACATTTATTTCTTTTCTTTCTTTAAAGAAACGTTATTTTTATTTTTTTTATATTTATGCCCGCTTTTTGTATCAACGTATATTTAATGTTCCTTAAACAGATTTTTGTGGACAATCAAATGAAGTGGAAATTAACAAGGAAATAAATATGAATTTTCTTTATATCAAGTAAATTAATTGTTGTTAAATACATGTATATTTTTTGTGACCATTCTTGAAAGTATGCAATAAAAAAATTTAAAATTTATTGCACTGTTTAATCGAGTGAATATAAAAATTTTATCAATTCGCGCGAGGATGCGAAATATTTATTAATTTCGCTGCGGAAAATTTATTAAAAATTGCGTTTATCACAACGCGATAATGGTGGATATTCGAATAAATAAACATTCGTAAAAATATCGTTTAATAATATATTTTATATATATAAAATATTTTATATAAAATTGATTCTCAATATTAAACACACATTATGAAATAAAATATGTAAAATTTAATTTAATGTTACAAAAAGATTTTATAACTTTAACTTTAATATAATATAATCTAAAATCTTTTAACTAAATGTTCTAAAAATTTTTAAAACATAATTATAAAAAGATATTTTTATTACGCACACATCAGCACACATACAAATCTCATATATATCTGGCTGTTTTATTTTTTTCCTTTTTTTAAAAATGGTTTCTTTATCTGTAACAGAAACGGTATGCAAAAACAAGACGGTGGCAGCGATATAATCGTCCGGTGAGTGAATTTATTCGTTATATCTACGTGAGAATAATTATTTATTTATTTGCCCAACGATATTTTTGGTGTTATAGCGATTGAATGTTTGCAATTGCAGCATATGCCATTTTGCTTGATTGCTTTCTCTCGAATTAATAAGAACACATATTTATTTAATTATAATTTTTTTATAATGTTATATATGGAATTCTATCTTCCACGCACGAGAGAACTTTGATTGTACAATCAAATAAAGCAAATTCGTAAAATTTTATTGACGTTGTTATGTTGTTCTTACACAGACTTATTCAATTTATTGTATTTTCACATTTATTTTCTTTTTAAATATGTTTTTGATAAAATTATATCAAAAAGTATTCTCTAAATAATTTTCTGTTTCTTTGATTTTATTATATAGTGTGATAAATACATTTTCCAGCTTTTCTCGAATGCTATTTCTTTCTCTCTCTCTTGTTAAACGCATTTTCTATCAATTCTATTTTATTAAAGCAAGATACATTGTCACGCATGATTTCTTTTAATCATAAAAGTTATAACGGAAGATTTTCATAATCGAAGCAGTATTTTTTTCAAGAAAAACGATCAGAATAAAATAAATAAATAAATATAAAAAACTTGTAAAGAAAATCTTGCTCACTGTCAGCATTTAATCGAGAATGAATCGACAGCATATTGTAACAGGGCTTAATTCGTCGATGCCGATTATCTTCGCGAGGGAAATTGGTACGATTACAAAATCAGAGAATAGTCGGTTGATTGTACGATAGCACGATTTTAAACAAGAGAAAAAAATGCAGAATGGCTCTTCTCAGTCGAGATGAATTTTTCAGAATCCGTTTCATGTGTATGTGTTGCATTTCCGTCGCTCGTAGTTTTGTTTTCGAACGGCAGGCACGCGATGGCATTTGCCGGCAGGATCGGAGATGATTTACCGCGCGTAGATCTCAAACGAATAATAAAATAAATAGCTACGCGCGCGCGCGCTCGCTCGCGATGAAAATATTCGTCGGGACGAAATTCCAGTCGAGCCGAAACGTGACGCGCCTCCCTTTTGTTTCCCCGGCCGTCCGTTGTCGGGCGCAAAACGCTAGAAAGGACCTACGCGCGCAACGATTTATCGTCCCGCTGCGTATCCATTTTTATTTCCGCGCTGCTCGATGAAATATCTATATATATATAGAAAGGAAAAACTATATCCTGCGGGATTTTCCGGGGTAGTGTCGATGTTCGGAAAACGCTACGCGATCTCGACGTTTAGTCCATTCGTTCCGGACTCGCAAATGGATTTCGCTTATAATTGAAAACGCCTTCTTTTTTCTCCTCCCACGTTTTTTTTTTTATATTATGGTCGCGATCTGGTCAATTTTATTCGAGTCATTGCGCGGTTCAGAGGTACAAATCGGATTTCTCTCGTTTTCAGAGCTAAAAGGCTTTGCAAAGGCAATGAACTGAAAAGAGTGCACATGAGAGATTAATAAAGTAAATTTTGAAACACAGTGAAAATTTCTCAGTGACATATACATACAAATTGTGATATTTAGTATTTCACCAGTACTACACACAAATTCATAGCATATTTACTTTAATGAAAAATTTCAATATTTCGTTTATTATAAAGTTTATGAATTTTTGTTTTTCTTTAATAAATATAAAATAACAATTTTTACTTTGCGATTGTTATTAAACGATTTTAAACAAATTATTTTATTATATATGCAATACTTTGTTATTCTCTACTGTTGCACAAAAGAAAGTTGCAAAAAGCATAATCTTAGATTTAATGTGCTAAAATAATTATGTATTATTAATTATTATTCACACGCATATATGTATATGTTTTTTACCTAATGGCTTGCGTTGAGATCTATCTAGTTACGGTGTGCTTTTTTGCGAGATAAAATAGATTATACATATTTTTCTACACATTTTATTTTACAGAGAGGAAAAGCTAGTATTTTAAAGAAACATGCTTTATCATGAAATGTGAAAAATAAGTGCAATTTGTTGTATTTGAGAATTTGATTTATCACACCATTCGCAAAACAAATGTTTACTTACCTCGAGAATATACCTCGCGATAACAGAAAATTATTCAGACATAAATCTGAAAGAAAATTTGATTCCAGGATTGCGTTTTGCTTTCTCGGTGGAATAAAGATTTTTGTCAAAAATTCCAATTTTTATTTTTGATTAATGTGTATACTTATAATTCATAATTTGCCGCGTTAAATATTATCACAGCAAATAATCTGGACATTGATATATTTCACCGGCATAAAACAAAAATGTATTTGTAGCGATTAATAAAAACGGAAATAGACTAAATTTAATTAATAAAAAAATTAATTTGATTAATAAAAGTAAATTTAATTAATTTAAAAAATTTAAATTTCTTTGTTTTAAATAATAGTGGATAGATATGTAGATGAGTACATATATTTACAAAAGTACGTAGTATAAAAAATGATAAAAAATATGAGAATTTATAAGAAATCGAAAATGGGTTTTGTAAATGGATTATTCATTTTTAAATTGACGTTGATTAATTTATAGATAGAGAAGAGAGTTTTGTTAAATAAGTAAATTTTCTTATATTAAAATAAATTTGAATATAAAATATGTTCTCATATTTTGTTTGTAAATGTAGATGTAGAATATCTCAGCTGATATATCTCCATATATTTTTGTATATAAATTGCGTGCTGTAAACCAACATTGTTCCATAAAAACGCTTGAATTGATTAAATGATGTATCAACTACACAGTATTAAAATAGAAAAATGGAAGCATAAAAAAATCAAACATAATAATGAAATATAAAATACACGATAATGTAATATAAATATAAAAAAATATGAAAAAAACATGATATAGAGAAATATTTCTGAAATGAGTATATATGTGTGTAAACGTGCATGTGTGTATATGTGTATGCGTGTATACGTTTTGAGATTTTTTATATTTTATATTTTCAGGATAAGGGAGAGGGGGGAGGGAATATATTAATGAACGCACAACGTGTAAAAAACGAAGAACTTCTTTTTATTACATTCGTTGTGTCATGAGATTTTATGGTATCGTCGTCATGTCTTCGTTATACAGGAATTTGTTCAGAAAGCCCCCTCCATTTTGTCCATTTTCGATACATTGCATAACTGTACAATCAATTCGATTCGTGGCAGAATTAAATGAGCGAATTTTCAGCTTACTGCTTTCCTTATTCTTCCTTATTTTTTTCATTTCAAATATTGATAAATAAAAAATATTTAATTATCGTAAAATTGGCAATTGCGTGAAAAAAATTTATATTTTTATTTATTAAATATTTATTAAAATTATTTTCTTATTTTCTTCTGTTCTTAAAAAAATTAATATTGGCATTTGATTAATTAATATACTTGATTTTTAATTTTTTTATTAACTTTTTATTATATGTATAATTATTAATGTAATATATAACTTTTTTTCTTATTTATTTAAATAACAATTGAAAAGATATAAAAAAGGAAAGAATTTTAGAACTTTTATATTAAAATCTGAAAAAGTTAGAAAAAGTCTGTTCTTGGAATTGCCATTTTCACTAAAAGTTCTTTAAAAGTATAAAATCGAAGTATCTTTTATAAATCGCAACGTATATAAATGTGGTGTAAAATATTTTTATCTATTAATAAATCACTTCTACTGTAACGGCAGTTAGAGAAACGCACGACGCAGCACCGCACGTTTGTGCACATTTTTTAATATCGCGAAGTGATATTACTTCGATATTGCTTCGATTCTTTCTCTAGCGCGTCCTTTCTGTTTCTTTCTTTTCCTGCATTACCCTCACTGACCTTTGAAGCGATTCTCCGCCTCTTATTTTTCCCCGTTCCCTTCGGTCATATGTGCGATATGTACCAACGGATAGTTACAACTTATTCGCATAAGCTATTTATATATATAATATGTATATAATATATATGCATTTTTATATTTATATATATAATACTTTTTTTTCCGCGCCACAGAGAGAGTTTGTATATTCCCACCGTCCTACGTATATTATGTACACGCGTTATACACATATGTATATTTCTATATATACCGAGTGTCTCAAGTATACCATTCCTTTTTTTAAATGATCAATTTCTCAATGGGTTAAATTTTATTTAATTATAATTATAATTATTTTTTTTTTAGAGAAAATTTGTCATCGATTGCAATTTCTCTTTTATTCTTTAATATTCGTTATCTCGATAAAAGTATTAAACACTTTACAAAGAATCGATTCGCGCTTAAAATATTCGACTTCTAAATATTTAATCCTCACTTTATTCGAGAGTGAATCTGCTCTTGAAAGGCAAGGTAACGAACCTGACACACTCCGTATGAATATACGTGTCGCGCATATGAATCCCTCACCATCATGAATAATTTCTGATTCCGAAATCTTTCGCATACACACTCTTACATCGATAATAGTAATAATTATCTAGGTAAATCTGAGCGGAAAATTCTGATATAATAATAAATAGAATCAGTTCGTTCGCGAAGTATTTGCCGGGATACAGTCCCGATAAACGCCGATATAATAGACGTAATGTACGTGAGGCTCGGCAGGATCTCTTTTTCTGATTATGAACTTTCAGTGTACGTTCTTAAGGAATCAAGAATCTCTTGGGAGTGGGGGGGGGGAATTCTCTTGAATATAAATATCTTAAAAAATTGGTTTTTTTTCTTGCTCGCGGGATGCCAAGCGGGGCGGTCGTTTTGCTCTTATTGTTTCCGGGATGAAAGCGCTCGCATCCGGAGGAAGTCGTTCGCATCCTGTCAGAATGAAATTCCGTAGACGTTCCGCGCGGGCGTTTCGCAGAAATGTCACCGCGCTCTCTGATCGGGGGGCATATCGCGCTCCCTCGAGAAATGCTGATATTCGCACCCGGTCGATCGGCGTCTTGGAATTTTCGCCGCGTTCCGAAATTCCTTACGCAGCACATTACGATCAAACCAGCGCACAAGCCCAATCGATCGATTCGATGAATATTCGCACGCGTCTTTTCTCGCGTCCCTAACTTCGAAATCGCGATATCCTTTCGTTCACGTTTATGTACACTTAGAGATATAAATAGAAAAAAAAAAAAAAAATATTTTTTTTCATAAAAAGTTTTTTTTTTAAGAAAAACAAGCCTTTTTTACAAATTTTATATATTTTTTTTTTTCAGCTATTTAATATCTTTATATTTTGTTTACAGTAAATTGATTTTTTATTATTTTTAACTTTCTAGATAATAAATTTGAATAAATCATTATTATTTTAAATGTAGCTTACATTTCAATTGGCTATATAATAATTATACATCTAATTGAAAATTATCCGAATCATGTTGAGTTTGATATAATTTGCCGCAAAAGTCTCATTAATCCATTAAAATTACTTTAGAAAAAAAAACAAATTAAAAATATAAGAACTTTAGTTTTTTTATTATATTAACAAAAAAAATATAAAGAAAAATAATATTATATTTAAAAAAATAATAAAAAACAATATTTTTTAAAAACTCTTTTTCTATTAGAGAAAACGGCTTTTTTTACATTTCTAACACTGTAAAAATTTTTCTAAAAATTCAGGCACATTTTTGTCTGAATTTAAAGGTTTTTTTCTGAAAATTCAGAAAAGTTTGTCTGAAACTCAAAGTGCGTTTGAAAATTCAGACAATGTATGTCTTTCAATTAATTTTTTTACAGTGTATTATATCCGTCAGTGTGAATTTTCGCCACTTGCCGCATCTCGAAAAAATTATACAGATCCTCTTGCAAATACGTTTTATGCAAAATAACAATGCGATAGATTTCTATACCGGGTTTTCTCGCGCTTCTCGACTTTCGGGATCGAGCGGAATTTTTCTTTTTCTTCTTTTTTTTTTCCGAATTTCGCGTGCGTATTCGCAGATGTCGCGAATTCGTAATTCGGAACCGGGTGGATTCTCGACACACACACGCGGTAGCGCTCTCGAAACGACAACGACGACGACGATATGGATTTTCCCGGCGCAGTCAACGTCGCGTCGCACCTGCGGGCGCATCCCGCGCGAGCAATTTAATCAGATCCTTCTGATCCTTAACCCAGCTGCGCGCGGTTGGCCTCTGCGCGAATAAGAGAAAAAGGTCAGGTGGAGAGCCAGGCCAGAGCCCGATGCGCAACGGAAACTACAGGGTGGGCAGGAAAAAAGGATAACGAGACAGAAACGGGAGAGAGGCGTATTTACCGGGAACAGCTGGGTTCCAAGTGAGCAAGACTTAATTGCTAATCGTGAGTTTAAAGTTGCCTTATTTTACTTGCTTTTAACGATAAATTACGGCTATGGATCGTGGAACTTAGCGACTAGTGCGTAGTTTACATATTAATAGTTCGATTAGACGTCTGATACCTTTTGACTAATGTTGTCTGCATTCTCTTTCACACCTGTCAAGCTGTATACAGAGCTTCTTGTATTATTGTTTCTCACTTTTTTTATGGGAAAATGTTCGGTTGCGTGCATACGTAAAGATCTTTTTTGTGTAATAAATTCCAATAGTTCGATTCATAACAAAAGAGATTTTTGTGCGATAGGCTGATTACACATAATTGTACATAATTTCAAAGTGATATATAATTTTAATTGATTCTCTTTTATTCCATGACATATAATAATGAGACACTCTGTATACGTGTGTATCTATTTCATTGTATTGGTCTTATAAATCAAAAGCAATATCGATTTCTATGATAATAATAATAATTATATGTAATCATGAACGCATACCCAATTGTTGGAGAAACGAACTTTAAGCTTCTTTTAAGACTCTTCTCTTTATTGAATGATTGGAATTTTATTGTGAGAATATAATAAAACGATCTAAATATGCAATTAATGTAATATATAATTATCAAAGAAACAGTTGCTCATGTTTCATGTATATGTATATAGTCCGATAATATACATATAAATATTCTCCAAAACACATCCATTTAGATTTCAGTAATTATTCCAAAAATATATATACCTACATAATGTAATTATAAATAATGGTAAATATAAATACACGTAATGTAACTAATTGATTATTAATAATTGATAACTAATAATAACGTAATTAATTACTAATATAATAACAGCAATAAATAATTTTAATACATTATGTCAGTTTTATTGTTATAATAATTTATAATTTAAACGATTAAACAAAGATCTCTTTTTAAGATTTGCGAATTTTTCTAAAAAGTTGGACTCTCTCTCTTTGACTCGAGCATGAATGAAGCAACGAGATCGGATAATTCTTTTCGCGTTTTCCTGATTTTGCGCGACAGACAGAAGACGACGGAACAAAGAACCACCACCAGAAAGGGGTGGACAGGCCGTCTCGAACCGGTAGCGGCAACCGATTATCCGTAATCGTCGAGCGGCAAAACGCGAGAGAGGGGAAGTTTAACGCGCCTTTAATTAATTCCATGAAACTTTCTGATCGGCGGATAAAAAGTAGAGTCGGCCCAAGTTTCGGAGCGTGAAGAAGGGTATGGGAGATTGAATTTCAGTTAGGTATTCTTAGTAAGATTTCCCCGAACGATGGGATTTTCGCATTTTGCGGGCGGCGGATATCGCGTCACGTCAATGTCACGAGAAGCCTTCGCCATTTGTGAAACAAAAATACGAAATACGTTTCTTACGCGAAATATTCTTCTATCTGTTTTCAGGTTGTAAGTGATATAAATTTGTGTTTAAACTAATGCTTTAGTAGTTTTTATGTAAATTAAATATTAATCTCTCTTTTGTGTGTAAAAGTATTTTTTTCTAACGGTTTGGAAATTATTTAAGTTTAAAGTTTATATTGATTCTTATAGAAAATCGCATATTGTAGAACTTATTGATAAATTTAACCAAGAAAAAATTAAACAAGGAAAAAACATTGTCAGCAAAATAAAAATTGTCACATATATTAACAAAACTTTAATAAATATTTGTGCAAAATTTGATTTATTGTTAAATCCACTTACTCGTTTAAAAGTTATTTACTAAAAATTGTAGCAAAATACCTATAGTAATCAAAATCTTCTGTAAATTATTCGGTTTTATTTTGTTTCTTGCAGTTGATTTCAGGAGGTATGTACGATCCATGGACGTAAGAAATACCTGGACAGAGCGTAAGGTATCCTTTTAGACGCGGGGGCTGAGTCTGCAAGGGTGAGGGGTCCATCGTTGCGGCCATCTTAGAGGCCAGAGATTTTGCATCTACTTTCACGTCGCGCGGTATTACTCGACGTTAACCGAGACATGATCGCAACGATCACATTCCGTCAAATTTGTTTTCCAAATTTATTATTTAGTATTAAATATACAATATAAATAATAATAAAAATTAAACAAATTAGAATACAAATATTAAGTACAAATATTAATACATATAGTGTATTACAATATATATATATATATATATATATATATATATATATATATATACAAATATATAAATACAAATACATATATATATATATATATATATATATATATATATATATATATATGTATATATATAAATTTTATGTATCCTTTTTTTCGAGTAAAAAAACTTTCTTTGTTTCAAGACGTTTAAATTAAATAGATCACACTCCGTGAAGTTATCCGCCACCGCCATCTTAAAGGCCACCATCCGTTTCAATAGACATTTCATTCCCCTCACCCTTTGTGCTTCAACCCCGCAGGGTTACGCTCTGTCCAGGTATTTCTTACGTCCATGGTACGATCAAAAGTTTTTATTATAAATTAGGAAACATATTAATTACAACTATTTTCTTTTACGAAAACGTTAAAAACTATATTTTTTTTGTAACTTTCTGTAACCATTTAAAATTTTTTTATAATCCAGATTTATTTATTTGATTTTTCAAACAGAAAATATGTTTTTTATCAATTTCGACAGCTTTTTACTATTATTGTACAGCCAAAATATCCTTAAAATATTGGAAAAATATTGCAACTATTGAATTTTAAATATTTAATGCTACACAATTATAGGCAAATTTACTTTTAATGATTTCTATGTCCATTATAAACTACAATATTAAAAAATTATAATATAATTTCACGTTTATATCGTAACATTTGTAGCATGTAAATATAAAATACTCTAATCATCTAAATATCTTAATTACATAAGTATTTTTATATATCCGAAAAATTAAGATTATAATAACAGTTAATATAGAAAATTTTTTAAGCGAATTCTCATTTTGACTAGACGCATTTCAAAGTATTATTGAAGGAATACGTATGACGTCGATTTAGCGTAACATTTCATATGTCTACGATTATGACGACAGGAATAATTCCGCGCGTAATTCGGCTTTACGATAAATTCATAGCTGCGGTCATGCTCGATGGACCATAAATATGGAAAGCCTTAATGATATTGAGTACCGTGGCTGATCGGTTAACCGCCTTTACCGCTCGCGGTCGCCCACGCAAAGCGGAAGCCGCGTTTGCGCGCGAGCAATGCGCGAAATTTCCGCGCAATTGTTTCCCCGCCGCATTTGCGGCTGTTTCGAGATTCCAATATTCGAAGCTCGACTTTTAGCTTTGTGAGGCTGCGAAACGCGTGTAAAGTGTATTGCGAAAAAGGAATTTTGCGAAAGCCGGAAATCGGAATTGACTGGAAAATGCACTGTGTGTATGTCATATACGTCCGCATGTGTGTGAACATGCTCACACATAGTGGAAATATGTTCATCAAATTTATATAAAGTTATATTGGATGTAGCTCGCATGGCAATCTTTTTGCCAAGTTACAGAATAATGGAAGATTGATATTTTACAGATTAAGGCGAGTGATAGAAATAAAACCCGCGCCATCCCATACGAGTTGTACATATTTAAGTAATAATTGTACACTAAAAATAAAATTCTTTTTAAAATAAAATAAATACATTTTGTTTATTTTGACTTTTTTTTATTTAAATAAATATATACTTTGTTTCCAAAAATGTTTTGTTAAATAAATTAAATAAATTATTAGTTGCATGTAATAAAAATTATAATTTTTAAAATAATTTATTTAAAATTTTAATATAAAAAGATATTTACTTGAAGATAAAATATTATTTATTAAAATAAAGAAAACTTGTGTCTTTTGAAACAAGCAACTAAAAATTAACAAATTCTTTTTTTTATTTGCAAATAAAAGCATACTTTGCTTTTATTTTATATTTTACTAATTCAAATATATTTGCTGCTTGATTGAGATATAACTAATTCCTCTTTTTGCAAGTATTTAAATAATTTTTTAAATAAAAATCTATTTTGTTTTTTTTTTTAAATGTAACACATTCGAACATGTCAGAAGAATAATTCTTGAATTATTTTGCAAGAAATTTTATTTATTGCTAAAAAAATCTTGCTTTATTTCTATTAATTTTGAGATCTTTTCACTAATATAATGGTCAGATAATTTTAGACATAATAATCACACGCGGGACTTTATTTCTCGAGAATCATGATGTGCATCCGATTTATTATTGATGCGCAAAAACTTTCTCTGACGTAGACGTTTCCGATACGTCTGTGATCCGCGGTTGAATTTGCAGCACATGGTCAATATGGAAGCATTAATAATACCGGTTATTGCGGCCGGCCAGATAAATACAGTTACTACTGACACGGCGAAACTACTACGCAACCGACTGGTATTCGAACTTTATAGCTTTCGAGTTGTTTTATGCGTTTCAAAACATATCGAGTTTACTTTGTCAGCGCAAAAATGGCGGGACGAGAGCACGATGTAACGAATCAGCTTCGGGTACATTTCTCTCTCTCTCTATCTCTATTTTGATTGCAAACATTTATTCGTATCGATATTATTTATACGGTCCGCCCTGAGTACGAAAGTACGAAATCGCTTTGTTCGTGAAATCATGGTTTTTTGCATTTTCATCGGCGGTCGCAATCAGAACAAGCGTCAAATATTACGGCGTGTAATTTTTTTACTCGAAGCAGCTTTTTGCAGAAACGTGTCTTTGTTACACGATTTTTTCTCTCGCAGAATCTCAATTGGTGATCAGATTGTTGAAAAAAGATGTGTATTTATATATTATATCCATTTATTTTTTTAAAAGTAATTTATAATACGCCATATATTGTTATATTTGTATCTGTGTTTTATCATTATGTTGCCCAGAGAGTTTGTGTAATAATCTTCTGATTCGGATTAAATTTATTTATGCTAACGACATCAAACTCGGTATACACACAGTACCACGAAATTCTAATTTGACTAAAACATAGTGGCGTATTAGCGTTATGCGAATATTGATTCTGCAATGCAGTTTACATCATTGCTGTCTGTCAAATCGCCGGAACGATATTGCTTGCTGTATGGAAATATACTTTGTCAAGTTACACATTTAATTTTATAATAAATTGACCATTACCAGTTATAGAGGTTATTCATTGCACATTGCAAGGATAGATTTGCACAAAGTGTATTGTAATATTTGCGATTCCACAATTGTGCGTTATATCAAAAGATTGAAATATCATAATTAATAATTAATTGTGAAACCAAATTTCTGAGAGAATTAAAGGTAAAATATTTGTTTATATCAAAAATATTATGTTTTAAAAAACAAATAAAAAGAAAAAAATATTGATATTTTTCTGAAATTTTTTTTATTAAAAAATTTTTTAAATGATTTGGAATTTAAGTGGAAATAAATAAGAGATAAATAAGTGGAAAAATATTAATTTGGTATATTTTAGAGTTATTTTTTATAAATATAAATAAATTATTATTTTTTGTTATACATTGCTGATTCTAATTTAGGACGGGTTGCAACATTTACAGAAATTAATTAATTAATAAGCGGGTAATCTGCAATCTTTTTAATTATATTCATGTCATTATATTAACCGCACTCCTTCAAGTCGATGATTCTTTAAAGTTAATGTTTAAAAATGTATATATCTTTTTTATTCATCTCTCTCTCTCTCTTCCTCTTTCGGTGGATTCGCATTCGTGTATTTGCGAAATAAAATGATTAATTATAAATTTAGATCAAAAGACTAAAGGGATAATATTACAATCACGGATAACACAACGATATTACAAATATTTGATCGGAATCTATATTTTCTCAAGAATGATTATAGCATAAGAATATATATACTTATATATATATATACTGCGGTACATTTAGAATATACATTTTATAAGCTTATGTCAAGACAGCTGATTAAGAGCGTAGCGTAGAATAGCAGACTTTATTTAGTATTCTCGTTCACGTTGAATTGCTGTCGCGAGTCTCTACGATCGGCGTTTCCATTTATCGGAAAGGAAAATTGAACTTTTAGACAAAGAGAGAGTGAGAGGGGGGGGGGGGGGGAAGAGAGAGATAGAAAAAGAGCAACCCGTTGCATGGCCGTTCGTTCTCGCGTTGTCTATTCATCGTCAAGAATTTAATCGAAACTCGATCAGTTTCACTTTGACGTTTTTCAAAATATTCCCGGGAATAATGGAGCTATTCGATCCCGTGCGGAAAATAGCGGCGAAGAAAGCGGCGTTTCGTTCTTTATGTCCGATCAAAATCGATCGTTATCACTTGAATTTCCGCAGCGAATCAACGAAACATAGACCAAAGTGTTCAATGTTTATCAATTAGACGATTATATTAACTCAAATTACTCGATAATTTAACTTCATGGGTTAACGTTTTTTCTTGTTTAAATTATAACTATAAGAATACTTTTTGCTATGAGATAAAACTGAAAAATTTATACTTGTCGATAATAGTTTTTGATATTAAATATGCATAACAAAAGAGTTAAATTCTAAAAAAAAGAAGTATGAGAGAGATCTTCTTACCATTATTTGAATTTTTAATTTTTTCTAAACTTCTTGATTAATATATAGTCATCGATTCTTCTTAAGTTTTCAGCTTGTATTTTTTTCAGCTTGTTACGACTAAGTGTCGCTCAAATTATGATGATCGCAACGATTATAATCTTAGCGAAAATTTGACGGCCTTATCACGGCCAATCTATAACGAGGCCGTAGCTTATGATTCTATCCACGAGGCAAATCGCAAACGATTTTGCTACTTTAACGTTTTTGCGTTTGCGACTCGCGACCGACCCAGTTTTGTAGACACGGAAACTCCAAATGTCATTATGGAACAGGCGTAGCGTGTAATGGAACCAATGAAACGATATCGACTGACTGCGACGTGATTAATTATGACGAACGAGTCACTCGAGTAATAGTACGATTTCGTTTTGTCATGGACTTTGCGGCATCGGTTATGATATGATATTTGTAAAATATGAAAAGTATTTAATATAATTTGTCAAAATCGACTGGATTATTGTTCGATTCGCGATTTTAAATTTTGAAAACACTTTTTGAATATTTGAAAACATTTTTTTTTTAAATAAAATGATTCTACTTTAATTGTAGCTAGAATTTTTTGTTTTCAATAATATATAATTTTTTTATAGCAAACAAATATTAACAAACATGAAATCTTAATTTGTTATAAAAAAATATAAAATTTTATTTTATTTTATTGAATATAAAATTTTAATCTCTCTTTCTTATATATATAGAATAGAAATTGCTCTTTTTTATTATATATTATAATAGATCTCTCACAAATCCGTGTATATTTTTCCATATTTTTCTGAATTATAAATCTTCGATACGTGTAAATTGCGGTTGTGTATTTTTTTTTTTTTACTTTTGATTCGAAACCTTTGGAGTATGTCGAAGCCACTGATGAAACGCGTCATGCAAATGCCGGCGCGGTTTTCAGAACATTTCGGCACATGGATTTAAATATTTCACGCTTCACTCGTGGTTAGGCAATCTTGGGTATCGATATTCGCGGCGTTCGAGCCTCCGTATATTTTTCGTAGCGTGAATATTCATGCTTTCATATACATATACGTGACATCTGTAACGGCGTCAATTTGTATAGATCTCGTTGCACGGAATTCAATATATAGAACGCGAAATGGCTATGCATCCGTCACTGCAAGTGTCGTATTTACCGGTAAAATCGAAAACGATCACAATCGTAAAAAAAAAATAGGAAAAAAGAAAAAGTTCAAGTGATAATCGAAAATTATCATTTAAATAAATTTTACAGTGGAATACTTATTTCCTTCTCCAAACTCAAAATTTTTATGACCTTTATTGGTACGTATAAATTTTGGCAAGATAGAGAATTATTTTAAATAAAATATAGATCGATTATTTAAAAAATAGCGGAATTGATATTTCTGCGTAAAATGTAATAGATTCCTGATCTGATTAATCCTATACAAAATAGCGCAGAAATTTACTTATCGTTAGAAGTATTAAAACTTATTTTTTCTTTCTTTTTTATTTTTTATATGTATATCCCGATTTTCTTAAACTTTTAAACATCTGAAATGTTGAAGAGACTTTAGAAATTTAAAATGTTGTTATTTAATGTGTTTTTATTTTAACTTATAAAATATTTGTATTATTCTCGAATCCTTACTTTTATTGATAATTACTAACTGCCATTTTGCAGAGGTTATTGATACAATATTAACAAATAAATGATAAAAATTGCTTTTCTATTTTTATTTTTATTATATATATTTACGGTTTTATATTATATTATTTATCAAAATTAGCACCACTCTAATTATAATCCTTTCCGAGATAGTAATTCTGTAAATGCAGCGCATCACGTATCGATTTTTTCCGGAATAGAATCCTAATTCTGGAAAATTTCCACGCGTATATCGGATGACTCGTAATTTCGACGCCTTTTTTTCTTTTCGTTTGCCAACACCGTTACATACGCCGACACCATTTCCCGCGCCATTATCGCACCCGTATTCACGATGCGTCTCTCTTTCTCTCCTCTCACTTTTTCCAGCATCCGTAGGTGCTACCTTTTCTTCTCCCTCTTTTCTGCTCGTTTCCCTAGCCTCGCCGCTTATCTACGCGACACTTATTTGCCGGGGCTATCTGAAAATTTAACGCCTGCACCCTCGCCGGAAAGATCACACTGCCATTCCGACATACACTCACCCATCCACATGCTCGTTCAAAGCTATCTCTTACGTTTTCCGACCTTTACACACACATTCGCAGATATATAGATATACATACATTCATTGTTTTATATTACTCACTCACTCTCGACTGACGACGGAAAATTTTGATCGGATATTATCCTCATTTTCACTCGATCTTGTTACTTCTCATGTAGATACGTTTATTTATATGGCCATTAGCTATATCACGATTGAATTTTATTTTAAGAGAATGGTCGCAAATTTATTTATTTAAAATATAGAAATTTTATATTTATTTTTCCGTTAAAAGAGCGAAGAATTATGTAAAATGCTAACTATATTTTCAAATTCAATATTTATTTAAGCATTAAATATATGTATATAATATATATTAATATTATATTATATATATATATATATATATATATATATATAATATATATATAATTATATCAGGCATTTAAATAAATGCATGATCTTATCTCTTATTAGAATTAAGACAAATGATATCCCTAATTGTAAATAAAATATTGTTTTGGATGTTAACATAAAATACAGAACTGATTCTATTATATATATTTAATTATGTTCTGATTGGAAAAAAAAAAATATATTCATTTTTATATAAAAATAAAAAATTGGATTTTTCCTACACACGCAATAATTATGCTACTATAACATATAATTGCTCTGCATAAATATATAGTTTACAGCGTTAAAAATTAATTTGTGAGCAACAATATATCGTGCCGGATCGATTTTCTCGCGAAAGAGAAGAGTCTCAAGAGGAATCGTTTCGTTTTACTTTGAGCAAAGTCTCGCGAAAGTCGCGCGTTTTGCTCTAACAATCGCTTGTCTCCGCGCATTCTGCCGTCGTCAACATCATCCGCGCGAAACCAGAGAGCGAGCCTTAAACCTAAAGTAGAGACGCGTCTTAAAGCTTACAGATTAGTTCGACAAAAATCATTTCGGCCGCTTCTCCTCTTTTTCCCCTTTTGCTGACGTGCTAGATTAGGGAAGAAAGCGCTGTCGGACACATTGTAGCGCGCACTACTAGCAGTCGTCCTGGGTCGAAGATGATGGCAGAAGCGCCGCTACTCGTTCCGAAAAATCGCCCGAAGCTGTACCGGAACACTGAAAGCATAAAGAGATGAATTTAAATATTTTTAAACGTGAAATGAATTTTATAAGATGAAAGACAATATATTGAAAAAGGACATGTTGTGCTAACAATAAGTTAAAATCAATAAAATTATTTTTGTATTATATTGTTATGTATATAACTCTGGATTCAATTTAGAGCATTTTTTTAATGCACAAATATATTTGAAGCGATCTTTTATTGGATTAATTAATTGTTCAGTTTATTTCTCAATTTGAGATTTTTATGTTTGTAATATACAAATTTATTTATATATTATTATATATTATTTAATTATTTATATTTATTTTATTGTATATATCATATATGTTTTGAAAATCTTTTTATATATAAATAATAAAATAGTAAAAAGAGATCTAATATTCTTATTTTTTTCTTGACATATTATAGTAGTTTATTGATTTATCGTTATCACTTTTATTGAATTTATTTTTCTTAATTATACTATAGAGCGAACATTTCTTGGCTGATCTTATCTTTAGTACAAATTTTCTTTTTTCGGAAGGAGCAATAATAAACGATATTTGAAGATAACCGAGATTACGTGTTTACGGGGATGAAATTAGGCAATGAATGTTTTTTGCACCTGTCTCGTTCTCCCTTTTACTCATCTTTTTACATTTCACTGTAATATCTGTTGAGAGTGTTCGTTTGCGGGCAAAATTAAGGAACGCACGTGCAAACAAGCGCCATGATTTCGCTATTACGATAACTATTATCATGACTCTTCTCTCCCTATCTTCCGTTTTCTGCGTCACCGCATGTGGCGAAGAACAAGTTTGTAATAATTATTGATATTATTTATGATAACAAAGATGGAATTAGACAGCAATATCATATTTTTACTATTTTTAATTATAATTATTTTCTTTTATATACAGTTACTTTATTATGCATTTTTAATCATACCATATTTTATTAAAATTTATTACTTTCAGTCTTTAATCAGAATGAAAATTACGATTCTCAATTATTTTTAATAAATTTTACATCAGTAATATTTTAATTAATTAAATTATACAGATGAGATGTAAAACATATGAAAATTAATCCAATATTCTTTTTCAAATATCCAGAATACATTTCTAATGAGACTTATTATTATCTTATTAATTACTATTACATCAAAATACTTTATAATTACTTTAATATACTTTTGATTTTGTCTTTCAATAAATCTATTCAAGATTGTTATAGCAGAGAAATAGAAAAGAATTGAACAATCATCATGCAAGACAGAAAATCGATAACGAAATTTCTGTCGTTTTTTCTGTGGTTTGTTTTACATTAAAATAAAGGCGCAAGGCGCCAACGATGAAGTAAAAAGTCACAAAACATCCGGCACTTTGGCGAGGTGAAAATTCGAGGGGAATGCATGCGGTTAAATTGTAGCCGGCGCGCATTCGCGGCCTTTTATCCCCTACGGGATACAGTGGCAGCTTGAAACTTTAATGCTAGTCAGTCAAAGGTAGTGATGAGATACCTCGAGTCGATTCACCATTTTACTCTTCACTGTGCGTTAACTTTCGAGAACATGTGGATCAATTATCAACATACATATAATTCGTATAGCAAATCAAAATAAATATAAAATTAATATATAATTACAATTAACAATAAAAATAAATATAAATAATTATTCTTTCTTTTTCTATTTTTAATTATAAACAGCATATAGATTGTTATATATTTAGAGAAAAAATGGTGAGAGATAATATATGGAGAAGTCAATAATATTTTTTTAAGTAAATAATATTTGGCCCCCCATTCTCCCTATTTATTTTATAATAATTTAATTATATAAATTTTTTTTGTGTTCTTTGATTTAACATAGAATTAAGAAGAGAACAAACAAAGATACCAAGACCTTATTCTAACAAAATATTCTTAAAAATATTTTGGCTGTACAATAATAGTAAGAAACCTTAAAAATAAAAAAAAACATATTTCTTATGCTTATACTTTTTGAAAAATCAAATAAATAAATCTGAATTATAAAAAGGATTAAAGTATCAAAAAAATATTATTTTTAACGTCTTCATAAAAGAAAATAGTTATATAATTAATATTTTTCCTGATTTATAACAAAAACTTTTGGTTGTGATTATCTCCTGAAATCAATTGCAAGAAACAAAAAAAAAAAAAAAAAAAAAAAATTAGAAAAAATAAGAACAAGTAATTTACAGGAAGATTTTGGGTTATTATAAGTATTTTGCTACAATTTTTAGTAAATAACTTTTAAACGAATAAATGAATCTAAATCAAATTTTGCACAAATGTTTATTAGAATTCTGTTAATACATGTAAAAATTTTTATTTCACTGGCAATGTGTTATTTCCTTCTTAAATTTGTCAATAAGTGCTACAATACGCAATTTTCATAAGAATGAATACAAACTTTAAAATTAAATAATTTTCAAACTATTAAAAGAATTATACTCAGATTTTGCACAAAGATACTCAGAAAAAATCATAGAACAGTCTACAAAATTTCCATGCTTTTATTAATATTTTGATATATGACATACATTCTTAATATAAAAACTTTATATATATATATATATATATATATATATACATATATATAGAGAGAGAGAATAGGATTATATATCAAATGTTACATATAAAGATTAAAGGTCCTCTAAATAGAATAGCGACAGGATCCTCGCGCGATCCCTCGACTTTTTTTCCCTTTTTTCTTTCTCTTTCACCGGAGCGATACAGCGTCGTCAATGAAAACTTGAAAACTCCTCGTTCTCTTCCGCGAGATCGCTGAAAGCACAGACGATGCTGATTTCCCAACGGGTGTCGCTCGTCTATAAATCTACACCCAAGGGTTGTTTAGTCGGTGCGCGCGCGATACGAACGGTACTCGCCGTCGTGTATTTTTGATTCGGCAACTACTACCGGTGTGGGGGAGAAAGAGGAGGATAACCCGGTCGCGAGCGGAAGTTCTGCGTCGTTGAACTTTAAACGCGGACTAGCGTTTGCGATCGAGAAATGAGAAACAACGGTCGTTTATTCTCGGTGCAGGAGTCGTTTCTCGCGACGCGACCGTCAGTTTTATGGCGCGAGAACACCTCGGCAATTACGCGTCGCACCAACGGCGTTTAATATATCGGGTGCTCCATTTTATTTTGAACAGTCAAATATCTGAATATCACGGAATTTTAGAAAAAAATGTTCACTACAAAAGTTGTATTCAAGGGGGACATAAGACGGTGCCATTGGTTTGACCTTGAATAATCGTTTGAAAATCACATGAAGGTCACCTTCAATTTCTTAAATAAAAATTCCCATTTTTTATTGCATATTCTTGTAGTTTACCTCGAGAGTTTTTCAAACTATAATGAAGTATTTTTTCATTAAGTACTTTTCGAGTTATAAGGTTTGAAGTTTACAGTATCGCTGGCGTTAGTATTATTCAAGGTGTATCACGCGGAGGTTTAAACAACTTTTATGAACACAGATGTTTGGCACATTTTCAAACCGTTGACAGCCATCAATTCGGAAATTTGATAGATTAAAAAAAATATTAACACAACAGAAAAGGTTTGAAGTCGGTAAATACCGCGGGAGTGACGAACTGTTTAAGTTTCATAATTCAGAAAGTACTTAATGGAAAGAAACTTTATTATAGTGTTTTAAAAAGCTCTTGAGATAAGCTACAAGAATATGCAATGAAAAATGCAGGTTTTTATTTAAGAAATTGAAGATGACCTTCACATGATCTTCAAACGACTATCCAAAATCAAATTAATGGTACTATTTTATGTCCTCCTCGAAGTCATAAAACTTTTGTACAAAACATTTTTTTCTAAAATCCCGTGATTTCCAGATATTTGACCGTTCAAAATAAAATGGGACACCCTGTATATATATTTTTTTTTTAAATTTAAATATTGTTCATTTTTTCCTACACAGATAATAAACTGCACGAGATAAATGCGGGGAAGAAGTAACTCATTTAAAATTTTAATTGTCGACTATGCAAAAATATATTAATAAGCTTTCTCTGTATCTTTCTTGTATTGTATAAAAAAAAAAACATTATTTACATAAACAGCGGGTAGAAAAAATATACGTATATAAAATTATGTGTATATCCCTCTATAGATAATTTTTTAACATTAGTATTTAACTCAATTCTTCTTATTTGAAAAAGTCCAGAATATATATTCTAAAACTTAATATAAATTTTAAAATAACACGATTTTCGAAACGATTAAAAATTTCAGAGAATTATTACTACTATCTTCTATCTACTATCTTATGTGATACAAAATGATAAATAAATTTATATTCTATACCTCTAACTTATATGATAAATAATAATAAATAAATTTATATTTTGTACGGAATGAGTTTATGATAAGAAAGCAGAGACTTACATCGCACGTGGCGTAGAAATTTTCGGAAATACCAATCGCAGGCTCGAAGCGCGGAAGATGTCGTGAAAATGCATGAGAGCTCTTGAAAGCGTAAATTCCACGGGAAATTGTGG
Source organism: Formica selysi (assembly GCA_009859135.1). NCBI lineage: Eukaryota > Metazoa > Arthropoda > Insecta > Hymenoptera > Formicidae > Formica > Formica selysi. The sequence goes on from CM020820.1 coordinate 1,688,108, forward strand.
GGAACACTCTGCGGTCTCAGCGCTTAAACAAATATCCTTAGGGATCCTTTCGGCTAACCGGCCTTTCGGTTTTCTCGGATCAAGGCGTAAGGGTGACAATTTGGACGGCTTATAACGAAGACTAGGCAAATCCGTCATTTGTAAAAAGCCCGCATTGAAATATGTGAAAAATGTTATGAAAAGCTAGACTTTGCGAATTGTAAATTATTCATTCCAACGAAATACTCATGTGAAGCTGAAAAAATCTGATAATCAATTTCTTGGTGTATACTCTTTCTTTTTCCGTTCATAGGCTCACTTCATTTCTCTCTTTCTCTCTCTCTCTCTCTCTCTCTCTCTCTCTCTCTCTCTCTCCCTCTCTCTTTCTCTCGATTTCTCGTTTCACTCTTCTCTCTTCGCTCTCGCTCATCTTCCTTTTTCCTATTTAACCCCAATGAGATAAACTGGAGCTCCGCAAAAGCCTTTAGCTGCCACGCGAAATATCATTGGTCCCACGTAAATACGATATTATGAGGGCGATGAAAGAGTAAAAAAGAAGATGGTCACAGAGGAAATTTTCTACGCTCATGATGAGCTTCCTTTTATCCAGCTTATGGTATAGTAAATACGATACCCCGGCTACACAACGTTAAAATATTATTTTTTTTTAACGATATTACTTGGGAAAAAAAATTGAATTAGAAATTAATTATAAGATTTATACAGGGTAGGCCATTTTAATATCCCCATTTAAATATTTTTTTCTACTTTTTCCAAATCAATTCCTCGATTTATGTAAACAAATTAGGGTGATTCCATTTAAAAAAATGAAAATGACTTTGAAATAACCTCATGACCTTCATCCAAGATCAATCCGATGGCACTATCTTACGTGTTCCTCTCGAAGTCATAAAACTTTTCAACGAAACATTTTTTTGTAAAATGCGTTGGTACAAAGATATTCAGGCAGAGACATTAAAATAGACCATCTTGTGTACGAGAATCAAGCGATGAAAAGTAAACATTTTGCATAGATTGTAGATAGTACACGGTTACGAAACGAAGGAGGGATAAAATTTACACATCGAAAGCCACGGGCGGAGACGTGTTAGAACAGCTCCCATTCGATCGGCGCGGCTGCAAATATCCTGGGTTTGAAATGTCAGCATGAACTGTAAAGTAATGTTAAATAGACACTATTGATTTTAGGCGTCCATCGGTAAATTCCGGCCACGTGTATAGCGCGGTAACGGTAAATTCAATTCAACTCTATTTGCCGGCCCGACTGTTTCATTAGATAACGATTACCGTCGGCAAACGCGCGTTTGTAGGTAAAGCAAACGATACTCGAGCGTTATACATATCCGGGTCTCTCCCCTCCTCCCCATCCCCCTCCCATCCTTCCGTTTATGTACGCGCAATTATTATGCAGGCCGTGCGTGCGTGCGGTGTGCGCGGCCCATTACGCATCGCATGTGCGTATCTCACACAATTAATTTATGTAGATACCCCGCGCACATCATACTCTGTTGCATATCAACGTTCATGCCGCGAAATATCGCGTTGCACGAAATCCCCCTTTCCAACTCTCTCCCCCCCCCCCTCTCCCGTCCTCCCCGTTTCCCTTTCTCATATATGAATGAGCCTGTTTATAATTCAATTAATTAATGCATACCCTCGCTCATTTGTAAATGCCGCCAAACGTAGCTCCGCAGACTTCGTAATGCTCTAGAATTATCTTTCTCTCGACATGGCGCTATGAAAAAAAAAAAAAAAGAAATTAATAAGATTGAAAACGCACTCGTGAGAAAAAAACAGAAAGTAGCAGCAAAAGTGCACAGATTAGTGAACAATAAAAGGGAGAGAGAGAGAGGCAAAAGAATTACATAACATTTGAATAAATCAAAGTATTAAATACATATTAGATATGTAATATATACTTTTGATAAATGTAGGAATTAAATATTAATGCATTAATTAATGTATTAATGTCATTGATCTTCATATACGTTAAGGATTGAGGAAATTTAAAAATTAAGATTTTTTAAAGAGTTGTCCATATTAAAATCTTTCTACGAAATTGTTTTCTTTTTCATAAAAATAAAGCTCTCTTTCACTGTATCTTTTTATGTTAATTATCATTGTGAGAAGAACGTGTCACAATTTGTACAAAACGTATGTACGCGCATTTCGGCGAATTCCTGACATTAATCATATCACGATTAATTGCAAATTTGAGGAATGATAAACGCATATATGTACGCGCGTTGTCGATACCGCAAAGGATAATTGATATGTAGTGATATGAGTATCTCGTAACAATAGCATGTGCGAGAGGTGTAATTGCGCTACGTCGTCACTGCGAAAAGTGTAATTTAATGACAATGAAATGCTAATTATGCAGGTAAACCGGTTTAACGTTATGTCCATAATAAGTGTATGCGTTACTATACACTAGAATTACCGTCATATCTGTTGATGAGCAATGAAACGATACAGAAGGGAGGGAAATACGAGAATTGGAGTTTGCATAATGTATATTGTACTCGAATAATGCTTTGAATATGAATAATATAGGAGGAAACGAAAATATAAAACCGTATGCCATTCTCACGTCGTTAATTGAACATGGAACTATAACTATTATTCATATAATGTTAATTTTTCAATAACACTCTTGTTTACTCAATAAATATAATTTATACAGAATTGATTATATTAATTGAATATTTATATATTTCTCTTTCTCTCATGAACTGTAATTTTTTTATTAATTACAAAAAAATTCTAAAATAGCCTGAACATTTTTTTCATGATTTTTTACACATATGTGCTCGCTTTTTGCGTAAATAATAATTTTGAGAAAAATATTTCCAAAGAGAGTGTTTTAATATTATTTTATTCGATTATTATATTAGATATAGGCGTTTTATGCATTTTGTTTTCGAGATAAAAACCCGATCGAAAGAATCTGCTCATATAAACCAAATAAGAGAGCTTGGTTAACCCAAGTAAAGAAAGTCAAATGTTTCGAGAGGGGAAATATAAAAATGGTCCGTTGCCGTCGTGGTCGATCGTTCGGTATCCACGACACCGAACTCTTCCACATTCCCTTCCGGCGATTCTTCCATCTCTCTGAATCCTCCCTATTCTTCGCGATTGTACCGTACATTCGAGTGTGCTTTTACCGCGCTATCCATTATGTTGATTCCCTTATGGCGGATATCTCGCTATTGCCTCTCTCTCTCTCTCTCTCTCTCTCTCTCTCTCTCTCTCTCTCTTTGAATCACTCCGTGACTCAACGACAGAAATGCAAAGATATAAAGTATTTTTATGCAAATAAAATAAAATAATGTAACGTATATATTTTATTTCTTTCTCTATTTAAAAGGATATGTAATGTATATGATAAGATATCACGACATATTATAGTTACATCTTTTCGCCTTAATTAAGATATTTAATTATAATCTATGCGGATCTGCGTACTTAAAATTATTATCAATTATAACATCAATTCGCTTATTTTTTGCACTAAAAATAAAATTTTTTTCAACCAAATAAATACATTTTATTAATTTTGTTTTTTTTTTTACTTAAATAAATATATACTTTATTTCCAAAAATGTTTTGTTATATTAAATAAATTATTATTTGCATGTAATAAAAATTATAATTTTTAAAATAAAATTTTAAATTTTAATATAAAAAATATTTTTATTTGAAAATAAAAAATTATTTATTAAAATAAAGAAAATCTATATTTTTGAAACAAGCAGTCAAAAATAAAAATATTGTTTTTTTAAGGAAGTAATTTACTATAATAATGATAAAAAAACAATTTTTTTTATTTGCAAATAAAAGCATTAATTCAAATATATTTGCTTTTTGATTGAAATAACTTTTTTCTTCTCTTTCTCTCTCTCTCTCTCTCTCTTTCTCTTTGCAAATATTTAAATAAATATTTGTTTTAATAAAAAAATTTCTTTTTGTATTTAGTATATTTTTTTCAGTGCATAAATTCATCTTTGTCTCTTACTTCGAATATGGACCGAATACGATGGCGAGAAATAAGGAAACAAAAACGTGAGAAGAAATCGGGTAAAGCTGTTCGCAACGGAGATTTATATGTGAATGCCGAAAATTCGGCGCGGTTATAAGCGGAAATTAATCGGCCGAAAAAAAAAAAAAATCCGCGAACAAAAATTTTCTTTGGTTCTAGGGTAAATATTTACCCGATATAATCCAAGTGTATGTGTCCGCCGGAAAAATGATACCTTGCTAGGGAAATAATTATTCTGTTATGTTTCATAACGTAGGTAAGAAAATAACCGGTCACATCAAGCGAGAGAACTTCGTTTATTTTTCCATCGTTTACGGAAGTGAACAGATGGATGCGGAAATACACTTTTTGTCGTTTCAATTAACTTTGTCACGAAGAAAAGGATGACGGTTTCTCGAGTGTTATTTTTCTCTCGTTACCAATTTTCCAACCATCGTCTTTTAATTTTTAATTAAAAATTGTCAGAAGTTATTAAAGATAAAAAATACATTCAAACTTGATCAAATCTGGTTATTTTCTTTAAAATAATATAAATATATTTTTACTTAATAATAATAAATAATGTGCGACAAGAGCTATATATACATATATTTGTATTATCATATATGTTTTTCTTATATTTACTTATTATTATTATTCTTCTTCTATTTTAATAATACACAAAAAAAATATTATTTTGATAGGTAATGCAATTTTTTAGATAAATACGTGCTTCTTGCGTGCACCGGAAATCTCGGTATTTTCAAGATTAAAGCACGTAACCGCTCGAGACGATAGGGGTTGAAGGTAGTTAATCAACCTGCTAAACGAATCGACCCAAAATACATTGCACATTGTCCATATCCACAACATGGTTAAGGCGTAACTGATACCAATTAAATCGTGAATAGTTGAGCTGGTACCAGTTACCGGTACCGTATGTATATCTTACATGCTCCGGAGGATCGGTTACGTTGTATTTCGTGCTTGTAACGTGAGAATATACGGCGGACTCTCTAAGCATCTTCACACAAGTACAATAACGGCAAGCTTGTATATAGATACTTCGGAGCATTACGTCAGTATTTTACCATGAAGATATATATATTATTAAAAAGCATTGGAGATATATGAGAATACGATCAATAATATCAAATTTATCATTTATAAATCTGAGGTACTTTAATTTTAAATAAAATTAAATAAATTATATATATATATATATACAGGGTGTCCCAAAGCACCCTTGACAACGCTCGTGAGAACGTAGAGCACAGTAAACTGAACAGAAAAGTCCTGTACCATTTTTTTCTATAACGCTTAATAAAGGAGTTATTATTGAGTAAAGTCTGGTCAATCAGCGCCGACTTTTAGCCGGACGCACGTCAGTGAGCCGCCCGTCTGTTAGTGTGTGTCGCCGTAGCGACGGAGCGCTCACGCACACTACTAGGCGCGCGGCTAAAGGTCGACGCTGATTGGCCAGACTTTACTCAATAATAACTCCTTTATTAAGCGTTATAGAAAAAAATGGTACAGGACTTTTCTGTTCAGTTTACTGTGCTCTACGTTCTCACGAGCGTTGTCAAGGGTGCTTTGGGACACCCTGTATATATATATGTATATATATATATATATATATATATATATATATATATATATATATATATATATATTATATTATTATATTTTATATTAATTATTATATTATTATATTTCTCAATATTTTTATCTGAAGAAAAACTTCATTTAAGATAATATCTATAAAATGTGGCTTGTTAACTTTGCGATATTCTGTATATCATTACAAGTATAAATTCTCTTATAGTTTTGTTAAATTATATTTAATTATATTATTTTTAATTTTTGAAGTTATTCTATGGATACTGGATACTTATACTTAGACATTCGTGAATTATGACAAAACATATACGTTTTTGTCACGCGATATTATTCTCGTCTCTATCCAGCATCTTTGCAACCTAAATGCATTCACACAAGCGGTCTCGCAGATGTCACCCGACAGTTTTTGCCGTCAGTAAAGTGACGCTCCTGTGGTCGTTGTTTTGTTCGGATAACTTCGGCTTCCATTTCTTATCGACCAGATGTTTGTCCGCGCAGGAACATCTTTATCGAGATAATTGTTTCGGGAAATCGCTCGATGCGCCAAGCCTGAACAATGCATTATTATTAATTTTTTATATAGTGCAAAAAGGAAGATATGTCATAGAAATATTTCATTAGTGAATCATGCGGGCACTGAAATAGATTCTCTAATGAAATGTAAAGTTTATCTTGATAATTAATTTTTGAGTTATTTTGAAATTATTATACTATCTTCAAGTTGTAGTTTTTAGTTAATGGATAATATTAATAATCCTTAATAGTAATTAAATAATCCTTATAAGCAATTAAAATTATGAGATTTTTAAAATAGTAGAGCAATATTCTATTTATTATTTAATTTTAAAGAGATTTACTTAGCAAGTATTTAATGTCGACGATTAAAAAATTAATCGGAAAAGACGGTTTTCTCAACCGAGCTCTGCTAGGAAATTCACTTCAAATAGGTAAAAGGATTATCAAGTTGAAAGAGATAGTTCCAAGACATACATTTTACATAATGTATATAAATCACAAACATCTATTCTCTCTATGTTTCTAGAAACTTGGCGCCATCCTTGTTTGTAGATACGATGCCGTATGCGCAAATACATAGTCATTTCTACATGCACTTGGGGAGTCTACGACTCGTCGCGATCCATATTTACGTGGACGCGAAATGAAGGATTTGATGAAGAGAAAAAGCAAGATATATATTGAAGCGCGCAAAACTTTGGCAGCGCTGTTCTTTCATGCGCGCATGAAAAAGCGAGAAAGGATTGAAAACATATTGTAGCTGTAACTAGGTAACTTGAATTTTTGGGGTTTGAAGTTATATATATCCATAAAACTGGATGTGCAAAATTTTTTTCTCGATGCTACAAACAGATAATTCAGATTCCAAATATTACATGATTATATTACGAATAAAATATATTTTTAAATATATTTTAATAATTTATTATTTTTATGTGCAACTATTACACACACATAAACTCTTAATTAATATGCAATTCATATATTTAATATTAATTAATATATAATATTTAATATATGTATATAACATATAAAATATAAAATATAATATATAATATATATAACATATAATATATAATATATAATATATATTTTTACCAGGAATATTATTTTTATATTATTTTGATAAATTATTAAATAAAATATATATTATAATCATAACTATATATATATAAATAATTTCTTTAAAAAACATTTTTTTTTCTTGGTGATACAAATATTTTTCAAACATATATGTTATCTTGTTATCACAATTAAAGGGCGATATCCGAGACAATGTTCTTTCGAATTCAATTCATAACGCTCAGGACATTATGCAATACGCGGATCCAAAGAACCCCATTAAGCTCGATTAAAACGCAATGTGGACTCCGACTACGAGGAAGAAATTACGGGTCCGTCGTTAATCAGCATTAGCAAGCACCTCGGGGTGCTACTCTATTTCTTTGAACTTTCCTGGATGGGAGGAGGGGGCGGTCGCTCAATTATTCGTGAGGAGACGTGCGTAGAAAATATGCAAGAACCCTCCGTCGATCCGGATAATCGAGAAATGAAACTTGTTCTGGTCCGAGCCACCGGGGAATCCACTCCATTTTCACCGACAATTATTTATGGAAAGCAGAGAGGGGCAGGATTTAAACATCCCTGGTGTGTACCTCGGCCATTATCATTTCAACTGGAGTCTGAGAAGATCGGGGTTGGCCCAGGTCAAATAGTCTCAATCTTCGATAGGTAATTTATAGCGGGCAGATGAACACAGAAGCGGGGAACAAGAGAGATAGTGGAGAGGATTGAGAAATCTGGAGAATGAAGAAGAAGGGATTGAAAAAATCAAAGGATGTAACTGCGCGAGAGAATTCGCTGAGCGAAATCGCCATTTTTTACGTCGCGCGAAATCACCTTCGTCTAACAAATTATATCCCTTTTCCGCTTGAAAAGAAAAAATAATGTGGCTATAAATTAAATTTGGATATTTGCCATTAAAGAGAAAGATTATTATCGATATCTATAGATACCGATTTAGATAGATTTGGAAGTCGAAAAACAAGTGAAAGATGATGAAGTCGTAAATTCTAACTTTTATTAATTGTAATTTTTATGAAACTTAGAATTATTTGTTAAAAATCTTTATTTTATTTAATTTTGAACTTTGTGCATATATATATATATATATATAAATTAAATTTTAACTCTAATTTTTGCTTTGTGCGATATTTTATTTATCTTGTTATGTTATTTTCTTATTTATTATATCCGATATCTATCTAAATATACAGTTTAAAAAATGTAGTTTTCTGTTTCTAGATCGCAGTTAGCAAATTTATTTTTTATTTGCATTTGTATCATGTAGAAATAATTAATGGAAAAATTTTCTCTATTTCGTTATTAAATGTGATCGATATTTTAAAAGCGAGGCTATGAAGTTGAAATCGAAGTGAGAAGGGGAAAAGGTATAGACTTTTCAAAGCGCGCGCAGAACGATTTTAATTGATGCGAGAAAAAAAAAGGATTTATCCAAACGCATCGATTCCCGCAGACAAGTCCAGCCGCGAAATTTAATTGGAATCCAAAGAAGAGAAGTCGATCCGAAAATTCGTCAGTTCCGAATTCATGGATAGAAAGCCAGTAATTTAATATTTTTTGCTGCAGCTTTCGATAGCGAGAAAAAGGAAAGGAAAAGAAAACCAGCTGAGTTTGTCATCTCCCGTGCCAATTAAAAACTCCCGTTTGTTTAAAAATAATTCTTCTACTAAAAAATTACTTACACTAAAAATAAAATCTTTTCCAATCAAATAAATACATTGTTAATTTTGATTTTTTTACTCAAATAAATATATACTTTGTTTCCAAAAATGTTTTGTTATATTAAATAAATTATTATTTACATTTAATAAAAATTATAATTTTTAAAATAAATTATTTAGAATTTTAATATAAAAATATTTATTTGAAGATTAAAAATTATTTATTAAAATGAAGAAAATCTATGTTTTTGAAACAAGCAGCCAAAAAATAAAAAAATGTTTTTTTGAAGGAAATAATTTAGTATAATAAAGATAATAAAAATTTAATATAATTTTTTTTTTTGCAAGTGAAAATATACTTTGCTTTTATTTTATATTTTAGTAATTCAAATACATTTGCTGCTTGATTGAAATAACTAATTCCTTTAAAATTTCTAATCTAATTCATTTGCAATTATTTACTTAAATAAATAATTTCTTTAAATAAAAAAAAATTTTGGATTTAGTACATTTTTTTTCAATGTAGATTTAAATTAAATCTGGGATGGGATTGAATCTTTTGCTGCACTTCCAGGAATATTGTTGCATTCTAGCTTCGACGAAAATTATTAATTAAAAAAGTGCATTTTGCTATTCTTTAAAGTTACTTCGACGCAGTATTTTAGCAGTTTTTGTACACGCCATAACATTTGATAAAATACGAACGGGTCGATACATCACCTGCTCATACGGCAGCTCATCGATCAACCCGATATGGAGATAAGCCTTGTTGTTCTAATCGCCCGAAAACCCGTCGCTACAACGTCCGAGGGCCATCGGAGCAATTGAATTAATTTGGTAACAAGAAGCCGCCGAGAGAGCTGCTAATGATAATTGCTCTGGTTCTCACTTCCATCTCCGCCCGTCGCGACGACGAGCGAGGGCATTCAAATTAAATTTCAACGTCCGGGTCGTGATTCATCGGATAAAGCCACGGTCAGCTCAAATGCGGACTTCTTTGAGCCTTGAACAGGATCTTGAATTGCTGGAATTACTTTTATTGTTGGACTTCTTTGATCTACGCTGATTTTTTTTTTATGGAAATGTCGCACAATGACGTATATCTCTTTGCATCTTTAAAATCAAATATCTTAATAAAAAGATTTAAAACGAGAGAGAAATTTTGTTCGGGTATAAATGCACTATGTATTAATAGAAAATTCGATATCAAGCGCAAAGGATTTTCGACAATGCAAAAATTCCATCAGAATTAAAATGTTCGCGTTGTTAACTGAAAGTTAAAATTTAGTTATTTTTCATTGTTTGTAAATATTAAATAAATAATGTTTTTTAAACAGTTTATATAGATAAAATGGAATTAATTTTACTCGTGACACACAAAATCTTCAAACCATAAATCTATCGTGTCTTGTCTTTCCTTTTCTCGCACAAACGTTTTCAACACCGAGGAGAATGTTCGATCCGAGAATTCCAATTAAAATAATGAACTTTAAGCGCGCGAAGTCGAAGATTAGCTGTACCATTGTCAAAGATTTCGAGAACAGTTCCCGTTACCGTTTTAGAGGCGATTAGCGAATTGAAGAGATTTCTCGATCGAAGGGCTATTGTACAAAAAGTGGCATATAATTGAAGAATAAAATTAACATCTTTATATTTAGTTAATTCTTTCTTTCCTAAAATTTTGCTGATTAAATTTCAATCGTGCAATGAAATTATTACAAGAAACAAGATATAACGCTTGAAAGCTGTTTCTGACTGAAGCATCTTGATAATCATCTCATTATGATAAATAATTGCAATTTTACTTGCATGATAGAATTGTTATTAAATTCAAGTTTTAAGATCAAAGATTTATTGTTCGTATATTGAATTATTAACTGTTTATTATAATTATTATAAAGTGACTGGTGTGTGGCTATAATCATTATCATAAAAATTAACTGATTGGACTATTACTTTTTAAAATAATTGATTATGACAATCGTTTTGTATGAGAGTAACTTGATTGCCGTTCAAATTCTTTATTTCTTTTAACAATATACTTGTCCGTTGAACGATATTTAAATCGGGATAATAGGTTTAGCACAGTGTTCTTAATCGCTCGACGTTAATCGCCGCTAAGATTGCAACATTAATCCGTAGCACATGCTTACGATATTGCTGAATATCGCCGGATTACCCGATTCCTCGAACTGCAAAGGCTCCGTTTCGTTCGCACGGTGATTATCGTGATATTCGTTTAAACGAGAACCAAGTTTCGAAAGTGCCGACGATTTTCGCGAGTTTGGATTCTTAAATGGGGAGTGTGCGAGCTGACTACAGCAATATTTTCACTCTTAACTTGCTGTACTTTTGCCGGTTGCATCTCAACTTTGTACCGCTTAAGGGCTCAGTTTATTCTAGCAGTGTATGAAAAATGGTAGATTTTTAGCCATTTCTTTTTAAGAATATTAGAAATCGATCTTTTTAACGTTTTACATATGTTTTTATTCATATTTAAACATTATTTTTAAATCCTGAATATTTAGCTTTTTTTGAAAATACATTTAATTATTTTAATTATCTAAAGTGAAAAAGTCGGTCTAGTTTTATTCCGTGGAATATTTTTGGAATATTAAAATTAATCAGACAAAATTAAAAAATAACAGAACAGTGTTATTTTAAAATTAGATACTTCAATTTTGCTGAAATTTTTTCATTTCTCGAAGGTTAGAAAAATGTTAAATATTAATTTTTTAAATTTTAATTAGATTCTATATTCCACAAAAAGTCTTTCATTTAAGAAAAATTGAAGTTATTTGGCTCATTAGTTATTTCAAGATATCCGTCGCACCAATTTTAAAAAGTGTTTTGAGAAAAATGCGTTTAAAGTTTTGCAGACCCATTTGAAGACACGCAGACTATCCTATTCAAGATTTTACAACTCCCTTAATTTTGCGAATTTTTCGATAAAAATTGAAAGACATATTCTTCAGATATCATATTTCCAGAAAATTTAAATAAAAATTAATTTTCTTTTTATCTTCTAAAGTAGATTGGGCTTTTAAACGCTGCTACGAACATAATTGCAATTAAGTGATTAATTACATTTTGCTTACGCATCAGTTTTGAACAAATACTTTCTACAGAATGCACTGATCATTCTCGGAAGTGCAGTTAAGTAAATTGCGCGTATTCTTTCGCAGGATCACTGCGTTGTATATTGCAGTCTCTTCAGAAACGGACGGTATCTGTAAGTCCGTTTTCGAGAAACTGCACCAGCTGTTCCCGTGATGGATTATCTCTCCGATGATGACGGGCGGAGAAAGAAATAAAGGTACGAGTAAAGAAAGGAAGCGAGACGGAAGAGAACGATTTGAAGTGTCCCCGGCGAAATCCCGACGAAAATTACGAGGTCAGCTTCGTCCCTCTGATTATACGGGGATTTTCTTTTGTCGCCCTTACTTCCGTTTTGCGGTGTATAAAAATGAAGGATGCTTCAAGGACAACCGCGAAATGCTCCTTGCGGGATATTCCTTCGAGAGACCGGGAGTGGCTCTCAGGACACGAAAGGCTAAGAAAAGGGGAGGAAGCGTAACAATAAAACACCATTGGAATATCGCACGATACATATTGCATGGACCGATCCCGTTTTGCCTTTGATCCCTTCGAATTCTTAACCGTTGATAAAACTGGTCTTTTACATCACGCAGCAATTTCTTTCTTCAGCTATTCGCTAAACGCATTTCCAAAAAAATATTTGTATAAAGTGCAAACATGAGTTTGGTTAGCTTTGAAAAAAAATTACATTACGCGTAAAGATAATTTATCTGGATTTTTAAAAAAATTTTTGCGAAATAATTTTAACCATACATTTATATGTATTTGTATTTGTGTAAATTTGCGAAACTTAACACATAAAATGTTGTTTTAATCATTTTTTTTAATACTTGCGTTGAATTTTAAAATAAATATTTTTAAGAAAAATTTCAGAAACATTTTGAGTCTCCTACACTGAAAAAAATTGTACTAAATCCAAAAATATTTTTTTTTGGTTTAAAAAAACTATTTAAATACTTGCAAAAGCATTAGTTATTTCAGTCAAGCAGCAAATATATTTAAATTAGTAAAATATACAGTGGCGTGCAAAAATTTCCGGCCAGTGACATTTTGTAAATATAACAATTATAACTATAAATACTTTCACAAATATAAACAATATTCTTTCACTATATTATTTTGTTTCCTATATGTTATATCGCATCTGATAATGGTTAAAAAGTCATTAGGTTTTTTTTAAATAAATTAGAGTACGAAACGTCACTGGTCGGAAACTTTTGCACGCCACTGTATATAAAATAAAAGCAAAATATGCTTTTATTTGCAAATAAAAAAAAATTTGCATTTTATTTTTATTCTACTAAATTACTTCCTTTAAAAAACATTTTTTAATTTTTGGCTATTTGTTTCAAAGACGTTTTCTTTATTTTAATAAATAATTTTTTATTTTCAAATATAAGTATTTTTTTATATTAAAATTTTAAATAATCTTTCAAAGAATTATAAAATTATAAAAATTTATAATTAAAAAAAAATATAATTAAAAATTATAATTTATATTACATGCAAGTAATAATTTATTTAATATAATAAAACATTTTTCGAAACAAAATATATATTTATTTAAGTAAAAGAAAATCAAATTAACAAAATGTATTTATTTGATTGAAATAAATTTTATTTTTGTTATTCTTTGAAGGTATTACTACGAAAATTTTCAAATATGTTAAATGTTTCTAAAGTTATATTTTGTGCAAATCATTTTTATGTAGTATGTAGATTCTAAAATAACTTGAACAAAGTATATGTACCTATATGATATCGTACCAGGAAGGCTTATGATGATCATATGAGGTGTCCAATTTTCATGTAAATTTATATATGCAGTCTTTTGCGTATGATGGAAGATTGCAAAGTTTACTTTTCTCGAAACTTTGCATTCTTCAATCATATATGTACATCGTTTTATCTATACGCAAATTTTTATGAGAGTTTAGCGCCTCGCAATAAGATTTTTCCGTCTATCAAAGATCGTTTTGACACATAAACTACAGGCGCAATCGTACAAAATTTGACTCGAATCGCCATTTTTCTTATGCGATATCCGATATAATGTATAACTTCTCGGAGGCAACGAGATCCTCGATATAGATGGATCTTAAAGCGGCGCAAGGGCGATGAGATGGTTCCATCTTCTTCGAGTGCTTTTGTTTCATCGAAAAATTCGGCGACGTTCGGAGAAAGAGAGAGAAAAAAATGGATAGAACGGCACGATGAGATATTTGCGATATATACAACCGATATTTCTGCCGCCGCTATAGAGTGAATTGCTTCTACTACACTCTCAACCCCCCGGATTCTCGGCGACTATGCCCGCCGGTGCGGACTTCGAAGGGTCCGTTATAGCCCCCGCTCTCGAACTACCGCCAAAGAAATACTGAGACAAACTGGCACGACCCACGGACCAGGCGATAAATGAGACTTTCCCGCTGCTTCCTGACCAGACTGCCGCCGCCTCCTCTGAATTGAGTCTCTCGATTCGACGGAATGAACAAGATGAACCTGTCAGGAACGTATTGTATCCGATTCGTGCAACAGACCCATAAAGAAATTTGGGGGGGGGAAGGGGGAAGAGAAAGAAATCAAAAGATATAAAAATTAGAAATAAATGCATTGAAAGATATAAATTAAAAATAAATAAGAGAAATTGAATTTTAAATTATTATGAAAATATATTAATTTAACTTTATATAATTGATAATTAACTTTTTATATAAAAATAGATAATAAATTGAATTAAATAATCCGAAAAATAGGTAATAAAAACTATAATGATAAAAAATTTTGAAATACTAATCGATTATTCAGCCGTTAAAAAATAATTCAGATTTTTTATATATTATGATACATATATTTTATATAATATTATAATATATATTTTATATACATATTAATATATATTATAATATACATTTTATATATTATTTATATTTTATGAATGTAAAAAGAATTAAATTATATAATCTTTTTTAACGGGAAAATGATGAGAGTTTTAAAAGTTGACGCAATACTGAAACTTCGAAAACAGTACAATTTTAAGAAAGCTCTCGTTTCCTTTATCGAAATGTCAATTTTTGTCTAGAAAGTTACATTACTAAGGCAATCGAAATCGATATCCAACCCTATCTATGTCCCTTTTTTCTGGTTTTCTTTTCTTTTCTTTATTTTTTTTCTTACAACGAATAGATACACGATACCACTTGACTGTTGCTTCTACTTTGCAAGGTAGCAAGGTGTCTTCCATTCCTTTCCTCCTCCCCCTTCTTTTGATTCAAGTATCATCTACCTTCGACTTTTTAACTCTTCTTCGTAGCGGTTGCGAGCGATTCTCTTGAATTATGTATAGGCGACGATAAAAGTTTGACTGTTTTCCCTTGTTGTTAGCCAGGATTTTGGAAATGCCGACCTAGAATCGGTGAATCGCGAGGATTTAGAAATGTATCGAAGATCGAATGAATGCGCATTCGCTTTAACGTTGAAAAATCGGCGGTGATCAAATTTATTCCGCCGCACCCGGTGATTGGCAAACTGATATCCGAGTCATTAATTCACTATGACGTCCGCATTATCTTCGAATAGAAAACGTTTCTATTTATAATAAGAAGTATTATAATTTATCAAACGATTGAAAATTTATTAAAATGTCTTTATAATATTCTCTGGCAATTTAATGTTAAATAATATTACACTGAAAAAAGATGTACCAAACCCCAATAAAAATTTGGTTAAAATTATTTATTTAAATACTTGCAAAGGAATTAGTTATTTCAATCAAGCAGCAAATATATTTGAATTAGTAAAATATAAAATGAAAACAAAATTTGCTTTTAATTGCAAATAAAAAAAATAATTTTTTTTTATCCTTATTATACTAAAATACTACCTCTAAAAAACATTTTTTAATTTTTGGCTGCTTGTTTCAAAAACACAAGTTTTCTTTATTTTAATAAATAATTTTTTATCTTCAAATAAATATTTTTTTTATATTAAAATTTTAAATAATATATTTTAAAAATTATAATTTTTATTACATGTAAATAATTATTTATTTAATATAACTAAACATTCTTGGAGACAAAATATATATTTATTTAAATAAAAAAATCAATATTAACAAAATGTATTTATTTGATTAAAGAAAATTTTATTTTTATGTATACATATATATAAATTTGTTACAGGTTATCGTATCTCTATCGCTTCCTCAACGTCTGTTTGAAGATGAATATTGGTCGCGCTCCCCGGATAGGAAGGCGGACGACTCGTCTCTGGTAAAAGAAAAAAATTAAGGGAAAATATCGACGAAGAAAGGATGAACAGGGCAAAAGCGGTAGAAAGCGGAGCGGAAGAATTGCGCCCACGGGTACATAATGAGAGCGCGCGATAGAACAAAGCCGGTGAAGCCAAAAAGAAAGGACGAGGCTCTCTCTCGCCGCCGCCGGGAGCCGGACGGATTCTGAAAATTATTCATCACCGCCCAGCATCTGCTGTAACTTTTAACTAAAGCGGTCGATACTCCGGGCCGGCGATGTCTCTGCGTGTTATCTCAACGCGATGGAAGTTCCGTCCACGTTTTCACCGGAATAAGAATTAGGGAACGTCGCCAAAATAAAAAACGATTTGAAGTGAGAAGCAATAGATTTTTAATGGAATAACAAATTTTATTTTAAAAATATATAAATGATACAGGAGGTGAGGCAATTAAAACGGGCCACCTAATTAACTTGTAAGTTACGTTTTATGAAAAATTGTTACATATAAAAGTTGCATAATTTTAAGGAGGATTGCATAGGACATCTGCTTTTTATATAAGTAGCAGCATTTTAGAAATTTGAATAGTTCTTTTAAATTAAACCACTCTAATTTGTTCATACAAATCGATTTTCGCAATATTTGGCATAAAAAATTATAAGGTTAGAATGGCCAAAAATTGAATAGTTTAGGTATTTTATATTTTAAAATTTGAAATTATATTTTACATAAACTATAAAATATTTTTTGTAAAATATTCATTTTTGATTATCTTACCTCAATACTTTAATGCACAAAATAATAAGAGAAATTAATTAATGTAAAGAAAATACATAGTTGTTTTAAAAAAAAATTATGAATTTGGACGAGCAGCTATATTTTTTGGCATTTAAAATTATGCAACTTTTACATGTAATAATTTTTCATAAAACATATAATTTTCAAGTTTTTTAGGTGGCCTATCTTAATTGCCTCATTCTATATTTGCGTTCTAAGAACTTTTTAGATTAGAGTTTGAAATAAGATGCCTAAAATAAATTAATAATTACATAATGTATGTAATAATTTAGGAAGGCTGATTTGAGAAGCGAATCGAGAATATATTTCAGACTCTCGATGAAAATCAGAATATATTAGACTCTGAGAAAATAGAAATATACAGGGTGTCCCAAAAGTGGTCACCCTCTTTTATCTTTTAAACTAAAAGAGATAGACTGTAACAAATTATATCAAATTAAATGGTTCAAACTAAACTCTATTGTAAGCATAGTGGTTGCTTCCAAAAGCTATCTGTGTTAACGAACGGAGAGGTATGCATAATTTTTTATAATAATGTTGATATTTCGATATGATAAAAATTGTAGCACTGTTTGATATAAATACAACAATGTATGATATAATGTAAATCTTTTACATATTATACGAGTTTTATCGACTTAAAATATAATAGATAGCTTTTGGAAGCAACCACTATGCTCAAAATAGAGTTTAGTTTGAACCATTTAATTTGATATATATTTGTTACGATCTATCTTCTTCAGTTTAAAAGATAAAACAGAGTCGCCACTTTTGATGGGACACCCTGTATAGCACCTATAAATATTTCTGTTAACACTGTGTAATGGGTTGCGAGCGAAACGGGTTCTAAAACGTCCGTGCTGTAGATTTATTTTTTAGTCAGTAAAGTCGTTGAATTGCTCTTCAAGGGATTAAGGGATTGATGCTAAAATCCGTTTTTGATATCAATAAACGAAGAAGAGACCGTCACTCAATGTTCACGTTCACGTTCGATCCATCGATCCATCGATAAATTGATGCTGTCCGAATATTCGTAAGCGGCGATTTGTCAAGACTGCTCGATCGGAATGACATTCGGCTGTTAGGCGCCGCACGCATCGTCGCGACGCGACTGATTTCGCATCCATAATTACGCAAGTCAATTTGAAGCCACTGTCGATTATAATTTACACGCCCCTTCGCTTGAGTGACGAGTCCGTCGCTCGATCGATCATGTCGAAAAGTCCTACAATCGATATCGTCCTTTTCTATTTAGACTGCTGTTATTAATTGTCTGACGATATGCATATCATAAATTTTTAAGACTTTTTAAGGTAATAAATAATTGGGGACAATGGGATAAATAATTTTGTTTAGCTTATTTATTTATTATTATATGGCCAAACATATTTTTATTAGCATTTAATTCTAAAATCTAATAATTATTAATTGTTTTGAAGATTTACAAAAAAATTGTAAAATATTATGATAGAGAGAGAGAAAGAAAACAGTGTTTTTATGTGATACATTTATCTTATTCATTTTATCAATTTTTCTCGTAAAGAAAAAAAAGGATGCAACTCTCTTGTTTTCAAAGTATCAAATGAAGATAAAGAAGACATCTTATTATATTTGCGTTATGATACTTTAACGATTTCTGATACAAATAATAAATTTTATAAGAATTTTTTTTTTTTAATCTGCATGATATGTGTATGTGTGAGAGAGAGGGTAGTTATTTTAAAAACAAATTAAAATCTTTATGAATTTCAGCAAAAGATTTACCGGCGACATTTTTACGAGCATTACTGTGTGTGTACTTTATTATAAATTTACCGTGTCACAGAAAACCTTTCAAGGCATCATTATATCGATAATCTCGTCTTATCGCAACTCACACATATTTCGTGGATTGGGATTGAACTTTTGACCCGATTTCTAAGCTCGCTCTTGGTGGCGATTTGTACCTCATGAATATTTAATAGCACGCCCATCATCCGCATCCGGCAATGTACCGAAAAAGCGGTTACTTACGTCTCGGTAATAGAGAGAGAGAGAGAGAAAGAGAGTGAGAGAAAGAGCGAGGGGTGGAGGAGGAGAGGAGAGACCGAAAGCGCGAACACTGGCAGCGCGATTTCTCTCGCTGCTCTCTTTATTTTTACAATACGTATTGTTATGCAAAGAGTTTGTGATACTTCGAACCTCCACTGCAACAAATCTCTGAAAAGAATGGACATTTCTCCAGAAGGTTAAAATATATGCGAATATACTCTTGAAAGAGACGAAATTATTTCAGAACAGTTATTATTAGTTAGTATTATCATGTGTGTCTATTGAGATGGCTGTAGGATTTTCATAATTAAAGGTGAGAAGATGGGCGTTATAAGATTAATGTAGTAACAACGAAAAAATAAAATTTGAGGATAAAAACGGATTAAAATAAAAAATTGAAGTCGCCAAGAATAATTAATTAAATTATGTTTAAAAATTAATTTATATTGTCGATTTTTAAAAATGTAATTTAGTTTATTTTGAAATATTTAATTCTGAAATTAAAAGATATTTTTTTTGGGGGGGGGGGGAAGAGATTTTAAATATAATTTATGGTAATACAAAGAAATTTTTATTTTGCATTTACTTTGTATGGAATTAAAAGTACTGAGAGAACGCTGATGTGCATTTGAAAAGACCGATATGACAAAGATACCGAATTTTATTGAGTGCCGTTCACGATAGCCGCAAATTCAAATCGTTAATTCACATTAAAAAAGAATCATCTTGCAATATTCAGATCGAAGATCCCGTAAAGAAACGGAGAGAGCCCGAGGTACTTTTTTCCATCAAGTATTCTTCGATAAAGGGATACCAGTAGCTCGTTCTCTGAATACAGGTTTTCTTCTTCCCATTCCTCTCTCTATCGACGGCAGTATCTCAAATTAAATATCCCGAAGATTTAATCTAAAGGAGCATCGAGGACCTCGAAGATCTTCTAAGTTGGAGGAAGATTTTTTCCTCTCTCACAGGCTTAATTCCGATATCTCGTTTTTTTCCTACCAAGGGGCTAGATCCCAATAATAAATTCCTCAGTCTTAGGGTTAAAGGGTGAGGGTTACGGATCGGGCCGAAGCCTCGATATCGCGGATATAGATAGATAACGTAATCCCAGGGGGTTATAATTCGGCTCCATTATCCGGGGTACGCGTACAGCATAAGTAACCGTGGAGGGAGACGCGCGAGAGGAAAAGGGGACAAGATGGCGTAAGGATGAACTTCGTCGCCTCAAGGATTCCAACCGCGTACCCCAGCGGCTACGTCTGTCCTCACTCGCCATCGCAGGCAATCGATATCCTTTCGTCGATACCCAACACATTTAAATTTCTCGGGCGAGGTGAGGTGCATGCGAGAGAAAAGGTTGAGATAGATCTATTGTTTTAATAAGCCGATATCATCGCCAATGGAGGCATTTGAGATACTTAGGTGTCGTTTTACAAAGTTTTGATTTGTACATCGAAAACAATGTACCAAATCCAAAAAAAAATTTTTTTATTAAAAAAAATATTTATTTAAATACTTGCAAAGGAATTAGTTATTTCAATCAAGCAACAAATATATTTGAATTAGTGAAATATATACATATATAAAATAAAAGCAAAGTATGTTTTTATTTGCAAATAAAAAAAAGAATTTATTTTTGTATCTTTATTATATTAAATTATTTTCAAATTAAATTAACTCGAAGAAAATGGTAATCAGAGCCACGCGCGATAATTGGAGCGCAAACAGTTTTTTATTATGTGACATTCTCTACAATTGTAGGACGTTTCGGCCTCTTTTTTAGGCCATCTTCAGTATAAATTAAATTGAACTTATAACATAGGTTTACGGTCGCATGGTTTTAGTCGGTTACTAACATGATCGGGAGAATAAAAG
The DNA here is from genome assembly GCA_009859135.1 of Formica selysi. NCBI lineage: Eukaryota > Metazoa > Arthropoda > Insecta > Hymenoptera > Formicidae > Formica > Formica selysi. The sequence continues at coordinate 1,709,066 of CM020820.1, forward strand.
CATTGTTGCAGAAAAAATAAAAATAAATGGTCGTAAAAGAAAAGAAATAAATAATAATAAATTAATTAATTAAAATAAAGACCGGTATAACATGATTGGAAAGGTAAAATCATTGTCGCAGAAAAAATAAAACATAAATGGTCGCAAAAGGAATAAAAATAAATAATAATAAATTAATTAATTAAAATAAAGACCGATAATCTCTCACATCATTGTGGTATTGTAGAAGTTCATGCCTGAGTATTAGAGTCATTCGGGGATGACTACCCAAAAAATCCGTAATCATGTCAATCTGTACAAATATGATTTAAAGTTAGACGGATTAAGCGAATGTGGTGTGAGAGAGTGACATTGAAGCTTGAATATTAACGAAAATGCAACTCATTGTAGAAAATGTCACATAATAAAAAACTGTTTGCGCTCCATGTACCGCGCTTGGCTCTGATTGCCATTTTCTTCGAGTTAATTTAATTTGATTTTAATCTAGTGAGCCATTATTTATATTTTTGATTAAATTATTTGCTTTAAAAAACATTTTTTAATTTTTGGTTGTTTGTTTCAAAAACACAAGAGTTCCTTTATTTTAATAAATAATTTTTTATCTTCAAATATATAAATATTTTTTTATATTAAAATTTTAAATAGTTTATTTTAAAAATTATAATTTTTATTTCATGCAACTAATAATTTATTTAATATAGCAAAACATTTCTGGAAACAAAATGAATATTTATTTAAATAAAAAAATCAAAATTAATATAATGTATTTATCTGATTAAACAAAATCTTATTTTTGTAGAAAAAATTCATAACCGCATTGTATATACGCAGGAGATGTTGCATTTTCTTTGGACACGTATTTTTTATATGTCCTAAGAGAAGAAATTTCTTAGATATGGTTTATGACTCTAAAAAATTTCGATACTAGATAAAAAATATTTTTATTTGTTTCTGAAAAATTTATAATTGCGAAAGTTGCATAAATATCAAAAAAATATCCTGGCAGGTAATGTTAGGTATCTAGTGGATCGCTCTATTGTTACATACAGATATAAATAATATATTCGGTGCATTCAAAAAATTCCGAGACTGGTTTTTTTAAAGACGTACTAATGACACTATCTCTCAATCAATACTGGAACTAGATAATACTAACCTTTCTAAGTCTCCCATAATTTTTCCGTTGCAGTTTAGATGCAATAGTTTTTGGATAGTGCACATTGAAAGATTGTTTGCTCTTTTTGCATTGTTGATTTCAAGAATGGAGCAACGGGCCGCGATTAAATTTTGCTTTAAAAGTAGAAAAACTGTTTTATCAAGATGTTATGGATCGACTTTTGAAGCGAATTCGACGTGTTATGCCCAAGTTTTACCAATCGGGTGAATGATACCTTCTCCATGACAACGCACCTGCGCATTCGTCAATCGTTGTTTCCTAATTTTTGACAAAAAAAAATTCTTTTGGAAAATCGAGTTTAAATACTTTGTCACAGCATGTTGAATTGCCTTCACACCTCCGTAGCGAGTTCCTTTCATCGTCAATTTTATCTTGGGAAACAAAAAAAGTCGGCAGATGCCAACTCTGGCGAATACGGCGGATGAGTGATGATAGTCACATTTTTTTGGGCCAAAAATTGGGAGACGACGATTGACGAATGCGCGGATGCGTTGTCATGGAGAAGGAACCATTCACCCGATTGGTAAAATTCGGGTCTAAAACATCGAATTCTCTTCAAAAGTCGATTCATAACATCTCGATAAAACAGTTTTTCCACTTTTAAAGCAAAATTTAATCGCGGCCCGTTGCTCCATTCTTGAAATCGTGACAATGCAAAAAGAACAAATAATCTTTCAATGTGCACTACCTACAAACTACTGCATCTAACATAACGAAAAAATTATGGGAGATTCAAGAAGATTGGTACTAACTAGTTCCAGTATTGATTGAGAGATAGTGTCACTAGTACGTCTTTAAAAAAAATTCGTCTCAGAATTTTTTGAACGCACCGGGTATGTAATATTCTCTATACAAATATGTAGATAATTATGCAACTCAACTGAAATTAATATAATCATTGTTTGTGTACTATATAGAAAATTATAAATAGAGAATTGTTATTAACCACTTGTTATAATATAATACTTATATTATAATATTGATATCAAATACCATAGTCTATTTGCTCAAAATAATGCAAAATTGTGTTTTTGTGTATTCGTGTTTTTGAATTATTTGTATTTTTTATTTTTAGATTATTATGATCATTATTTGATCTTGTTTTCAAACTTGTATTTTTTTCGAGAATTTCTACATTATTTTTATATGAATTAATTAAAAGACAATCGAACGTGTTGGTTTCATAAAAATTACATTGTAAAGCTTCGATAGCAACCAACATCGAACATTCGCGGTTTTTGTTCGTACCTAGCTGATGTTATTTGAATCTCAAAGTTGTTTAATAAAAAAGTTCAGACGATACATCGCCGTTTGCATCGTTTTCTCATAAATTCACGGCTTTGCAGTTTGCGCAAATTAAAATGGCCGAAGGAGTAGCACCGCAATTCCGGCAAACGAGTCAGAACTAATGTCAATAAAAAGTCACGCAATAACCGCATCAAACATCGAGATATAGCTAGATGGATATCATTAACTGGGATGTTTCACTCTTTTCATATTTTAGTTTGATTTATTAATTAAATGCAACACACACACACACACATACACACACAAAATTCGAGATTACTCGTTCCTTTATAAAAAATTCGAAGATTATTTATAGCAGTGTTTTAATTTTTAATTAAAATCAGTTTTTATTGCGTTATTTTAAAATTTAATTTATTATTGTCCTTTATTCCAAATTGCTTAATCCCAACATAAATTTTCAAGTTTCTTTTTCAAAAGAAAGTTATTTTTATATTAGATTCTGAATATCTCTGACTAATAAGCAACGAGATAATTAATAAATATATACATACACTAAATAACTAGTAGAAAAACTTACTGAAATTTTAGACAAAGTGTCTGCAGCTTTTTTGCAGACACATTGCAAATGAATCTTCAATTTTTGGACACGCTTTTCTGAACTTTCAGAAAAATGACTCTAATAATTAAGGCAGATTGTCTGAAATTTCTTTCAGACATCCAGATCTAAAAAATTCAGACAAAAATGTGTCTGTATCTGTAGAAAATTTTTTACAGTGCACGCCATGCGTTAGGCATTATTCTCGAATAGGATTTGCAAGAAATTTCATTTGCATTTTCCTCGACGCGTTCGACGCCGTTGACGTTTTCCGAGGCGCGGTATCAAGAAGTCTGACGCGTGTTATCCTTTTCCGATTCTCGCTCCGTACGTCTTGTCACCCGGGACAATGCGATACTTCTCCTTTTCAACTAGCTGTCCTCATGCCTGTACAATCGCCAACTCGTGCGACACAATGCGCATTCAATCTCATCGCTTTACCGACCTCTCTCTCTCTCTCTCTCTCTCTCTCTCTCTCTCTCTCTCTCTCTCTCTCTATCTCTATCTCTATCTCTTTCTGAAAGCCAGATAGTCACAAAAGGAGGATATGGGAGAAGAAAACGAGAGAGAAAGAGAGAGAGAGAAGGAAACTTTAAGAGATTACGCGAGAGGCATGCTTTCGACGGATACGGGGGATGGCTCGCGAAGGGTTGGAAAGGATCGAAGGGAATTCGGCAATAAAACTTTATATCGGTGGTCGACCGCGGCGTCCCGTGGCTTGACCACCGTGCGAGACACATCAAAGCGCGATACCCTTTTATTCCTTTAGGTTTCCGTCTTCTCTTCGGTCGCCTCTTCTCGTTGATATTACGTGCTTTTTAATCTTATGAGAGGAAACATTGAGCTGAGCGCCATTTCCAGAAATATATAAAGGGGAAAATTTTATAGCAAAATTATACGAATCGACGAATTAAGGTCTTGCATAACGGAATTTTACAACATTAAACAAGTTACGTTTTATATAGGGTGTTCCAGAATTAGACCGACAAATTTCAGATGATTATGAAAGACATGAAAACGAGAAAATTTTGCCAATAAATCCGTATCTGCAAATGAGCTGTTTTGGGGCTAAAGAATCAAAGACTAACAAGGGAATCTCGCAACCCGAAAATTCTGATTTTGATGTAACTTTACATACATGTAAAGATGGTAATTAGATGAATTTAGAAATTTTTACTTGCGGTCCAAGAACGATTCTAAGGAGTGAAATCACTCCTCATATGTGGAGCGGCTTTTTGCTTTTCTCGAAATATCTCGAAAATTATTGGAGATATCAAAAAATGTTTTATACAAAAGTTTCATGGTAAAAACACTCTATTTAACCACATTAATAAAATTTTGAAAAAATAATTTTTTTCAAAGATTTTTGCCCTTGTTAATCTTTGATTCTCTAGTGCCAAAACTGCTCATTTGTGGACATGGGTTTATTGACAAAATTGACTTGTTTTGGTATCCTTTATAACCTTGTCGGTCTAATTCTGGGACACTCTGTATATATTATTAAGTGCTCTAATTATATGTATAACGGAATATATAGATATCCTTTTCAAAATTTAAAAATTATTTCGAGGCGACATGGTTTCTGGAGAAGAACCGTTGGAATGAAACGACACTTATCGCGTTTAAATACGCGAGCCCGTTTCCGCGACGGGGATATTATTAGACTCCTCCCCGAGCCAATCTGCTTTACTAGTATTCACTTGGATTTAATTCGCAGCGACTCGCCGCCTACCTAAAATTTACGATATCGCCGAGCGTACGTACGTCACAGAATCGTACATTCCGCGAGCTTCCACGGCTTAAAGTCGGCTGAATGGAATGTAATTATGCGGGTAAGTCTCGACGGTACTATAACCGTATTCTATACCTGTGTTGTATTATTATTCCGAGAAATATATCGTAGCGTAGTGCGCCCAAGTCACTATAGCCAAAAATTAAATTCTTTCACGAAATTGCAGAAGAATTGTGAAATTCTAGTAACTTTAAATTAAAATATCGTTTCAATATATCGCTATTTACAATTAGTATATATAACATCAAATATATACTATATATATATATATATATATATATATATATATATATATATATATATATATATATAAAACTTTCCTCTTCTCTTTCTTTCTTTTTATCGCATACGTTATATATAAATAATTTACGACATTTATCTCAGAATACTATTATGAATTTTTCGCAACTGTACGCAACAAGAAAGCTATTCTTGGCTTTGTATTTAGCTTCTTTGTCTTGTATATTGAAGATCCAGTCTACTCTAGCAGTTTGAAAAATTGATGACTTTAGAAATTATTTTTTAAGAATATTAGAAATTTATCTTTTTGGTGTTTTACATATATTTTTATTGATGTTTATACAATACGTCAATATTTTTAAATCTTGGATATTTAGCTTTTTTCTTATTTAATATCAGCTTCTGCGCGTAACGTGTTCGTAAATGCATGATTTGAAGATGTGACATACTTCTCGTATAATCGTCTAAAATGAAAAAAACTCGGTCTAGTTTTATTTCCTAAGATGTTTTTGGGATACTAAATCTGATGTTATTTAAAAAATTGAAAAGTTACAAAGTAATGATATTTTAAAATTAAATATTTTAATTTTGCTGAAATTTTTTCATTTCTTGAAGGTGAGAAAAATATTAAATATTAATTTTTAAAATTCTAATTAGGTTCAGTATACCCACAAAAATGTTTTTTTTTCATTAAAAAAAAATGGTTATTTGGTTCATTAGTTATTTTAAGATATCCTCACATCAACTTTGAAAACAGTGTTTTGAGAAAAACGCGTTTAAAGTTTCGCAGGCCCATTTGAAGACACGCGCGCTATCCTATTCAAGAATTTTTTAATAAAATTTGAGAGTTATATTCTTCAGATATTACACTTTCAGAAAATTTAAATAAAAATTGTTTTTCTTACTCTCTAAAGTAGACTAATCCGATCTACGCTAAAGTTCCATTCCCCTTGTAAATTTGTCAGAAGAAACATAACGCACAGTGTAGCCTCTTAAAACTAGAAGTTAAAGGCTCTGTCTCTCCGGCAGAGTTTTGCTCGCGGATTTATGGACAATAGTGCATGTATGTACTGCGCATATGTATGTACATATGTTGTGTATGTATGTATGTATGTATGCGAGAGAAAGTCGGAAGTGCCTAGGAAACGTACGTCCACAAAACTTCGCTTGGCGAAGGGCCGCCGTAAAGTGCTTCCCTTCAAGCGTGACAAAGGGATGGATTTACAGAGGGTAAGAGCAATGGGAAACGAGAGACGATGAGGGTGGATGGTATGTACCGGTTCGCTATCGGAGAGTTTGGTTAGGTGTAACTCTTTCTCTCTCTCTCTCTCCTCTCTCTCTCCTCTCTCTCTCTTTCTCTCCCTTCCAGATTCATCGGATGCGATCGTAAAACAGAGGGAATTGCTGATTACTCATTACGCATTCGATGCGTATGTCCTGAATTACCGGATTTTTCAGGCGAATCTTGACTCGAACCGCGTAAATTTTTTTTTTTAATATGTTAAAAATAATTCTTACATAATTAATGTAATTTCTTATATAGATAAATAATCTCCGACGAATTTTAAAGAATATCTAAACAGTTTTTTTTTATTAAAAAAATATTTGATGTACTAAAATCCTAAAAATTGCGCAAAATTTTTACACTGAAAGAATATATTAAACCCCAAAAAATTTTTCTGATTAAGAAAAATTATTTATTTGAATACTTGCAAAGGAATTAGTTATTTCAATCAAGCAGTAAATATATTTGAATTAATAAAAAATAAAATAAAAACGAAGAATTTTATTTGTAAATAAAAATAAGAATTTGTTTTTTTATCTTTATTATACTAAACTACTCCTTTTAAAAAAACATTTTTTTATTTTTGGCTACTTTCAAAAACAAAAGAGTTTTCTTTATTTTAATAAATAATTTTTTATTTTCAAATAAATATTTTTTTATATTAAAATTTTAAATAGTTTATTGTAAAAATTATAATTTTTATTACAAATAATAATTTATTTTATATAATAAAACATTTTTGGAAACAAAATATATATTCATTTGCGTAAAAAAAAATTAAAATTAACAAAATGTATTTATTTGATTCAACAAAATTTTATTTTTGCAGACAAATAATCTCTCCGGGATTTTAAAGAATATCTTAGTCGCTTTTTTTGTTAAAAGAATATTTGATGTGTTAAAATCCTAAAAGTTGCGCGAAATTTTTATTAAGGAAAAGCTTGGAGTTTTTCTCATTAAACTTTATAATGCAGATACGACAGCGTTCTTAGTTTGTTCCGATAATATTAGAATGCATGTGTTTAAGAGTTAACGAGATATATGTAAATATATATATACATATAGCTTGTAGAAATATGTCACTTCATGCTGCGCGTAATATACGAAGAGGAATTACTCGTTGTATATAAAAGAGCTCGAATAAGTCAACGCAGCGAGATTTAATGTGACTATTCACGCGATGTTAAAAGGTGAGTTCTTTTTTGTCGCGTAAAATCTCTTATTGCAGTTAGCAACACGAGTTTACGACGCAAGTCGTCAATTTACGTAAGGTAGTTTTAAACGTCTTTGGCGTATCTTACTCTCTCCTTTCTGTTTTCGCAAAGAATTACTCGCGTTTCGTGAAAGGATGCGGATTTTATTCTTACATTTATGCGCTTATATGACTATTCAAGGGTTTGAAGAACGACGATGGTGCGGAATAATCCGTATTTTTCATCGTTCTTCTTCTCCCAGCAGGCTTTATAATCAGGATTAATAACTCGGCGAGCGGTTGGATTTTCAGTTTTTCACTATTGTTTTTTTCAATCTGGTACACGCGAGAAATATCTATTTTTTTTTTACAAAATTTAAAAAAGTTTTGTAGGTGAGAGAAATTAGCTGATTAAAATATAGCAGTAGAATACAATCCTTTGTTTTTTGTTTCAAAATTTAGAAAAATTTTGTTTAATCTCAGAATCTTATTACGCTATTCTCAACTCTCTGACATTTTTTCATTTTTAATAAAGGAAAAGTTTTGCCTCAGTTACGCAAAATTCGTCTCGCACACAATCTCGCGTGGTTCTTCTCATCGCGGCAACGTAATTAAGAATCATAATCGGCAGGCACGAAATCTAATTATTAGAATCTTCACCGCAAAAAGGCCCTCCGAGTTCTCTTTGGCATTGCTTCCTTTACTATTGCTCTCGCGAGGCGCTCCGTGTACTCTACCTCCTTATGCGGCAAATAGCACCGTACTTCGCACAAGTGGAAAAGGCTTTTAGTCTCAGACACGTAGCTGAGGAGATCGGAGCATCGTGAGACAAGGGAACCTGCGGAAGATTCGAGAGCCGTCAGGTTCGCAGTGATTCTCACTCGGACGCAGGTAGGTTGCATGAGATACCAAGACTAGTCTTGATATTGTCTTGTCTTTTCTCGAATTTCGAGAGACAAGACAAGATTTTTTAATTAATCGTCAGGACAATACCAAGACTACGATCGTCAAGATTATTGCTCTTGTCAAGCTTATTGGTTTTCAAAAAAAGCTAAAATATTTATATTTGTAAATTAGATAAGAAAAAAATCATTATATGTAAACGTAAAAAATTTTATTTAATAAATAAAAACCTTTATATTAACAAGTTTAGAAACAATTAATACAATAAATAATATAATAATAATATAATTATATATATATATATATATATATATATATATATATATACATATATGTAATATTTTGGGAAGTAAATGAATGACATAAATAATAATAATTATTTTAAATTATATTATAAAGATTATTTAATTTAATTTAATTTAATTTATTTAATTAATAGAAACGAGAAAAATCCCTTTGGTATAACAAATGGATTGCATGGTTAGTGCTGTAACAAATATAACAATTAGAAAAGAATAAGAAAATACAAAGTTATTAAAAATGGGACAAATCAATAATAAAAAGAAAAAAAGAAAAATTTTATATTAAATATATTATTTTAAACAATTGTGTTCAATATCAGACAAAAATTATTAATAAGATGGATACAAGACAATACAAGATGAGATTTTTACTGCACAGATTTACTCAAAACAAGATTCAAGTTTTCAAAAATTTTCATTACCAATACACAATCTTTTTACGAATATTGTCTTGTCTTGAGTCTTGTGCAATCCTAGACGCAGGACTCAGGAGCGAGGAGAGATCAAAGCTCGAAATCCTTGTTTACAACCGATACGTGATTGTTCTATTGAAATGTGGAAAATAAAACAGCCATAATCTTTAACGCTTAACGATTGGTAAACGAAATGCAATTTGTTACAAACCGTTTCAAAGTTTTCAAAAAACAAGCTACATTTCAGAATTATAAAAGACCGCCGAAAAATCAATGCTAACAATTTTGTCCCAAATATGTGCAAAATTGCGGCATCTGAGCTTTAATTTAAAGAATAAAGTGGATGGGAGGAAGAGATATGTCATATCATGTCATGTCACTTCATTCACACAAAAATTGAATTACTTCAATAACGAGAAATTCTCAGATAATTTTAGATGAGTGATATTGGTATCCCGAAGGAAACTGTAAAATTATCTGCTTCTTATAGAGGGAGAGAAAAATGTACTGTATGAATATATTAGTAAAATATTAATTAGAGAATAAGATTTTTACAGCGATTTTTATGTATAGTTGGTGGACATGAGACTGTATATTACTGTCTTTATTTTTCTCTTTTTCTCTTCTTTTATAGGGCACTGTAAAAATATTATAAATTAATTACAACAAAATATATTAGATTGGATATTGGATTAGTTGGATACTAAGCACAAATTCTCCTTTTGTTTTGTATTCCGTTCAAACCATTCAGATGGTATAACTGTCGTCTAACGCGCAAATACAATTTGTATTTATTCAGGTCTCTGTCTGTAAAAGAATAACCGACACTCAATAGGATTAAATGTTGTAAAAGGCAGTTTTTTCGAATGGGTCGAGGCACGATACTCCCATATAATGGGTGTAATAGCAAAACGTGTTTTCTTGTCGTTCGATCTCGTAAAAGGCTGCGGGTTTCGAATGATGCGGATTGAGCCAGGGGCGAGAAGAACATTACGGAAACGCCATATCTGCCATTTCTTTTTATTTAAAATTCTCTGTATATCGAAGAGAGAGAGAGAGAGAGAGAGAGAGAAAATTAAAAAAAAAAACAAAAATCGTGAAACGATCGTGTTCGCGAAAACCGTGCCGTTAAGATCATTTTGTTTTATCGCATGCATGGGATTTTCGCGCATCGCTGCATGACAGGGGTAAAGACAAGAGGGGGTTGGAGGGAGGAGGGAGGAGAAGAGAATCGCTCGTTCGCTCCTATTTATTTCTCACCTTCGTCCACCACCCTTCGTGCGCGGCGGCTCCACCGCTTCACCCCCCTCCCTTTCGCCATCTTTTATCCCATCTCTTTCGCGTCGTAATCTCCGGAATATTCCGAGATAAAGCTCGTCGTCGATGCGCGAGTCGCGTTCGTTCTCTACTAGCAACGGGAGAATTGCGGAAATTACCGCTATCGTTCGCTTCTAATCGGTCGCCATTATCACGTTGCAAAGTTATATTTTAGAGGGTTGAATAAATATTGATATCATGTAAAAGTGGAATATGTGAAGATACTTTGTAGAATGAAGAGAAGCGATGGGATCCCATTAAATAAAAGGAGAATTTATATGAGAAACTTATTTGATTTGCGTCAAGTTCTTGATCTCTCTCGCAGCAGTTATTATTGCAATAATGTGGAAGGATAATGAATCGAAATTTTTTAATATTTTATAAGGTTTTAAAGGCTATTTCTTCAGTCTTAAGTAAGTAACATAGCGAGATGTGTGTTTTTATAATAAAAGGATATTATTAAATCTCATTTAGAAATACGAATTACCTTTTAATAAAGAGATAAATTTCTTTATCCTTCTATTTATTCCGTCAACAAAAGGACAAATTCACTGCTGGAGTATTTTCGCCGGGGGAAAAATTAATATAGCGCGACAAGAAGAAGAAAGAGAAGAAGAGAGAGAAATTTCATGAAACAAAGAAGCGGTCATAAAGGAATGGAAGGTATTAACAGTGCGAGAGATAGAACGCGAGCAGTCAGATGGAAGGATTTCAGGGTGGTTTCCTTGGAGAAGCAAAGGGCTGTAGGTGGTCTAAATCCGGCAAACCGCCTCCATTAGAATTTCAGAGAGAGAAAGAGAGAGAGAGATTAACAACCCTTTGCCTGCCCTTCTCACCGCGCGATATCCTAATGTACACCGGATACTTGAAACCCCTTTCCACGAGACGTTCGTGGCTGTCGCTACGAGAGTGGGCAAATATTATCGCGCGATAAGAACTTGTTACTCGCGGGCGTTAAGTGTAAAATTACGTCGAGAGGCGCGCGTTGTACGCACGGATTAATATCCCGGGAGCTAACGATCCCGTGACAGCGATTTTCTCGAGAACGCAGTTGCATTTTAAGTTGCGAGAGAGAACGGCTCGTTTACATCGAGATCTGAATTTCGAAGTTCCACTTTAAATATTCAGATACCCTGTATTATATGTATATATATGCGACGGCCGGCCACGTTTGTAATACGGAAAACGGGAGGAAAGATCACCGCGACCATCACGGTGGTAGTGCTCGAAGAAAAGACCGGGCGGTAGCCCCGAGGAAGGAAGACCGGGAGATATATTAACTCTCACGGACTGCCGAGATATATGTAAGCTTTTATGGACCATTCTGCGGCGCGTGAGCCAGACATTAATGTTAATGGCACCCGATATTAATTAACGATGAACAAAAATGAGTGAAATAGTATTCGAAATAAAAAAATATAAATATCTACGTATGCTGATTTTTTTTTTGATTGTCTTAAATAATTAATTAATAATATATTATATAGAATTACATTAAATATATAATAATTACATAAAATATTTTTATATATTTTTATATTTTATTTTTATTAGAATTATATGTATTACTTACATATAATTAAAAATGAAATATTTTTAAATATTTATATATATATATATATATATATATTTTTTTTTATATATTTTATATATAATTAAATAATGTATTTTTATATATTATATATACAAAATATTTTTATATATATTTATATTTTTTATTTATCTGATATTGTCTGTGGACAGTAAAATATATGACTGTTATTTTTACAAATTTTTACAAAATTGTTTGCAGAATTTTTAGAAAAGATATAAAACATGATTACTTTTGAAATCTATGCACAGAAAGTGTTATTTTTGTGTTACTTTCGTCATTATTTTTTCATTATTTTTTCATTATTTATTTTTTCATTGTAATATTGTGTTTGAAATTTTTGATATAAAACATTATTATTATACACAAATTTCTTTAATTTTTTAAATAAAATCTATTTGCATTAACTTTTAAAGAAAATTACTGTCTCTTTCCTAATTTTTGTAATCGATCTTTAGGATTATGTAGTATCTTTGCATTAAATGGAATACATTCTCAATCTCATAATATGAAATATACATCAAAAGATTAAAAGATAGATAATATATCCAAACAACAAGTTATTTTCTTAATTAATACAAATAAAAAAAATAAAAAAGTTTTAATCAAAAAAACTTGGCACTGCTAACTTTCAAATTAAAAGTCAAAGTATATATTAAAATCAACAAATAATAAATTTAATGTAGATCTAAATTTAATTTAGAATTATATTTAATTTAGTTATATCAATAACCGCAATGCAAATGTATTAAAGAAGACATTAATTTTAGCATATTGTTTAATTTAGCAGCGCCAAGTTTTTTTAATTAAAATTTTTTAATTTTTTTTATTTGTATTAATTTTTAACTTCTTAATTAATTTCTAAGAGAACTTTAATTTTTTTATTAATTTTTAATTTTATGTTTTTTGTGTTTTGTATTATCTTTTTTTTATTAAACATTCAGGACATATATGTAGTTATTGGATATGTGGTTATAGAAATATACAGGGTGAGGAAAAAATATGGAACCATAAAAAATTTGGAAAATATAAGTTTTACAGAAAATTGTTTCCAATAAAAGTTGTGGGGTTTAAAAAGATCTATTTACTGATCTTATCAGTTTGTATTTCGATGGCGTCGCCAAGTCAGGACGAAGTCACCTTGAATTTTTTTAAATGGAAATCCATATTTTTTATTACATATTTTTGTAGCCCTTGTCGAGATCTTTTCAAACCACTATAATAAAGTATTTTTTCATTAAGTATTTTTCGAGTTATTTATATCTTAATCTGACATATTTTGATATAAAAAATGAAATATCTTGTAAAATATTAGTTTTCGATAATCTTACCGTAATACTTTTGTGTACAGAAGATTTGATTAAATATATATAAATTTAGCAAAATACGCTGTTTGAAGTTTATTGTCGCGATATAATTACATATTATTTGTGAAAGTTAATTACTTATTAATAATATTAATGATATAAAATTAAATAAATTTAGAAAGTGTAGCTCTTTTTATAGTAGTGACGAGTATCTTCGCAGAAGAAAATAAATCACAAGTGCAGTGCAGTAGATGAAGAATAATGGTTCGGCAAAAGTGGGTAATTTAAATTATTTGCGTTGATGATATTTATGATCAGGTCACCAATCACAAATACGCAAGCGCGTTATGTATCGCTCGATTCGAACTGCATGATACAAACGTTTCAGTCCGTCAAGAACGCCGTGCACGAATAGTTGGCCCGAGAGCACGCGTAGTATATATATAATATATAAGAAATAATTGTCACAGTTGCAATTTTTAATCAAACAAAAGATATAGAAAATATATATAGTCTGGTAAAACTTGACGCACATGAATAACAAAACTACAGATTTATAATTCAGTAATTTCCTGGTTGTTTATAATTTTCTCGAACAATAATTATACATTGCACTTTTCTTTTCATTTAATTGCTTTTTTACTAGGGTAAATTAAGAGGAATTACAGAAGGAGAGATCGATAACATTTATTTTATTGTTCGATATAACCGAATGCATATGTGTCAGTTCAAGTCGTTCGGCTTTCATGGGAAAAAGTGAATATTTATTAACCAAAAGTTTTATAATTTGGTGATGGGTAAGATACATCGTGATTGGTTACAAAAGAAATTTTGAAAAGTAGTGTTAGATGAGATCTCATGATTGATGTACTAAACAAATTTCAAAAAAATAATATACGTAAGAAAACAGATTCGATTGACACATTATCATTATCCAGACTATCGATAAAATCACTATTCATAGCTGAACCGGTAAAGATTGCTCTGAAATTGATTGAGTGCAAGTATTTACAGAAAAAAAATTATTATGTCAAAAACGGTATTATATGTTTTACTAAAAGTGTTAATATTATCGAGAGCGAGTATGATCAGACTCATCGGACCCAGACTCCGTAACGGTAAGAAATTGCTTTGTTGAATAAAATTAAATGATATTATAGCTAATAGTCCATTTGGGTAATTAAAACTATATATGAGAGATAATAAAATATATGTATTGTATAATAACATAAAACTATATAACATAAAACAGTAAAAACTAGAAAAGTATGTTATAAAAAATAATGTTATAAAAAAAGTATAAATCTTGAAAATTTTATTTATATATGGATGTTATATAGTACAAAATTAAGCTTAATTAAGATGGTGTATTAATACTTGATTATATTATCTGTTTAAAAATAAATATTTTTTGCATCAATAAGATTTTCTGTTTATTCTTCGTTAAATTAATACATATGATTAGGTACACTTGAATTGATTTTCATGTGATTTTTTTTTAAATTACTAAGACCTCTTTATTTTTTTAAATGTTTATAACCATTTATTAATATAATATTAATTAGTAGAATAAGATTTGTGCTAAATTAGTTTTTATTTAACAAATTTAATTTAGAAAATCAGTATCACTTTTCTTAATGTTAAAGATAATTATATATGTATATACATATATAATAGAATAGAGCTACTAAATATCGAAACAAAGTCAAGTATCGGTTTAATGGAATTTCGAGTTGTACCAATTAACCCTAACAATAAAGCCAATGGTTATAGAAATCAACAATATACATAACCAACCAATTTTTTGCTACGCCTTTGACTTTATATATAATTTTAACTATACATATATCTTTTATATAGCTATATATATGCATACGATCTTACCTAAGTAATGTAGGTTAATTATAACATCATGTTTTTCAGAATTCGTTTATTTATTAAAAAATGTAACAATAACCAAAAAAAAATTCGACAAAAGTTTAAGTACAAAAATTTATATAATTTCTATGACCTTAAAAAGACAATATTTATAATATTTATATTCTTAAAGAACAAACATTATTGAAATTTCAATGATAACAAATAAATTTTTGAAAAGCAACCACGTTAAGGTAAAATCATTCATTTAGAGAAGTTAACTAACTTACCGTAAAAAAACCAAGTCATTAAGCAAAATTGTTTCAACAATTGAAAAGAATTACACTTTCATGTATTATTTGCTAAGAGAAGCGGTTATGAATTCTTAGTAACCCCTATTAACTTATTCTGCGTGACTTTAAGCTATCACACACAAATTGACATCATAACAGTCTGAATCAACGAGCATCGAGCATTGAATCACCACATATTGATTTATATAACATGCTCATTGATCCAAACGATCTTATTGACGCCTATTTGGTGCAGCATAGCTCTTTCTCTTTGATATAAGAATCATGTTTAATATGCAAGAAGATGTCTTGAAAAACAATAAAAACAGATTTGAAAAGAAACTACACTATAACTACATTGTATTTAACACATCATCAATTAGGAGAGATATAAAGAAAATTATTAAACCGATATGATTAAACAAACAAGAAATTTCATGGCAATTTTACTTATTTGTACATATATTATTTATCATTAAAAGAACCAGAAGTAGCCGCGTTTCAGGCCCAGCAGTGCTTACTTAATTCTTTTCGTATGTTAAATTTTATCAAGGATATTCCAGTATCCGATAACAACGATTCATCATTCACAACGAGTCATCTTGATAGTGTGAGTGCAAGAAACAAAATTTATGAAATTCCATTTGCAAATATGTCTGTAATCTCAGAATCTATTGGTAAGTTGCAAAGAAATGCATAAATCGTTAAAAAGAAAAATCTGCGACAAAAAGATTGTAAATATACTTAATTTACATTTAAGAGAGAGTAAAAACAAACTCTAAGAAAAAATATCTTTCAACAGCGAGAAGAATTATGTAAATATCATTTTACCGCAGAAGAGAAAAAAAAATCCACATATTGTATGTAAAGTTATTCAAGATTTAATATAAAGTATAATTATATTATTTAATTTTGCTATTTTTTTTTAGAACAATCGCAAATATTATACTTCTGATTTTTTAATCAATAAGATAATTCCGAAAAACGTTTAATGCTTTATTAAAAACTGTATTTGTTTCTGTTCTGGATTAACAATTATTTTTTTGAGTCTTATAAAATACGCAAACTTTTTTGTATTATTATATTATTTTAAAAGTTAACACTTGCTGTGCTGATTTCTATATTTTATAATTTACCTCTATTTCCTTTTCTTGCTTTTATTTTTATTTTAAATTGTTTTTTTCCGAATTACTGAAATAATCGATTAATGTTCTTGTATATAATTATGCCAATATGTATAATTTAAAAATTTCTAGAAAGCATTTTGAGCAAACCAACATCTCCCAGAGCATTTGTAGAGTTCCATAATGGATTTCTAATGAAGAAAATGACATTTCTGTGATTGACATTCAGGTAAGAAATCTAAGTTTTCAGTCTGTATTTTTTTTTTAATTCAACGATACATACATATAAAAACGTTGATTCAGTTAATTTTACTAAATATAAAAAGGCCAAAATATTATTTTTTTTACAGATGGAACCAACCTATATTTACAAGGAAAGTAATACAAGGATATACAGTGCAGTGTTGGTTCATCGAGAACCAAAAAAAGATTTAAATTTGCAATGACAAAAATATCTCAGCTACAATATTGGAGTGCACGGTGCATAATCTAAAACCTAACACGACGTACTTCTTTCAAGTACAAGCGCATACGAAAGTTGGTGCTGGCCTTTACACAGATTTGATTGATGTATCGACTACGCACGAAAATCCAATGCCGCAATTATTGATAGTATCGGAAAATGATATCCATATATGGGATGTGGATTCAAATACCAACGTTAAGCTCGTGAAGGAAAATAACGTAATAGATGTCACTTATTCGATAGCGGAACATAAAATTTATTGGAGCAACGTTATGAGAGAAATAAAAATATTGGATATAAATGAAAACAAAATTACAAAAATAGCTAAGCTTCAAAGTATTGCGTACCATCTCTGCATTGACTGGGTAGCAAGAAATCTGTACTGGATAGAATTAGATAATTTAAATTTTGGTAACATCATAAAGTTCGACTTAACAATGTAGGAAAATGGCATAATCAAATATAATAAAATTTCGGAAATAAAATCCTAAAAAGTTTTTTTCCCTTTAAATGTAATACCATCTAGAGAGTATGTTAACTTTCATCCAAATGAAATAATTGAACAATATTTTCATTAAAGATTTGTATTATTTAATTTTTCAATAATTTTATATGGCTTTATAATTAAGATCAAAAGTTATAAAAAAATAATAAATTAACACATTTAATTATAGGAATTTTAAATATTTACTACATATAAAAGATTTTTCTGCTATTGTTATAATAATGTACTATAATAAGTAACATAATACATATATTTTTTAGAATTTTACATTGGATAAATTACACTATGCATAATGAACTTCAGATAATGCAATCGGATCTCGATAGAAGAAACGCTCGAATATTTAAGAAAACTTTATTTGTTATATGCCCTTTCTCACGGGCAAATAATTTTATTTTTGACATAAAAATTGTCGACATGAATACTAAGAAGCCGCTAATTTTCTGGCTAGTGGACAAGCTCTTGTTTGTGATAGACATTAACGTTTCTATGTGCAATTTGATTTTACAAGCTAAAGAAATCCACGAAACACATTTCCAATCTTTAACGATTGACAAGACAAACATTTACATTTCTGGATTTAACAATGATATATATGTTTTGAAAAAAAGTATGCATTTCTCGAGAGCATAAATGCATTCAAATACATCCAAAAAATAAAAACTCCCTCGAGTCAATTGTATGCTTTCGGTAAATCTTTGCAATCGTATCCTCCGATAAGATGTCTGACACCTGACAAAAAAATTACAACGTAAAACCACTGATTGTAACGACGAACAGCATCATCGTAGATCTCTCGGAACCGGTCTTCAAAAGTGGATGCAAAAGATACAATTTACCTACCACTCTATACACCATCTACATAAGCTATTGTTTGGACAATGAACTTAACAAATTCGATAATTTCACCGTGCAGACGTACAATCGATACTACGAAATTCAGAATTTAACGCCGTTTACAGAGTACGAGTTACAGCTAGCCCTAAGCAATTTTTACTCTGATCGGTTATCGATGGACCTGTTATTCGGGTCGAAAGTGATACTGAGAACTGAACCGAGCAAGCTCAACACATCAGAAGATGTGATAGTTCGGGCTCTGACGCCTATTACAGCGGCGGTTTATTGGGTGCCGCCCAAGAAAGTGAACTGCATGCCCGCGGTCTACGAAGTATACTGGACGTTAATTATTTTTGTACAAAATACGGGACAGATAAACGATGTCTTACTTATTAATAAAACCGAACATAAGATAGACTTACTTGTCACGAGAATCAAACCGTTGATACCAGGACAGAAATACAGGGTACATGTACGCGTGTATCCAACGAACTGCAACGATCATTATGAAGACAGTTTGAGCACAACTTTGTACACGTATCCGGAACCAAACAATATAACTTTGATCGAGGTTAGTATAAACAGTATGAATGTCTCGTGGATTTCTAACATTAATTTGACAATTGAGTCCGTATTGGAATACAAAAATAATAAGATTGAGACACAGAAGTGACAAATTGCAAACAATTCTAAGCAAAATAATGAAGGAGAAGTAATGTATTATATAAAAAACTTACTACCAGAAACTCTATACGAGTTTCGTTTGATACTGAAATACCCCAAGGAAAACTTTATATGGCCGTCTGATGGAAGATTTATTTTTCAACACTGACACGTAAGCAAATAAAAATATTACAACATTATATGCTTATTTTAGATATAAAAATGCTTACAAAATTTAAAAGCTTAATAATTTTTAATAATAAAGTTATAAGTAAAAATAAGTCTTTCAATAAAGTGAAGATATTAATAGTATATTTTTGCGTAACAAAGGTGATATTTCAAGCAGTTCTGGAATATACAGTGTAATTACGCAATATTACCAATATATTATATCAAGCCTTGTCGCTATGGTTATTGTAATTTTGATCTGCTACATTTACTATTGTAAGTATATTTAATACACATTTAAGTCTTTAATTGCAAAAAGAGATTATATCTAATGTGTTGTAGTATATAGAGATTTTCTAAGAAAAATTAATTTACTTATTGAAAAAGCGATGTGTAAATTTCGCTATGCATATTATTAGATAAGTATATATAAATATATAATTTTATAACAGTGCATCAACAACCCAAAAAAAGTAACAAGCAAGTTTTATCACCGATAATGACCGATACCGAATTAGCGATTCTACATAAGATGCCTAACGGCCTAACCATCCAATTCAATATGTCAAACAATCCTGTGTTGCAATACGATTCAGATGAATATGTACTGATCAAAATCACACGTGAGCAAATCAGACTAAAAAAACTTTTAGGCAGCGGCGCATTCGGAATGGTAAAAATTAATTCTTTTGATGCAATGTTATACGTTATTAATTTCTAGATCAACATAAATTGAAACAGATACGCATTTCTCGATAAAAATAATTATAACGTTTTATACAAGATTATAATGCAAAATTTTTGTGAGATAATATACACATGCACTATATTATATATTTTTCGTTAAATCATTTAATAGATAAAATGGAATAATGTCACATGACATTAAACTATATTTTTTAATGAAGTATAAATTTAAATTAATTTCAAATATTTCGCAGGTATATCAAGGAAATGTAAAGAATTTAGAAAGAACGGGCATAGAGACACCTGCTGCCATAAAAATGCTTCGAGAAAATGCTTCTTCGCAAGAAAAAAAAATGTTTTTAGAAGAGGCCAGACTTATGAAGTACTTCCAACATAAACATGTGCTAAAATTGTTAGCCATCTGCTTAGACCCGGAATCTCCATCAATTGTGTTGGAATTAATGGAAACTGGTGATCTATTACAATATTTGAGAGATAGTCGAAAACTGCAACCGTCAGATTCACACGCTCTGCGTCTGCAAGATTTGTTCGCCATATGCGAAGATGTTGCGCGAGGTTGTCGCTATCTTGAAGATCTACGTTTCGTTCATAAAGATCTCGCATGTCGAAATTGCTTAGTATCCGCGAGAGATCGCGAAAACCGTGTCGTCAAAATCGGTGATTTTGGATTAACTAGAGATATTTACAACAGTGACTATTACCGCAAGGTAAATACAATTATTTAAAAAAAATAGAATTTTTAAAAAATGTTTGTGTGTTCCTTTTTTTGTCGTAATAATATAGTACATTTTTACTTTAAATAGAAGATTTAAGTAAAATAAATAATTTCTATTTATACATATAAAGCAAAAGATAATTAAACGTTTTTCATTTTAGTATGAATACTCTAAAAACGGACAACTTGAACCAGAAGATTAACTTCGCTGAAATCACATGTTTTAGAAAGGACAAGGTCTGCTTCCTATTCGCTGGATGGCACCAGAATCTTTGGTGATCGGAATATTTACTTCCCAGAGCGACGTTTGGTCATTCGGGGTTATAATGTGGGAAATTACATCGATGGGTGAGCATCCCTACACTGGCAAGGATAATTTGGATGTGATAGATTATGTACGCGCTGGAGGCAGGTTGCCGATGCCTCTAAATTGTCCACCGACTTTGTACGAGTTGATGCTGAATTGCTGGAGTTCAGCGAATGATAGACCAAACTTCAAACTTTGTCTCAAAAATATTATAGCTCTAAGAAATAATATAGAAGATACATTACTGAGTCCAATGGATATTATTTAACCGATAAAATTAAATTAATTAATGATGTTATTTTTCAAATGATCCAATGAGAACCTCAACGTAAGAAAAATAATTGTAAATAACTAATATTCTGCCGTTTTCAAGTTTAATCTCAATATGTTAGATTTATCAATAAAAATAAAGACATTTTTCAATCATACTATACGAAAAATTTTGATGATTAGAAAGCACAACACTTGTTCTTGCAGCAGTAAACAACATAATGCTGATGCTAGTACTTTCAAATAATTGAAACGAAATCTCTTTCTCTAATGGTTCTGATTACTACAATTATCGGTAGATTGCTACAGTAGTTTTAGAAATAATGTCTATTTCATATTATATTAGTACCTTTTTTATATTATATTATTTCTTACTTAAATGTTTAAATAAAATATACAATCATATTACATTAATATACATAACATTTTTAATATTAATACATAATATAGAAAATTATATTTTATAATGTGTACATTTTTTAAATTTTCTGAATTCTTTAATTCCCTCTTTTTTGTTTACTCAAAATCTGGATTGGGTTACGACGGAATTGATTTTAAGCGCAGAAATATTTTAAAAAATGCAGATAAAGAAGAGAATCACTCAAATTTATTATGAAGAAAAGATCACTCTCTTAAACACGATCAAATTCCGATTAAGCCCGATCAGCGATAAATTCAATGATTGTGAGATAGCAATTTTAAATTTGTATCGTTCCTAATCTCTTCTCTCCCATATATCAAACAACAAAGAAATTAATAATTACATCTCTATTAATGAAAAAATTCTGCAAGTATCGTTGAGCCGATTAAATTAATCGGAATTTGATCTAGAGGTGAACTCTCACACGACTTATATCTCGCCCGATGATCGTTTCCGAATTATTTCACGTACTGTAACATATATGTATATGCGCGGAATATTAAATTATATAAATATTTTAAATTATAGATTATTTATCTATTAAACGATTGATATATCACAAAGCTCTTCGTTATAAGTTAATTACTCGATCCTGCGATTTGATTGATTGTTTAATTGCGCGTTTTCAATCCGAATCATATTTAGATCATCGAAAAGTTGAACGATAAAGTATTGGACAAAACATATTTAACTTTAAATATTGTTAAAGAAATAATTATTGCCCATAAAGAGAGATAGCAACAACATGATGATTTATTATTTTAGACTTCTGTCATTACGCGCTTTCTTTACTTGATTAAATATATAAATTACGCGAAATACGCTCTTTGAATTGTCGCCATATATGTAGTTACATCGTATTTCTGAAAGTTAATTACTCATTAATAATATCAATAATATAAAATTAATAAATTTTGTAGTGTAACTCTTTTTAAAGTAGTGACGAGTATCTTCACAGAAGAAAATGAGTTACAAGTGGAATGTAGTAGATGAAAAATAATGGTTCGGCAAAAATGCGTAATTTAAATTATTAAGGTTGATGATCTTTATGATGGTCTCTAATCACAAATACACAAGCGCGTTATAAGTCGCTCGAATCGAACCGTATGATATTAACGCTTCAGTCCGTCAAGAACGCCGTGCATGAACAGTAGGCCCTCAAGTGCACGCATTGTATTTATATATATATATATATATATATATATATATATATACTTTCATGGAAAAAAAGTGAGCATTTATTAACCAAAAGTTTTATAATTTGATATGTAAGATGCATCGTGATTGGTTATAAAAAGATATTTTGGAAAGTAGTTTTAGAAGAGATCTAATGATATAAGCAAATGTTGATTCAGTTAGCACAACGGTATTATCCAGAATATAGACAAAATCACTATTCATAGTTAACTCCTCAAGGATTGCGCGGAAACTGATTGAGCGCCAGTATTTACAAAAAAAAAAGAACAACATTATCATGTCAAAAACGATATTATGTGTTTTATTAAAAGTGTTAATATTAGCGAAAGCGGTTAACATGTCAAAGTATCCGGATTCAGACTCCATACAGGTAAGAGATTGCTTTGTTGAATAAAATTAAATGTTATTATAGCTAATAGTTCATTTGGGTAACTAAAACTGTATATAATAATAAAATATATGTATTGTATAATAATAACATAAAACTATATAAAGCATTAGAAGAATATGTGTAATGTTATGAAAAAAAGGAATAAATAAATGTTGAAAATTTTTTTTATAGATGAATGTTATATAATACAAAATTAAGCCTAATTAAGATGGTGTATTAAAACTTGATTATATTATCTTTGTGTTTAAAAATAAGTATTTTTAACATCAATAAGGTTTTCTGTTTACTCTCCGCTAAATTAATACATACATATGGTTAGATATGATTGGTTAGATATACTTGAACTGATTTTTATGTGATTTTTCTTCAATTATTAAGACCTCTTTATTTTTTGAAATATTTATAACCATTTATTAGTATAATATTAATTAGTATAATAAGATTTCTACTAAATTAGTTTTTGTTTAACAAAATTAATTTAGAAAGTCAGTATCACTTTTTTTAAGGATAGTTATATGTATATGTATATACATATACAGGGTGATTCAAAAGAACCAGATGTCCTTGAAATGTCATATTCTTGAGCGAATTCTGAGATAACTATTCCTTTTACAAAATTTTGTCCAAAGGTTAGCTTTTGAGTTATAATTGAAAATAGTTACCTACTTACAAGTTTGATACAATGGGCAGACAAGGACGGCGCATCGCATCACGAGACTCACTTCACAATTTTACAATAAATATCACTGGAAACATTAATGTTTTTACCGTAATACTTTATTATAACTTGCAAATATCAATTTCCAAATTAAGGCATAAAATTCCACGATAAATGATATTTATAGTAAAATTGTGAAGTGCGTCTCGTAACGCGTTGTGCCGTCCGTGTAAGTAACTAACTATTTCCAATTATAACTCAAAAACTAAGTTTCGGACAAAATTTTGTAAAAGAAAAGACCGTCTCAGAATTCGCTCAAGAATATGACATTTCAAAGACATCAGGTTATTTTGAATCACTCTGTATAACAGAACAGAGCTACTAAATATCGAAACAAGATCGAGTATCGGTATAATAGAATTACGAGTTGTATCAATTAATAATGAAGCCTAATAATGAAGCCAATCGTCACAGAAATCAACAATATACGTCTCCAATCAATTTTTTGCTACGCCTTTGACTTTATATATAATTTTAACTGTACATATATTTATTATATAGCTATATATATGCATACGATCTTACCCAAGTAATGTAGGTTAATTATAACGTCGTGTTCTTCAGAATTTGTTTGCGTTAAAAAAATATAACGATAACCGAAAAGAAATTCGACAAAAGTTTAAGTACAACAATTTATATAATTTCTATGATCTCAAAAAGACAATATTTATGACACTTATATTCTTAAAGAACAAACATTATTGAAACTTCAACGATAACAAATAAATTTTTGAAAAGCAGGTATGTTAAGATAAAGTCACTTATTTAGAGAAGTTAACTAACTTACCGTAAAAAAACCAAATCGTTAATCGTTAAAATTGTTTCAACAATCGAAAAGAACTACACTTTTATGTATTATTTGTTAAGAGAAGCTGTTATGAATTCTTAGTAACTTATTCTACGTGGCTTTGGGCTATCACATACTGACGTCATAACAGACCGTCTGAATCGACGAACATCGAGCATTGAATCACCACATATTGATTTATATAACATGCTCATTGATCCAAATCCGATCTTATTGACCCCTATTTGATGCAACATAGCTCTTTCTCTTTGATATAAAAATCATGTTTGATATGCAAGAAGATGTCTTGAAAAACAATAAAAACAGATTCGAAAAGAAATGTAACACATTGTATTTAACACATTATCAACCAAGAGTATAAAGAATAATATCAAATCGATATGATTAAACAAACAAGAAATTTTATGGCAGTTTTACTTATTTGTACATATATTATGTAACATTAAAAGTACCATAAATAACCGTGTTTTTGGCCTAGCGATGCTTACTTAATTCTTCTCGTATTTAATACTTTATCAAGGATATTCCAGTATCCGAGAACAACGATTCATCATTCACAACGAGCCATCTTGATAGTGTGAATGTAAGAAACAAAATTGATGAGATTCCATTTGCAAATATGTCTGTGATCTTAGAATCTCTTGGTAAGTTGAAAAGAAATTCATAAATCGTTAAAAAGAAAAGTCTACGACAAAAAATATTGTAAATATAATTTACATTTAAGAGAGAGAGAGAGAGCAAAAATAAAATCTAAAAAGAAATATTTTTCAACAGCGAGAAAAATATAAATTTTATTTTGCCGCAAAAGAGACAGAAAAATCCACATATTGTATGTAAAATTATTCAAGGTTTAATATAAAACAGTTAATTATATTATTTAATTTTGCTATTTTTTTAGAACAATAGCAAATATACTTCTGATTATTTAATCAATAAGATTTTCTGAAAAACGTTTAATGCTATATTAAAAACTTTGTATTTGTTTCTGTTCTGGATTAACAATTACTTTTTTGAATTTCATAAAACACGTAAATTTTTTTATATTATTTTGTTATTTTAAAAGTCAACACTTGTGCTAATTTCCATGTTTTGTAACTTATGTTTATCTTTTTCTTGCTTTTATTTTTACTTCAAATTGTTTTTTTTTGAATTATTAGATAATCAAGTTAATATTCCTGTATATAATTTTGCCAATATGTGCAATCTTAACATTTTTAGTAAGCATTTGGAGCAAACCAACATCCCCAGAGCATTTGTAAGTTCCATAATGGATTTCTAAATGAAGAAGACAACATTTCTGTGACATTCAGGTAAAAAATCTAAGTTCTCAACCTGTATATTTTTAAATTTAACGACACGTACATATAAAAACGTTGATTCGGTTTTAATTTTACTAAATATAAAAAAGCCAAAATATTATTTTTTTTTTTGCAGATGGAACCAACCTGGATTTATAGAGAAATTAATACAAGGATATACAGTGCAGTGTTGGTTCATCGAGAACCAAAAAAGATTCAAATTTGCGACAACAAAAATATCTCAGCTACAATATTAGAGTGCACGGTGCACAATGTAAAACCTAACACGACGTACTTCTTTCAAGTACAAGCGCATACTAAAGTTGGTTCTAGCCTTTACACAGATTTGATTAATGTATCGACTACGCACGAAAATCCAATACCGCAATTATTGATAGTATCGGATAATGATATCCATATATGGGATGTGGATTCAAATACCAACGTTAAGCTCGTGAAGGAAAATAACGTAGTAGATGCCACTTATTCGATAGCGGAACGTAAAATTTATTGGAGCAACTCTATGACAGAACTAATGATATTGAATATAAATGAAAACAAAATTACAAAAATAGCTAAGCTTCAAAGTATTGCGTACCATCTCTGCATTGACTGGGTAGCAAGAAATCTGTACTGGATAGAATTAGACAATTTAAATTTTGGTAACATCATAAAGTTTGACTTAACAATGTGGGAAAATGGCATAATTAAATATAATAAAATTTCAGAAATAAAAATCTTATCTTATATTAAGCCTTTAACTGTACTACCATCTAGAGGGTATGTAACTTTCATCCAATATTTTCATTAAAGATTTGTATTAATTTGTAATTTTTCAATAATTTTATATAGCTTTATAATTAAGATCAAAAGTTATAAAAAAATAATAAATTAACACATTTAATTATAGGAATTTTAAATATTTACTATATATAAAAGATTTTTCTGCTATTGTTATAATAATGTACTATAATAAGTAACATAATACATATATTTTTTAGAATTTTACATTGGATAAATTACACTATGCATAATGAACTTCAGATAATGCAATCGGATCTTGATAGAAGAAACACTCGAAACTTACAAAAAAATTTATCTATTGTGTGCTCTCTCTCACACAATATGTCATATATTGTTGACACAAAGATTGATGACATGAATACTAAGAAGCCGCTAATTTACTGGCTAATGGAAGATCTCTTGATTGTGACAGACATTAACGTTTCTATGTGCAATTTGATTTTACAAGGCAAAGAATTTTTAGAATATTTCTGTTGTTTAATAATTGACAAGACAAATATTTACATTTCTATACTTAACAAAGATTATATATATGTTTTGGAAAAAAAGTATGCACATCTCGAGAGCGTAGACGCATTCAAATACATCCAAAAAATAAAAACGTCTTCCGAGATTCGTCAATTGTATGCTTTCGGTGAATCCTTGCAATCGTATCCTCCGATAAGATGTCTGACACCTGACAAAATAGTTTACAACATAGAAGTATTGATGGTAAAGCCAACAAGTATCATTGTAAATCTTCCGGAACCGGTCTTCAAGAATGGATGTAAAAGATACAACTTACCTACAACTCTATACACCATCTACATAAGCTATCGTTTGGATAATGAGTCTAAAAAGTTCAATAATTTTACCGTGCAGACGTACAAGCGATATTACGAAATTCGGTATTTAACGCTGTTTACAGAGTACAAGTTACTGCTAACCCTAAGCAATTTTTACTCTGATCAGTTATCGATGGATCCGTTATTCGGCTCAGAAGTGATACTGACAACTAAACCGATCAAGCTCGACGCACCGGAAAATGTGACAGTTGAGGCTCTGACACCTACTATAGCGGCAGTTTATTGGATGCCGCCCAAGAAACTGAGATCCGTGCGCGTGATCTACGAAGTATCAACATCAATTAAACAATTGGTAACCATTACGCGACAGATAAGCCAGTTCTCTCCTATAGATAAAACCAAATATATGATAGGCAATACATTTTACACAATAATTGAACCATTGACACCAGGACAGAAATACACGGTGTATGTACGCGTGTATATACCGTTTAACGATTATTATAGTGACAGTTCGAGTAAAACTTTGTACATGTATTCGCAACCAAACAATATAATTTTAAGCGATGCTAGCATAAACAGTATGAATATCTTGTGGATACCTAGCGTTAATTTGACAATTAATTACGTATTGGAATACAAAAATGTTAAGATTGAGAGACAGAAGTGGCAAATAGCAAACAATTCTAAGCAAAATAATAAGGGAGAAGTAATGTACTATATAAAAAACTTATTACCAGAAACTCTATACAAGTTTCGATTGATATTGAGATACCCCAAGTATCAGAAAGACTTTATATGGCCATCTGATGAAAGATTTATTTTTTCAACACTGAGTAGCAACACAAGTAAGCAAATGAAAATATCATAACATTGTATGCTTATTTTAGATATAAAAATGCTTACAAAATTCAAAATCTTAGTAATTTTTAATAATAAAGTTATAAGTAAAAATAAGTTTTTAAATAAAATAAAGATATTAAGAGCATATTTTTGCTTAACAAAGGTGATATTTCAAGCAGTCCTGGAATATACGGTGTAGTTACACAATATTACCAATATATTATATCAAGCCTTGTCGCTATGGTTATTGTAATTTTCATCTACTACTATTGTAAGTATATTTGATATCCATTTAAGTTTTTAATTGTATAAAGAGATTATATCTAATGTATTGTAGTAGATAAAGATTTTCTAAGAAAAGTTAATTTACTTGTCGACAAGGCGATATAAATTTTGCAATGTATATTATTAGATAAGTAAATTGCAATTTTATAACAGATCGACAACGCAAAAAAAGTAACAAGCAAGTTTTGCCTCCGACAATGAGCGACATCGAATTAGAGACTTTACATGAGATACCCAACGTTCCTAATGTTCAACTCAACACGTTATACAATCCTATGTTAGAATATAATTCGGATAAATATGCACTGACCGAAATCAAACGTGAAGAAATCAGACTAGAAAAACTTTTAGGCAGCGGCGCATTCGGAATGGTAAAAAATAATTTTTTCAATATAATCAAATAACAACTCTCCGCGCATTTATTTCTGCGTCCGTCTCTTATTCGCCTGTTTTACAATCTTCATATTATTTTATATTAGAGTCTTTTTACTCAATGTTTCTATTTAATTTGTTCAATGCAATGTTATACGCTATTTATTTCTAGATGAACAGAAATTGAAACAGATACGCATTTCTCGATAAAAATAATTATATGAATAACTTCTTATAAGAGATAATAAGCAAAATTTTTGTAAGATAACATGCACATGAACTCTATTATGTATTTTTCGATAAATTGTTTAATACAAAATAAAATGATATCACTTGACATTAAGCTATATATTTTTTAATGAAGTATATATTTAAATTAATTTCAAATATTTCGCAGGTGTATCAAGGAAAAGTAAAAAATTTAGGAAGACCGGACATAGAGATATCCGTTGCCATTAAAATGCTTCAAAAAAATGCTTCTTCGCAAGAGAAAAAGAAGTTTTTAGAAGAAGCGAAGCTTATGAATCACTTTCGACATAAACATGTGTTAAGATTGCTGGCCGTCTGCTTAGACGAAGATTCTCCTTTGATCGTTTTGGAATTAATGGAAACTGGTGATCTGCTACAATATTTGAGAGATAGTCGGAAGTTGCAACTGTCAGATTCGCACGCTCTGCGTCTGCAAGATTTGTTCGCCATGTGCGAAGATGTTGCGCGAGGCTGTTGTTACTTGGAAAATCTGCGTTTCGTTCATAGAGATCTCGCTTGTCGAAATTGCTTAGTATCCGCGAGAGATCGTGAGAACCGTGTCATCAAAATCGGCGATTTTGGACTAGCTAGAGATGTTTACAAGGATGACTATTATAGCATGGTAAATACAATTATCGTAAAAAAATAAAATTTTTTAAAAATGTTTGTGTGTTCTTTTTTTGTCGCAATAATATAATACATTTTTACTTTGAGTTGAATTTAATCAAAATAGATTAATTCTATTTATATAAAGTATAAAGCAAGAGATAAGTGAACGTATTTTGCTTTAGCACGAAGACTCTAAAAATGAGCAACTTGAAGAAGATTAACTTCGTTCAAATCACATGTTTCAGAAAGGACAAGGTCGGCTTCCTGTTTGCTGGATGGCACCGGAATCTTTGGTAGTCGGAATATTTACTTCCCAGAGCGACGTTTGGTCATTTGGGGTTCTCATGTGGGAAATTACATCATTGGGTGAGCATCCCTACATTGGCAGAACTAATCTGGAAGTGATAGATTATGTACGCACTGGAGGTAGGTTGCCGATGCCTCTAAATTGTCCACCGACTTTGTACGAGTTAATGCTGAATTGCTGGAGTCCAGCGAATGATAGACCGAACTTCAAACTTTGTCTCAAAAATATTATAGCTCTAAGAAATAACATAGAAGATACCTTACTGAGTCCATTGGATATTATCTAACCGATAAAATTTAATTAATTAATGATGATATACTCCAAATGATCCAATGAGAAGTTTAACGTAGGAAAAATAATTGTAAATAACTAATATTTTACCGTTTTCAAGTTTAATCTTAATATGTCAGATTTATCAATAAAAATAAAGACATTTTTCAATCATACTTCACGAAAAATTTTGATGATTAGGAAGCACAGCACTTGTTCTTGCAACTGTAAACAACGTGATGCTGATGCTAGTATTTTGAAATAATTGAAACAAAATTTCTTTCTCTAATGGTGCTGATTACTATAATTATCGGTAGATTGCTACAATAATTTTAGAAATAATGTCTATTTCATATTATATTAGCACTTTTTTTATATCATATTATTTCTTACTTAAATGTTTAAATAAAATATACAATCATATTACATTAATATATATATAATATTTTTTAATATTAATACATAATATAGAAGAATTAAATTTTATAATGTGTACATTTTTTTAATTTTCTGAATTTTTTTATTCTTTTGACTTTTTTCTACTCAAAATCTGGCAGTACGATTGAATTGATTTTAAGCGCAGAAATATTTTTAAAAATACAGATAAAAAAGAGAATATAACAAATCACTCAAATTTATTGTGAAGAAAAGATCACTCTCTTAAACACGATCAAATACCGATTAAGACCGATCAGCGATACTTTTAATTGAGATAGCAATTTTAAACTCATAACTTTCCCAATCTCTTCTCTCCCATATATCAAACAACAAAGAAATTAATAATTACATCTCTATTAACAATGAAAAAATACTGCAAGTATCGTTGATGAGCCGATTAAATTAATCGGAATTTGATCTAAAGATGGACTGTCACACAGTCTATATTTTGCCCGGCAATCCGTCATTCGTTGCCGAAATATTTCACTATGACATATATATGCGCGGAATATTAAATTATACAAGTATTTTAAATTATAGATTATTTATTTGTTAAACGATTGATGTATCACAAAGCCCTTCGTTAAGTAAATTACTCGATCCTGCGATTTGATTGTTTAATTGCGCATTCTCAATCCAAATCATATTTAGATCGTCGAAAAGTTGAACGATAAAGTATCGGACAAATTTAACTTTAAATATTTTAAATATATTTAACTTTAAATATTGAAAAAAAATTATTATTGCCCATAAAGAGAGATAGCAACAACGCGATGATTTATTATTTTGGACTTCTGTCATTACGCGCATTCTTTACTTGATTAAATATATAAATTACGCGAAATACGCTCTTTGCAGTTTACTGTCGCCATATATGTAGTTACATATTATTTATGAAAGTCAATTACTCATTAATAATATTAATAATATAAAATTAAATAAATTTAGAAGGTGTAGCTCTTTTTAAAGTAGTGACAAGTATTTTCACAGAGGAAAATGAGTCACAAACGGAATGTAGCAGATGAAGAGATAATGGTTCGGCAAAAGTGCATAATTTAAATTATTAGGTTTGATGATCTTTATGATGGTCACCAATCACAAATACGCAAGCGCGTTATGTATCGCTCGATTCGAACCGCATGATACAAACGTTTCAGTCCGTCAACAACGCCGTGCACGAATAGTGGGCCCGAGAACACGCATAGAATATATATAATATAAAGAAATAATTGTAAATAGTTGCAATTTTTAATCAAACAAAAGATATAGAAAGTATATATAATCTGGTAAAACTTGATGAATAACAAAACTAAAGATTTATAATTCAGTAATTTCCTAGTTGTCTATAATTTTCTTGAACAATAATTATATATTGCACGTTTCTTTTCAATTGATTGCTTTTCTTATAGAAAGAGAGATTGATAACATTTTTTTGTTGTTTGATACAACCGAATACATACGTGTCAGTTCGTCGTTCGGTTTTCATGAAAAAAGTGAGTATTTATTAATTAAAAGTTTTATAATTTGATGATATGTAAGTTGCATCATATTGGTTGTAAAAGAAATTTTGAAAAGTAGCGTTAGAAGAGATTTCATGATTGATGTACTAAACAAATTTCAAAAAATGATATAAATAAGAAAACATCGATTCGATTAGCACATCGGCATTATCCAGAATATCGATAGAATCACTATTCATAGCTGAACCGCCAAGGATTTTGCGGAAATTGATTGAGTGCAAGTATTTACAAAAAAGAAAAACAAAGTTATTATGTAAAAACGGTATATGTTTTACTGCAAGTGCTAATATTAGCGAAAGCGGATATCATGTCAAAACCAAATTCAGACTTCATACAGGTAAGAAATTGCTTTATTGAATAAAATTAAATGTCATTATAGCTAATAGTTCATTTGGTAAAACTGTATATAATAATAAAATATATGTACTATATAATAATAACATAAATTCAAAATAAATTAATAAAGGCTCTTATGAATATATCATACGAAGGAGGGAAAAGGCAATTAAGAGCCAGCGCTGTAAATTGTGCGCATATGTTTTATTACAATCAAATTACATTGACATTTTAACTAACAATATGACGAAAAGCATAATCATAAAAAGCGTACGTTTCGGTCTTTTTTTGGACCATCATCAGCGCAATTACAAAGCAAATGAAATATATTAAATTAAATATGTAATAATAATAATATACAGAACAAGAGTGAGTCATCTATGTTGTCAGAAGGCAAATGTTATAATGAAAATATTTATATTATACTTATACGGATGTAATCGATAAATTGCCGAAACTTTGAATATCGCACCTTCTCATTTGTAAATATCCCTCTCTGTTCATATTTGTTTTATGTATCGTGCGATATGAAGAGACTTGACATTCTGTCTCAAATGTTCGTTGTTTGTAACATTTATCTTTTGTACAACATGTATGATTCACTCAAGTTCGATATATTTGTATTACCAATCGCTTTTTTAAAGTAGTATAATTTATTGGACAGTCTCTTTCTATCTCGAAGATTCATTGTATAACATTTGCCATTTGACAACATGGGTGACTCACTCTTGTTCAGTATATTATTATTATTATATTTTTAATTTAATATACATATTTCATTTACTTTGTAATTGTGCTGAAGATGGTCCAAAAAAGAACCGAAACATACGCTTCTTATGATTATGCTTATCATCACTTAGTTAAAATGTCAATGTAATTTGATTGTAATAAAACATATGCGCACAAATCACCGGCTAATAATTGACTTTTAATTGTCTTTTTGCTCCTTTGTATGAAATAACATAAATCTATATAACATAAAACACTAGAAGAGTATGCGTGATATTATGAAAAAAGGGGATGCATAATCTTGAAAATTTTGTTTATAAATGAATGTTTTATAGTACAAAATTAAGCTTAATTAAGATGGTGTATTAAAACTTGACTATATTATCTTTGTGTCTAGAAATAAGTATTTTTAGCATCAATAACATTTTCTGTTTATTCTCCGCGGAATTAATACATACATATAGTTAGGTACACTTGAATTGACTTTTATGTGATTTTCTTTAAATACTAAGAACTCTATATTTTTTAATATTTATAATCATTTGTTAGTATAATATTAATTAATATAATAAAATTTGAACTAAATTAGTTTTTATTTTACAAAATTAATTTAGTCATATCATTTTTTTTATGTTAAGAATAGTTACATATGTATATACATATATGGCATGTATACATGAACTTTATTTTTTTTCTAAGTATCTAGATGAACAGAAACAGTCAGTACTACTCGAAGTATAACAGAAAAAAAAAAAAACAAAGTCGAATATCGGTATAATGGAATTTCGAGTTTATCAATTAACCCTAACAATAAAGCCAATGGTCACAGAAATCAACAATATACGTCACCAACCAATTTTTTGTTACCCTTTGATTTATATATAATTTTAATTGTACATGTATCCATTATATATATATACATATACGATCTTCTCAGTAATGTAGGTTAATTATAACGTTCTTCAAAATTTGTTTGTGTTAAAAAATATAATGATAACCGAAAAAAAATTTGACAAAAGTTTAAGTACAAGAATTTATATAATTTCTATGATCTTAAAAGACAATATTTTTAACACTTATATTTTAAAGAACAAACGTTATTGAAACTTTGATAACAAATAAATTTTTGAAAAAAAATGTTAAAGTAAAGTCATTTATTTAAGAAGTTATTAACTTAACGTAAAAAACCAAATCATTAAACAACATTGTTTCAACAATCGAAAAGGATACACTTTCATGTATTATTTGCTAAGAGAAACGGTTATGAATTCTTAGTAACCCTTATTAATTATTCTGCTGACTTCGAGCTATCACACAAAATGACATCATAACAGACTGTCTGAATCAACGAGCATCGAGCATTGAATCACCACATATTGATTTACATAACATGCTCATTGATCCAAACGATCTTATTGACGTCTATTTGCAGCATAGCTTTTCTCTTTGATATAAAAATCATGTTTGATATGCAAAAATGTCTTGAAAAACAATATAAACAGATTCGGAAAGAGATATAACACACTGTATTTAACACATTATCAAATAGGAGTATAATGAAAATTATCAAACTGATATGATTAAACAAACAAGAAATTTATGGCATTTTACTTATTTGTACATATATTATGATCATTAAAAGTACCAAAAGTAACCGCGTTTTGGCCCAGTAGTGCTTACTTAATTCTTTCCGTATGTTATATTTATCAAGGATATTCCAGATTCAACAATAATTCATCATTCACAACAAGTCATCTTGATAATGTGAGTGTAAAAAGAAATTGATGAGATTCATTTGCAAATATCTCAAAATCTATTGGTAAGTTGCAAAGAAATGTATAAATAGTTAAAAAGAAAAGTCTACGACAAAAAATATTGTAATATAATTTACATTTAAGAGAGAGAGAGAGAAAAATAAAATCTAAAAGAAATATTTTCAACAGCGAGAAAAATATAATGTTGTGTGTTGTGTTTGGTGTTGCGTGTGCGTGTGCGTGTGCGTGTGCGTTGCGTGTGCGTGTGCGTGTGCGTGTGCGTGTGCGTGTGCGTGTGCGTGCGTGTGCGTTGCGTGCGTGTGCGTGTGCGTGTGCGTGTGCGTGTGCGTGTGCGTGTGCGTGTGCGTGTTGCGTGTGCGTGTGCGTGTGTGTATGCGTGTGTGTGTGTGTTGTGTGTGTGTGTGTGTGTGTGTGTGTGTGTGTGTGTGTGTGTGTGTGTGTGAGAGAGAGAGAGAGAGAGAGAGAGAGAGAGAGAGAATAAAAATAAAATCTAAAAAGCAATATTTTTTAACAGCGAGAAGAATATAAATTTTATTTTGCCGCAAAAGAGACAGAAAATTCACATATTATATGTAAAATTATTCAAGATTTAATATAAAGCAGTTAATTATAGTATTTAATTTTGCTATTTTTTTAAAACAATAGCAAATATATTTCTGATTTCTTAATCAATAAGATATTTCTGAAAAACGTTTAATGCTTTATTAAAAACTTTGTATTTGTTTCTGTTCTGGATTACCAATTACTTTTTTGAATTTCATAAAAACACGCAAATTTTTTATATTATTTATTATTTTAAAAGTCAACACTTGTGCTAATTTCCATGTTTTGTAATTTATGCTTATCTTTTTCTTGCTTTTATTTTACTTCAAATTGTTTTTTTTTTAATTATTGAGATAATCAAGTTAATGTTCTTGTGAATAATTTTGCCAATATATGCAATCTTAAAATTTTTAGTAAGCATTTGGAGCAAACCAACATCTCCCAGAGCATTTGTAGAGTTCCATAATGGATTCTAAATGAAGGAGACGACATTTCTGTGACATTCAGGTAAAAAATCTAAGTTCTCAGCCTGTATATTTTAAATTTAACGACACATACATATAAAAACGTTGATTCGGTTTTAATTTTACAAAATATAAAAAGCCAAAATATTATTTTTTTTTTTTTTAGATGGAACCAACTTGAATTTATAGAGAAATTCATACAAGGATATACAGTGCAGTGTTGGTTCATCGAGAACCAAAAAAGATTCAAATTTGCGACGACAAAATATCTCAGCTACAATATTGGAGTGCACGGTGCACAATGTAAACCTACACGACGTACTTTTTCAAGTACAAGCGCATACTAAAGTTGGTTCTGGCCTTACACAGATTTGATTATGTATCGACTACGCACGAAAATCCAATACCGCAATTATTGATGTATCGAAAATGGTATCCATAAATGGGATTGGATTCAAATATCACATTAATTCGTGAAGGAAAGAACGTAAAGATGTCACTTATTCGATGGCGGAACATAAAATTTATTGGAGCAACTTATAGGAGAACTAAGATATTGGATATAAATGAAACAAAATACAAAAATAACTAATCTTCAAATATTGCATAATCTCTGCATTGACTGGGTGCAAGAAATCTGTACTGGGTCGAAATAAGATTTTCGATTAACAAAGGTGAATCAGAAAGCTCGACTTAACAATGTGGGAAACTGACATAGTCAAATATAATAAGATTTCATAAAATTGTTCCTAATCCAAACTTTAAATATACTACCATCATAGGGTATGTTAATTTTCATCCAATTGAAATAATGAAAATATTTTCATTAAAAATTTGTATTAATTGTAATTTTTAATAATTTTATATGGCTTTATAATTAAAATCAAAAGTTATAAAAAATAATGAATTAACACATAATAAAATTTTAAATATTTACTATATATAAAAGCTTTTTTTG
The DNA here is from genome assembly GCA_009859135.1 of Formica selysi. Classification (NCBI taxonomy): domain Eukaryota; kingdom Metazoa; phylum Arthropoda; class Insecta; order Hymenoptera; family Formicidae; genus Formica; species Formica selysi. The sequence continues at coordinate 1,746,461 of CM020820.1, forward strand.
CTATTGTTTAATAATGTTCTATAATAAGTAAAATAATGCATATATTTTTAGAATTTATATTGGATAAATTACACTACAATGATGATAAACTGTTGTAATACAATCGGATCTTGATGGAAAAAACGCTCAAATGTTCAGAAAATTTATCTGTTATATGCCCTTTGCCACTGAAAATTTTCTTATCGACATAAAAATTGACGCATCAATACTAAGAAGCCGCTAATTTACTGGCTAACGCAAAGCTCTTCTTTGTGATAGACATTAACGTTTCTATGTGCAATGTGATTTTACATGCTAAAGAAATCGCCGAAAATATTTTAACTTTATGATGACAAAAAACATTTACATATTTACAGTTAACAATATATATGTTTTGAAAAAAAAGTATGCACTTCTCGAGAGCGTAGATGCATTCAAATACATGCAAAAAATGAAAATTCCCTCGTCAAATGTATGTTTTCGGTGAATCTTTGCAATCGTATCCTCCGATAAGATGTCTGACACCTGACAAAAAGTTTACAACATAGAAGTACTGAAGGTAACGGCAAACATATCATCGTAAATCTTCCGGAACCAGTCTTCAAGAATGGATGCAGAAGATACAACTTACCTACCACTCTATATACCATCTACATAAGCTATTGTTTGGATAATGAATTTAACAAGTCCGATCATTTGACCGTGCAGACGTACGAGCGATATTACGAAATTCAGAATTTAACGCCGCTTACAGACTACAAGTTACAGCTAGCCCTAAGCAATTTTTACTCTGATCGGTTATCGATGGACTTGTTATTCGGTTCGAAAGTGATACTGAAAACTAAACCAACAAGCTCGACGCACCGGAAAATGTGACAGTTGAGGCTCTGACGCCTACTATAGCGGCAGTTCATTGGATGCCGCCCAAAAAACTGAACTGCGTGCCCGTGATCTACGAAGTATACTGGACATCAATTAATTTGGTAAACAATACGCGACAGATAAGCGAGTTCTTACTTATCAATAAAACCGCACATAAGATAAACAATACGATAATCGAACCGTTGATACCAGGACAGGAATATAGGGTGTATGTACGCATGTATCCAGCGAACTTCACCGATCATCATAATGACAGTTTAAGCAAAATTTTGTACATGTATTCGAAACCAAACAATATAATTTTGAACGAGATTAGCATAAACAGTATGAATATCTCGTGGATTCCTAGCGTTAATTTGACAATTAATTACGTATTAAAATACAAAAATGTTGAGATTGAGAAACAGGAGTGGCAAATTGCAAACATTTCTAAGCAAAATAAAGAGGGAAAAATAATGTACTATATAAAAAACTTATTACCAGGAACTCCATACGAGTTTCGTTTGATACTGAGATATCCCAAGTACCAGAAAAATTTTATATGGCCGTCTGATGGAAGATTTACTTTTTCAACACTGAGTAGCAACACAAGTAAGCAAATGAAAATATCATAACATTGTATGCTTATTTTAGATATAAAAGTGCTTACAAAATTTAAAAACTTAATCATTTTTAATAATAAAGTTATAAATAAAAATAAGTATTTAAGTAAAATGAAAATATTAAGAGTTTTTAATATTTTTGCATAATAAAGCTGATATTTCAAGCAGTCCTGGAATATACAATGTAGTTACACAATATTACCAATATATTATATCAAGCCTTGTCGCTATGGTTATTGTAATTTTCATTTACTACTATTGTAAGTATATTTGATATCCATTTAAGTTTTTAATTGTATAAAGAGATTATATCTAATGTATTGTAGTAGATAAAGATTTTCTTGTTGAAAAAGCGATGTGTAAATTTTGCTATGCATATTATTAGATAAATATATATAAATATATAATTTTATAACAGTATATCGACGGCGCAATAAAAATAACAAACAAGTTTTGTCATCGATAATGACTGACACTGAATTAGCGATTCTACAGGAGATGCCTGACAGCCTACTCGTTCATTTCAATATGTCATACAATCCTATATTGCAGTATGATTCGGATGAATATGTACTGATCAGAATCACACGTGAACAAATCAAACTAGAAAAACTTTTAGGCAGCGGCGCATTCGGAATGGTAAAAACTAATTATTTTGATGCAATGTTATACGCTATTAATTTCTAGATTAACATAAATTGAAACAGATACACATTCTTCGATAAAAATAATTATATGAATAACTTTTTATAAGAGGTTATAATGCAAGATTTTTGTGAGATAACATACATATGCACTCTATTATATATTTCTCGTTAAATCATTTAATACAAAAAATGAAATAATGTCATTTGACATTAAACTATATATTTTTTAATGAAGTATAAATTTAAATTAATTTCAAATATTTCGCAGGTATACCAAGGAAAAGTGAAGAATTTAGGAAGAACGGGCATAGAGATACCCGCTGCCGTAAAAATGCTTCGAAAAAATGCTTCTTCGCAAGAAAGAAAAATGTTTTTAGAGGAGGCCAGACTTATGAAGTACTTCCGACATAAACATGTGCTAAGATTGTTGGCCATCTGCTTAGACCCGGAAATTCCATCAATCGTGTTGGAATTAATGGAAACTGGTGATCTGCTACAATATTTGAGAGATAGTCGAAAATTGCAACCGTCAGATTCACAAGCTCTGCGTCTGCAAGATTTATTCGCCATATGCGAAGATGTTGCGCGAGGCTGTCGCTATCTCGAAGATCTACGTTTCGTTCATAGGGATCTCGCGTGTCGAAATTGCTTAGTATCCGCGAGAGATCGCGAGAACCGTATCGTCAAAATCGGCGATTTTGGATTAAGTAGAGATATTTACAATAGTGACTATTACCGCAAGGCAAATACAATTATTTTTAAATAAAATTTTTTTAAATGTTGTATGTTCTTTTTTTGTCATAATACTATAGTGCATTTTTATTTTAAATAGAAAATTTATATAAAATAAATTATTTGTGTTTATATAAAGTAAAAAATAAGTGGACGTTGTTCATTTTAGTATAAATATTTTAAAAATGGAAAATTTGAATATTAACTTCGCTAAAATCACATGTTTTAGAAAGGACAAGAACTGCTTCCTATTCGCTGGATGGCACCGGAATCTTTAGTGGTCGGAATATTTACTTCCCAGAGCGACGTTTGGTCATTCGGGGTTATAATGTGGGAAATTACATCGTTGGGTGAGCATCCTTACACTGGCAGGACTAATCTGGAAGTGATAGATTTTGTACGCACTGGAGGCCGGTTGCCGATGCCTTTAAATTGTCCACCGACCTTGTACGAGTTGATGCTACGTTGCTGGAGTTCAGCAAATGATAGACTGAACTTCAAACTTTGTCTCAAAAATATTATAGCTCTAAGAAATAACATAGAAGATACTTTACTGAGTTCAATGGATTTTATCTAGCCGATAAAATTTAATTAATTAATGATGATATATTCCAAATGATCCAATGAGAAGTTTAACGTAGGAAAAATAATTGTAAATAACTAATATTTTGCCGTTTTCAAGTTTAATCTTAATATGTTAAATTTATCAATAAAAATAAAGATATTTTCAATCACACTTTACAAAATTTTGATGATTAGAAAGCACAACACTTGTTCTTGCAATTGTAAACAATGTGATGCTTATGTTAGTACTTTTAAATAATTGAAACAAAACCTCTTTCTCTAATGGTTCTGATTACTATAATTATCGGTAGATTGCTACAGTAATTTTAGAAATAATGTTTATTTCATATTATATTAGCACTCTTTCTTATATTATATTATTTCTTACATAAATGCTTAAATAAAATATACAATCATATTACATTAATATATATAACATTTTTTAATATTACATAATATAAAAGAATTAAATTTTATAATGTGTACATTTTTTTAATTTTCTGGATTTTTTTATTCCCTTTGTTTTTCTTTTACTCAAAATCTGGGTGTACGACTGAATTGATTTTAAGTGCAGAAATATTTTGAAAAATGCAGATAAAAAAGAGAATATAGCAAATCACTCAAATTTATTATGAAGAAAAGATAATTCTCTTAAACACGACCAAATTCCGGTTAAGCCCGATCAGCGATAAATTTAACTGAGATAGCAACTTTAAAGTCGTATCGTTCCTAATCTCTTCTCTCCCATATACCAAACAACAAAGAAATTAATAATTACATTTCTAACAATGAAAAAATACTGCACATATCGTTGATGAGCCGATTAAATTAATTGGAATTTGATCTGGAGGTGGATTCTCACACAGCCTATATCTTATGCGGCAAATCTGTCATTCGTTGTCGAAATATTTCACTATGATATACAGGGTGGTCCATTTTAAAAGAGCCAGTCAAATATCTCGAAAAATATGGAAGATACGGAAAAACGTTTCAGACAAAAGTTGTTTGGTTCGAAGGAGGACATAAGATGGTGCCATTGATGTGACCTTGGATAGTCATTTGAAGGTCACATGAAGGTCACTTTTAATTTCTTAAATGGAAACCCCCATTTTTCATTGCATATTCTTCTAACTTATGTCGAGAGCTTTCCAAAACACTATAATAAAGTATTTTTTCATTAAGTACTTTTTGAGTTATTTTATATCTTAATCTGACATATTTTGATATAAAAAATAAAATATCTCGTAAAATATTTAGTTTTCGATAATCTTACCGTAATACTTTTATGTACAGAATAATGAGACAAATCAATTAGTAAAAAAAAAAATTATTTTTAAGAAAATGTATGTAATTATTTACAATGTATATTTTTAAACAATTATTTGTCTTTTTTTACACTAATTGATTTGTCTCATTATTCTGTACATAAAAGTATTACGGTAAGATTATCGAAAACTAAATATTTTACGAGATATTTTATTTTTTATATCAAAATATGTCAGATTAAGATATAAAATAACTCAAAAAGTACTTAATGAAAAAATACTTTATTATAGTGTTTTGGAAAGCTCTCGACATAAGTTATAAGAATATGCAATGAAAAATGGGGGTTTCCATTTAAGAAATTGAAAGTGACCTTCATATGACCTTCAAATGACTATCCAAGGTCACATCAATGGCACCATCTTATATCCCCCTTCAAACCAAACAACTTTTGTCTGAAACGTTTTTCCGTATCTTCCATATTTTTCGAGATATTTGACTGGCTCTTTTAAAATGGACCACCCTGTATATATGCGCGGAATATTAAATTATACAAGTATTTTAAATTATAGATTATTTATTTATTAAACGATTGATGTATCACAAAGCCCTTCGTTAAGTTAATAACTCGATCTTGCGATTCAATTGTTTAATTGCGCGTTTTCAATCCGAATCATATTTAGATCGTCAAAAAGTTGAACGGTAAAGTATCAAAATATTTAACTTTAAATATTGTTATAGAAATAATTATTGCCCATAAGAGGAGATCGCAACAAAACAATATTTTATTGTTTTGTAGTTTGTGTCACTACGTTTTTTACTTGATTAAGTATATAAATTATGCGAAATATGCTCCTCGAAATTTGTTGTTGCAATATGTGTAGTTACATATTATTTATGATATTGATTACTCATTAATGATATTAATAATATCCAATTATACAAATCTTAGAAAGCATAGCTTTTTTTAAAACAGGAACGAGTATCTTCACAGAAGAAAATACGTCATAAGTGCAGCAAATAAAAAATCATGATTCGGCAAAAATGTTTAATTTAAATTGATTATTCGGATTCAGTTACTATGATTTATAATGTTCATCAATCACAAATACGCAAGCGTGTTATGTATCGCTCGATTCAAACCTCATGATACAAACGTTACAGTCCGTCAAGAACGACGTGCACGAATAATGAGCCCTCAAGAGCACGCATAGTATGTATATATGTATATATATGTATATATATATATATATATATATATATATATATATATATAATATTTTACGAGATGTTTTATATTTTTTATATCAAAATATGTCAGATTAAAATATAAAATAACCCAAAAAGTAGTTAATGAAAAAATACTTTATTATAGTGTTTTGAAAAGCTCTCGAGATAAGCTACAAGAATATGCAATAAAAAATGGGGAGTTCCATTTAAGAAAACATCGATCACATTGACCTCACCTTGAAAAGGTCACTCAAGTCAAGTCCATATTTTTCATGTGGCCTCCTAAAGCAACTTTTGTCTGAAACATTTTTGTCTATTGGGCTCAGCTTTTGAGATATTCGTGTGGATTGATTAAAATGGTCCATCCTATATATATGGTACATATATATAAAAGAAACAATTGTCACAAAATTGCAGTTTTTAACAAAAAATATAGAAAATATATATAATCTGATAAATCTTAGCGCATGAATAGTGACAAAACTAAAGATTTATGATTCAGTAATTTCCTTATTGTCTATAATTTTATTGTATAGATTAATACGCTAAATAGAGCCATAACCACATTAACGTCTCACAAAATACACACACACATACATATATACACAGGCGATTCATAATTAAACTTTAATCAAGACGAACGGCGGGGCAGACTTATGGTATCGTCGATGGGTTAATTCATGGTGCATTAGAGTTTGTGCATTCCACCGGCAAGTTTAATGGATACCAGTTTCTGAAGAGGGAAGGAGATCCACCTTTCTCCAACATTCTCTCCTCTCTCTTCCATCCCCCTTGCGTACTTTGAACGCACGAAACAAGCGGGACAATCTCGCGAGGTCCTGCGGCAGATTTCGCATAATCGAGCGAGAGCGACCGTAATCAGGCATTGTCAAAGTAATAACAGTCCGAGAGAGAAAGAGATAGATAGATAAATAGAGAGCATGGAATACCGATGAAACGCATTAATCCATCCGATATGCTAGACTTTCATCAGAAGCGAAGCAGCGATATTGCTCAAAGCATTCACGATGATTAAGTGTAGTATTGATGAAGTTACGAAACTCACTCATTCATTAATCAACAGGCTGAGACACTTAGACCGCAATTTATATAAATACAGTTATAATATCTAAATTAAAAGTGTGAAAAAGAGAATTTATGATATAAAGAATATTAAAATATTTTTCTTATGTACGTGTGTATTTAAATTCATCTTATTTTGCATTTCTTGAGTTTTCGAGATATGTGTGTATGTGATTATATATATCTCATTTATTTTTTAGAGGCACCATTTTTTGAAAATACCTTTAATTGCAATTGAAAGAATTATTTATTGTGTGTTAATTATTGTGTTCTTGTTTATAATTATTTAAATCAGTATATGAAAACTCAACGTTAATTTTCCATAGGCTACAATTTAAATAAATGCAGTTATAATGTTTAAATTAAAAATGTGGAAAAGAAAATTTTGCAATATTAGGATAAAATATTTTTTTTATGTGTGTTTAAATTCATCCTAGTTTGCATTTCTTGAATTTTCGAAATGTGTGTATGTAATTATATACATATATCTCATTTATTTCTTTTAAAGACATCACTTTTTTTCAAAAATATCTTTAATTGCGATTGAAAGAATTATTTATTACGTGTGTTCTTGCTGATAATTATTCAAACTCGATATATGAAAGCTCCCAGCTGTTAATTTTCCACAGGCTACAATATTATAAGTTGACCTCGCGTTGCTAACTGATTTCATAAATTTGCACCGCTGCCGACGACAGGTCTCGTTTCACGATTTAATGGGATCTCAAAGTTTAAGGGATATCCTGGCCCGGTCTTCTTTCTCGCGCGAGCGTCAACCGTATCTGAGGCAGACAAGCGAATAGTCAGCAGATATACGAGCCGGGTGTCTTCTTTTCCGGGGAAGAAAGAGGAACGGACGTAAGAAGTGGGTGAGGCGGGCCGGGTAGGGTGGAGAAATCACGCATTTATTTTCGGGACTTTGGGGAATCTCGCCGCGGCTTTCTGAATGGAACTCGTAGAAAGAAAGAGAGAAAGGAGGGGGGAGGGAGGAGGGAGAGAGAGAGAGAGAGGATTGCTACGACTCGCTGGAAAATATACGTCTCTTCGCGAGAAGGTATATATATATGTAGGCAGGAATCCTGCTAAATCTACTGGAATTAAACGCCGAGGGGCACTTAAGGAAAGGGAAACTCGAGGGCGCCGATTTATTCCGCAGCTTTTCAGATCCGCCCGCGTGGCGATTATTTACTCGCGCGTATCTTCCGCGAGATCGCCACTGACTTTAGCCACGGCTCCTGACTACAGTACAGTTCACAATGTAATTTTATATGTAAACAAGGATGTCTATTCCCCGGGAAACCATAAAAAACCTGGGATTCTCAGTAATTCCTTTTCTACATGGAAAAATCAGGGAATTTTATTGGATCTCGGGGAATTTTTTGAAAAATTTTTATTGTAAAATTTTCTAAAAACTCAGGCACATTTTTGTTTGAATTTTCAGATCTGAATGTTTGAATGAAATTTCAGACAATCTGTCTTAATCATCAGAGTCGTTTTTCTGAAAGTTCAGAAGAGTATATCTGCGAATTGAGTGTGTCTGAAAATTCAGACAGTGTCTGCAGAAAATCAGACACTTTGTCTGAAGTTTCAGTCAGTTTTTTTTTACAGTCTTCTTTTTGATGATTTTGCTCTTATATTGTAAGCAGTTGACAAGCCAAGTGAATTATGTATTTAAAATATATTATATCTATCTCTGTTTTAATATATTCAATGTTTTAATAAGATATTGAATATGCAGGACATATTTTCTATTGTAATTTTTAGTGATAAAAAAAAATGGAAATGTTAGGCAAGTGAGAAATGTTCATCTTACGAAAACTATTCAGTTTTTTTTTCAGTATGTTTGCAAATTTAGCATTTGAAACTTAAGAAACTCTGTGTTTTTCCTTTGTATAAAAAAAAGAATTAAAAAACGCATATAATAAAAAAATTTATTTTAGAAATTTGCACCAAAAGACCTCTTGCATCAAAATATTCTCTTTTTTCCTGGAATTCTCTAAATAAAAATACTTGAAAAACCAAAAAATTTTTTAAAAATTTGTTTACAAGATTTGAATAAAAACGGTCTGATAAAAATGGAAACACATTTATGAGATACTCTGAAAAATTTTGTCAAAAGTTTCTCTTGACCCCATATACCAGAAACAAAACATAAATAAAACTGATATTCAAATTCTTCTATAAAAATGTTTGTATAATTAAAATTTGTTATTAAAGAATGTGATGTTAAAAAGTGGAAAAAATGTTATAGTATATAACAATATTAAGAAATTCAAATTTCTGGGATCTCATCGCAAATGGGCAATCAAATTAACATCGGAAATCTGTTAACGAACATTTTGCAAATACTATTACATCGAGACTGAATCATTCAATTCCAGTTAAGTTGATTTCCCAGTTGAAATTTCCATCTGAAAATTTCGACGAGAAATCAAATTGTTCCAAATGTTTCAGCATGTTTTGACCATCCATCTATTCGAGATCGATTTGGAAATTACGACGATATTTATCAATACATTATAGTGTCGAATTAAAACCTTGATCAAAAAGTAATGATAACAATTGTTTGTAATCGTGACACATTCATTACAAACAGTGATTTGCATAGATAATATTGAAATCATCTAGATAAAAATAATATATATAATTTTATCTTAGATAAGATAAAGATAATTTATTTTAGTTTATCTAAATAATAGATGAAATTCTAAAGCCTTTTATCTAGATGATATTAAAATAATATTACTTTAAAAAAATAATAAAGGGAAAAATGTAACAACTAAAAATAATATATATTTATCTATAGACTTTTTCATTAAATACTTTCCCATATATCTTCCACTATATTACTAATAGAAAAATTGTGCAAAACTGGAAAAAATCACATTTGGCAGTGAAAAATAATAGAAAATACCACGCATAAGGCAATATGATGCAACACACTTTAGGTCTATTCTTTATATTTATAGTTTCATTCTGAGTATAGTGCTGAGTGATTCTTTAATATGATTGGATCTTACCTTTGGTTCTCCATTGTATCTAAATGTAAGAACTAAACATATTAAAAAAATCATAAAGCGCCTATTAAGAGCTGAATTAGAAAATTTAAGATGACGCATTTTTCCATCTAAGATAAAGATGTAGATAATATACATCCTATTATTATCTAAATAAAGATGAGATAATGCAAATGCTTCATCTAAATGATTATCTAGATAACTTCATCTAGATAACAGCAATATTGATTACAGATGAGATTTCTATAAATACCGAAATTTTTTATCTATAGAGCAGATGCGTTCAGTCTCCATTTATTGTTAAAAAATTGCAGTTATACGGCCGATTTCTTTTTTCAAGAGACTTCCGTTTTTATAGATTATTAGTCAAATTATTAGTGACAGTATCTTTTTACATATTATTTGGAATTCACGAATTAGTATACGATTAGAAGAAAATGCAATCTGTACATATATGTGTATATTATTATTTATATAATATTTACATAAATATCCTAATTTATATCAATCTGATGTCTACTCTTATTAAAACTGTACTAGACAGTTTTTTTCCCATTTAAACTGGATTAAGTAAATAAATAAATAATTGAATACTAATACTGTCTTTCAAAGATATAAAAAAATATGGATGTCACATGTGGTGAAAAAATGGACATATGTTAAAAATTGATTATGAGGCAATAAAATCTCTATTTTTCCGGAGATTATTAAAAATGTGATTGTTATTTCTGTACATCGGTAATTAAATTATCGTAGCGTATGATCCTTTGAAAACGTCGGCGCGCATAAAGAGACTCGAAAACGGAGCCTCGAAAACGCATAATTGGAAAATAGAGTTGGAGTCGCGTCTCATCATCGTATTAGCATAAGACGCCATTATGAAAACCGATTAATTATGCTACACCGTCATCCCCGCTGACGCGACGTGGAGGACAAACGAGGTATGCAATTCGGGTACGGAGTTCTGAACCTGACGGCTGTTATGCAGAGGTGTCTGTCTTTGTCCCGCTCGCCAGCTTTTGCGCCCCGATTTCGCGTATTCGCCGAGGAAGGAAACTTCCGTACGTGCGGATGTCTTGTGCGCGCGCGCGTGTGCGTGTGTATACGCGTCGGTTTGTTGCCCGAAGGAACCTCATTGTCAGGCAGATTCAGTTTGCGGGATCCGCTCGGTCCGCGTACGAAACGCGGCCGTTTGTATGCACCGCGAGCGGCAGATTTCTCCGATTTGATGAGCCGAACGTCGGCAACTTCATTCCGGCATTGATTTTAACTTTGTTACGGATGTAGGGAGCTGTTACGGTTAATGAAAGATGCTCCTCGTCGATACGCGTCGAAAATTGTCAAAAACAACGGAGCTATGATACTGATACTGCCAGCTAATCGAATTGATTGGAAAAAAGATCATTATTGATTTTTATAATTATTGTGTGTCTTCAAAAAATTAATTGATTATTATATGATTTTAATAATTATTGTATTCAAAAAATTAATTAATAATAAATAATTTTTATTAGTATTGTCTTCAAAAAATTAATTGATTAAATTGGAAAAAAAAATTGGAATAAAATATGATTTTTTATAATTATTTTCTTCGAAAAATTAATTAATTAAATTTAAAAAAAATTGATTACATTTTTTCAAAACGTTTTACAACGGTACTCTCTATATATCAATATCCGTAAATCAGAACAACTTTTACACAAGTATTATATTATATTATTTGCCTGCAGTTTTCTAATTTATCATAAAAATATTATTTTAAAAATACAAATATAAAAATATAAAGTTAATATAATTTAATATAATTTAATAAATCATTAAAATATTGTACAATAATTTCGATTTTATAAACTATCGCCGATTTTAAAATTAACTGTTTTTTTCATAAAAGTAAAACAATAAGTGCCGTTTTTTTTTTATCTAACGCTTCCAAATTCTGATTGATAATCATAGAAATGCAATAATTCTGTCTATATTGTTTCTCTAGAAACGATGATGAAACAGTTTCGATATATCGGGAATCGTATGCAATAAGCGGACTTTGAAGCCAAATTGTTCTATCTAGAAAACGTTTTTTGGACGGTTGAAGCTTTAAAATAGGAATATCATACATCGATATTGCCTTTTTTTTATCTATACAGCAGGTGCGTTCATTCTGCATTTATTGCTCAAAAATTGCAGTTCTACGGCCAATTTTTTTTAAAGACTTTTATTTTTATAGATTATTAGTCAGACTATAATACAATATTTTTTATATATTATTTGTAATTCTCATTAATATATGATTGGAAGAAAATATGAATATCATATATGATAAAAAAATGGACGAAATAAAACTTACCGTTAAAAATAATCAAATATTATTCACATTAAGAATTTCTTATAATTGCGAATGTCGCTTATTTATCTTGGTTTCATAATTGCTGAGATTTTCGCGGCGAAAAATGGATTCTCTTCAGGATTTTTAGCGCGCAATTTACGAAGCTGTCAATAACGCCATGGCTTATCTGTTATCAGACAGAGTTCTCGCAGGAAATGCTTGCGCTGACGAGAATTTTGCTGCTGGCAGCAATCGAGATGCGGGTCAACGCTGGGAGAAACGTCGAGATTCTCTCTCACAGCATCAAGTTCTGAGCGGCATCGTCTCCGGTATGATGTGTTTCCCGTCTTTGAGATAAGAAACGTCAGAAGCAGGAAGTCCTGCTATTTATTTATATCAAGTAGTCCTTTATTGGAAACTTGAGTCGAAACTTGAGTCATATTGAACACGCAATATGTAACACCGATAAAGATGTATCAGTTGGAAAGATTACGCAGTAAAAATATCATAAACATTGTTCTTTTTATAGAGAAAATAATTGTTTTCACTGTAAAAAAAATCTTCAGACAAAGTATCTAAAATTTTTACAGGCACATTGTCTCAATTTTTAAACACACTTTTCTGAACATTTAAAAAAACGATTCTGATGATTAAGGTAGATTGTCTGAAATATCTTTCAGACACCCAGATCCAAAAATTCAGACAAAAACGTGTCTGAATTCTTAGGCAATTTTTTTACAGTGTACAATAAATATTCTTAAATAATTTAATTAAGAGAATATAATTTTTTTGACGTAACAAAAACTATTTTATTAATGAATATTTTGCTGTATATTTATGTATATCTAAATTAAAATAAGGTAGAATTTTATGAGAATGATCGTAGTGTGATCTAATTAATATATGAAACATGAAGATATATCTAGAAAATTATATAATAAAACGCACGTTTATTAGATCGAGCGTAACAAACAAATTTTTTCGTCCACTTGCAAATGAAATTTTCGGTGGCCGGTGGCCGAGAGCGGGCAGCTGCGAGGGTTAAAGAGCCGTGCCACCGACCGTAAAATAAATATTTGCGGTGAAAAGCGAGGTGCCGGAGGCGCAAACTCCACCGTAAAAATACGCGACCACCGGACCCCCCGCCCGGTCTTTCGGTCACGTATAACCTACCTACCGGTATTTTCGCACCGCTCGTCCCAAAAATACAAGCCGTCACCGTCGCCAACATCAATCTCCTTTTTTCGTTCTCTTCGCGCGATTCTTATCTCACATCTCGTTCTCCTTATGTTTCTCTAAAATAGGTGTCGAACAGAAAAAGGTCTGGATCTCTCTCTTACGAAAAAAATTTATAATTTTTTGTAGCAAATGTAATTTAAATATTTGCGATAAAATACACACACACACAAGATCTAATACTTGAAAAAAACATCTTGTAAAAAAAATAAAGAATGATTAAATGTTTAATTGTACAACAATTGTTTAACATTACGTGTAAATACACGTATCGTGTATAAAATCATTAAATAACATTTGCGGATTTAGTTTATTTATATAATGAAAATTTAATACAAAATTTTTGAAGCTTTATCAGTCAATGTTTGATAAAAAAAAAAGTAAATTTTTGTTCAAATATAAAAAATAAATTTGGAAAGTATTAAAGAAAACGAATAAAGAGCGGAAAATTCTGACATTTGTTTTTAATTATTTTATTACTTGTGAACGGAGAATTTTTAATTTGAAGCGTTTCAGATTATGTAAATAGAGAAAACTAATTATAATAAAACAATAAAATTAAAAAATTAAAAAACTAATTAGAGTTATGCCACTCGCACACAGCAAACTTGTCGGTGAAGAAGTAAAAAAGTAAAGCGCGCTGCATCCGATTGTTATGATTGAATACAACAAAACGCATTTTAATTATTTTGTGCATCGCGCGTAAGTAATTACGCCTCAGTAATTACTTTACTCTTAATTTCACGGATCGAGTCTTCGGTCAATGAAGCCCGCAAGCTGTCGGTATAATATCTCGTATAATATCTCGATGCGAGAACTCGTTCGGCGGTGAGGGAATCAGTTTCATAAATTAGACATTAAACTACAGGGACAGCCGCAGACAGTAATTTCCTGGGAGCGAAATATCTTGTGGGAAGTTTAATTAAATTCACAACCGTACCGTTTCGCGTCAACATTTTGTTTAAAAGAACAACATTACTTCCGTCTATGTTGGAAGAAAGGCAGACGTTGTTATGATTATGACAGCATGATTTCCATGATATAAAATTAATAATTTGTAAGTCTCTCTCTCTCTCTCTCTCTCTCTTTCTCTCTCTCTTAAAAAATTATGTAGTTTCCAAGTAAAGTGGTTGTAATCTATTTGTGTTTTATTTTTTTCAAAAAAATAGGAAAATTTTGGATCCTCTTTTTACTGAAAATATTGGAATATTTTTATAAGAGTTACACTTTTTTCTGTTTTCTTATTCTCTGAAACTAAATATTTGATTTAAAATCAGGAAAACTAAAAAATGAGCTTAAAATTATATTGTACTACAGAATATTAAAAAATATATATTTTTGGAAATTTGAAAGAAATACAAATAAAGAAAACATAATTTTTTGAAAATTACAATATGCAGCCATAACGCATAAAGTAATTAAAATACTAGACGGTAATAGTTAGGAAAGAGCAATATCCACGCGTGGTGCTATATCATCTTCGTTGGAAAATTCAGATGCTTAACGAAGTTTTGTCAGATAAGGAAAAAATGACAGATAACGGCGATGCCAATTTCCCGTGGAAAATGGATGTCGGTTCGTTCGTATGGCACGCAACTGCAAGTTTATGTCTCACGCCATAAATTTCCCGCGACTAAGAGAAGGCGAAAAGTGCGTCAGTCATTACTTAAGGTTAGTACGAATCATCAGAACGTGCATGTTTCGGTGCGTACACATCCCATGTAGTATAATGATTCTTTATTTAATTATTATTTACTGGAGTTTTTGCCAAAATTAATAATAGAAATACTTTTCATAAATAAAAATACAAAGCAATAATATTAAACTGAATTAAAAATTTTTAATTATCTTTTGCCAAAGAAATTTTAATCCGTGAAAGAAAAATTCTATTTCAGAGAATAACAGATTGATATGTGAATTAATCTATTTTGGCTTTAAAGCCTTTATAATGTAGTTGATTATAAGAAATGTTATAAACATTAATTTTTTATTTCTTGGCATGATTTTATAAAAAAAAATTAGTTATGATCTATATTTGAGACTAAAATAGCACTGGCTATGGTTAATTACTGATTTCATCTCTCATTTTCTGCTAATATTTCCACTTCTTTTTAAACGTCAACCCGTTCAATTTGCATTTTCCAGCAGCAACGTGCCGTTTACAAAAACGTTTCTTGTCGCTGTCAGTCATTTTCCGAACTTTTGTTACGCGGTTAAAATTATTCCATTTTGATCGTACCGATGGATGATGTAATTTACAAAATGGACAAATCATGTAATTGATTATGGATTAATTATCGACGATATGATCAGATGTGTGATCGGATGACATTGGATTTGCAAAATTTGCAAATTATTTCGCTATTTTGTGTTATTATATGAGATTTTGGGCGTCTCTTGGAGACCACGTTAATTCAAGAGCCATGGCTCTCTAAAGCGTTTGAGTGCTTTATAACTGGATAAAATGTGTGGTTCTCCAGCGAGTGACCATATCTCGGTCGTATAATGACAGTCGAAAATGGTAGTGACCGTTTTGTCGTGCGCTCTCAGAGCGATCCGATAAGCTTCAGGAGACGAT
Source organism: Formica selysi (assembly GCA_009859135.1). NCBI lineage: Eukaryota > Metazoa > Arthropoda > Insecta > Hymenoptera > Formicidae > Formica > Formica selysi. The sequence goes on from CM020820.1 coordinate 1,762,594, forward strand.
AAGTGCTTCGTAATGCCATTAAATTTTGCGGTTGCCTACTGACTGCTCGATATTTCACGAAGAGATCGTGAAGAGATAGCAATCTATATATATGTATAGAATAAGATATATATATATATATATATATCTATATATATATATATATATATATATATATATATATATATATATATGTAACAATCTGAAAAATTTTTTGAGTAATTTACGTTAATCTGCAATACTGAAAATGCAAAAATCAATGTATCGAAATGCCTATATTTATTTTATTAATAAATGATTTATTAGTACGGATCTCTCTCTCTAAGAAATACCGCCAAACTTTTTATTTTTAATGATCTACATTTACTACTTAATTAAAAATTTTTCATAAAAATAATAGGGTATCTAATCCTAATTTTTTAATAAATTTATTTTAATTTATTTTAATTTAAAATAATTAAATCTTTTTAATTTTTATTATATTTCACCATAAATAAATATTTTAATTTAATAATTTTAAATAATAATTTTTTTTAATAATTATATTAAATTTATTTATATTTTAAGTTTAACCGCAATTGCTGGCACTTTTATTTATTAATATTTATTTCAAATTTCTGTAAATAATTTTCATTAAAATAACTATTTTATATATTAATTTTTATTTATAATTTTTAAAATTATTTAAATTTTATAAATTAATTTTTTACTAAAATTTATTTATATATTAAATCAAAAAATAAATTCATAAAAAAAAATTTGTTTTATAGTTTTTTTATTCATAATAATTTAAATAACATTAAACTTTTAATAAATATTATATAATTATATAAAATTATTCTCCCCTAACAATTTATTTTTTATAAATATAAAATCAATAATTAATTCTTTCTCTCTCTCTCTCCCCCCCTCTCTCTCCCCCTTCTCTCTCTCCCTCTCTCTCTCTCTCTCTCCCCCTCTCTCCCCCTCTCTCTCTCCCTCCCTCTCTCTCTCTCTCTCTCTCTCTCTCTCTCTCTCTCTCTCTCTCTCTCTCTCTCTCTCTCTCTCTCTCTCTTTCTCTCCACCTTTGGAATCTATAATTTATTACTGATAAGCAACGCCACTTGTAATTACTGAATATAGCGAAACGAAGTTAAACGCCGTAATTGATTTATGGAAAGCGCCATGAAACTTTTCTCCCGAATATTTAACGATACGCCAAAATGGCGCGAGCGTAAATTGATGACCATAAGCTGCTAGAGAGAAGTCCGAACTTTCTCTAAATTTTCCATCTCTCGTTGGTTTCAACTTTACGTTTCAATATACGTTCGTCAGGAAATTACCTGTCGAGAAAATTAATTATCTCGGCAAAATTGATTTCTAGGTATATACTTATTTACAATACCTTTTTCTCTCCTTTAAATACTTATCCCCCATTAAGAACGCTTCGTAGTCAATTAACTAAAACTCGTTGCGTATATGCTTTGTCCGTTCGTAATGTCGGATATCTCTTTGATGTCTTGTCTTTGCCCGAAGCTGCGGCACAAAGGACATATCAAGTTTCGAATATTTGCCCCTTTGTCCAGTGGCGCTGGAATAGTTTCCCCTCTTATATCAAATTTCCCTTTGACCGGTTTCATATTTCAGCAAAAGGGAAAAATTTCTGTAAGAAATCATTTTTCCTTTGTACGCAATTCTCAGTAGTTTATAACGTAGATTGTTAAGAGAAATATAAAAAAAAGAGAATGTCACAGGTATCGAATACGTTTTTCTGATTTGCTCGACTTCTAAATTAAATTCTTTTGCTCAGCAATTATTTTATTCTCGCGACAAAACACAAAATTATATTTCCGTAAGAGGACGTTTTTTGAGGAAAGATTTTCCGTTTCGAAAAATACAAAATTACTCTTTTCATTGTCCTTTGATGTTGATGTTGATGTTGAGTCCATTTACGGAAAACGTGTCAGAACTTTGAGACTTTTACAGGGGCAGGAGTTTTTTTTCCACAAATAGAATTTCATCAAGCAACCCGTTTAATTAACAGCTCTTTTTGGGGGGCATGGAGGAGGGAGGAGGAAGGCAATACTCTGTCGCGTACCATTGCATCAATGACATCGCGGTATCTCGGGCCTCTTTATTGCTAGCGCGGTAAACGAGATTCCAGTAGAAATCGGATAGTAATTAGTCCTTCCACCTTCCCTTCAATTCCCCCTTTCCTCCCCCTTAGCTCGTCAATTAAGGCCAACGCTCTCGGCTCGTCTCGATTATGAGGGTAGCGCGTTTGAGAAGCGCTATAATACCTGACTTCCCGCCGGCAGGAAGGTAAAGGGATCTCTCTAATCGAAGGGGGTATTAACGCCCCAACCACAAATCATGCGCGTCAGAATGTATTGGATTAGTGGGAAAATAGTAAAATTTATAGAAAGAACGAGCAACATATTTCAAATAATTCGAGAGCTCGGAAAAGACATCTAAATCACGTTTGAAACGTTGAAATTAATTTTTAGATATTTTCAGAAAATTCGATATATTCTCCATTTAATTAATTTTTATTGTGGATTTTACTTGATTCTAAAAATGAGTTTCGCGAATTTTTTATCAGATAACTCTAAATCAATTTATCGGATTTTATCAAACTCGACGATTTATTTTTTTCAGTGTTAGTATTTCTAATATTGTGCGTATAGTAAAAATATTTTTATTAAATAGTAAAAGTAAAAAGTAAATAGCAAAAAAATAGTTTTACTATTATTTTAATTAATATTAAATTAAGAACAGATTGATTTAAAAAAAGATGTATTATTGCGTTATTGCATTATTAAGAATTCTTTATTAGGATTTGACAGAGACTTTACATGCGTGTGTGTGACATTTAGTCTAAATATATCAAATCTTGTATTATTCATTTATATACAATAATTTTTTCTTACAATTAGATGTTTTATATATACGAAAAAAGAAAATGGTAAGTGCAGTTCGTTCGACGTCTTGCTGGAAATTTGCTCCGGGAGGATGTAATGATGTTAAATACTTTTATCGATAGGCTTCTATCTTTACTCGTATTTAATCAATAGTCGTTTGATCTTCCGGCAGCATTAAATTATCGTATATCGAGTTTTTGCAGGCAATGTCATGCTATTATTGCCTTCTCAATTTTTTCGCTACCGGGACTTGAAAATGAACAAGCAATTACTTTACTTTATACGTTTTCTGAAATATTTGATATATAAACTCAATTTATTTCTAGTAAAAATTTCAATTAAAAAAGATAAAATATGAAACTGTCGCGCATTAATAGTGAAATGATGATTTTGACGCTCATTTATTAAATATCTTTGTAAATTATTCTGAGAATCAATTAAAAAACTTTCGACAATCCATTAAAAGCAGAAAATATTACATCTAACGAGACGCTGAAAAATTTAATGGACGTTTTTCGGATATTTTGAAGAAAAGTCTCGACGGAGCGGTATCGCAAGAATTTGAAGTCCACCGAAGTGTAGAAGCATTTTACGCTTCATTTTGCGAAATTCCGAAATTCCCCCGGGAATGTTTGCCGAGCCGACCGTCCGGAATTCAAGGCGCGCCCACGTTACCGGCTAGAAAAACAAGAGTCGCGTCGCGTAACGAGGAAATAACGGCCCTGCGTCGTTGCATCCGGGCTGGTTTATTTGTAGATACGTAGATGCGAGATACGTATGAATCTGCTGCTGCTTGTGCGTATGCATATACGGAGTCACGGTCAGTCCGAAAGAAGAGTGACTTTATTTTATGCCGGTTAATTCTTCCATATCTGCATTAAAAATAATTTTTTCTTTCAATCAAATAAATACGTTTTGTTAATTCTGATATTTTTTAAATAAATATGTATTTTGTTTCCAAAAATGTTTTGTTATATTAAATAAATTATTATTTGCATATAATAAAAATTATAATTTTTAAAATACATTATTTAAAATTTTAATATAAAAAATATTTATGTCTGAAAATAAAAAATTATTTATTAAAATAAAGAAAACCTGTGTTTTTGAAACAAGCTGTCAAAAATTTAAAAAATGTTTTTTTAAAGAGAATAATTTAGTATAACAAAGATAAAAAAACAAATTCTTTTTTTATTTGCAAATAAAAACATACTTTGCTTTTATTGTATATTTTACTAATTTAAATATATTTGCTGTTTGATTGAAATAACTAATTTCTTTGCAAGTATTTAAATAAATAATTTTTTAAATCAAAAGAAATTCTTTTGGATTTGGTATATTTTTTCAGTGTAAATGATAATATATATATATATCTATAAAATACACGGACAGCTCGATATACGGTGTTTATATTTTTCTTAAATTCTGCGCGTGTATCTGTAGAGAAAATTTTTATTTCGGCTGAAACGAACGAAACAGCGATAACTGCGCATGCACTCGTATACACGCATTGCGTAAGGATCATAAACAGCGAGCATTATGAGGGTCGTCCGCTTTGCGAAACGCCAGACAGCTAAGATGTCTTCTTGTAAACCCGCGTCTTTATGACGCGATGTTTATTCGGGGCACGATTTCCTCGCGTTCCGACGAACATTATTTTATTTTCCCTATCGCGCTTTCGCGCTTAAATATATTCTCGAAATTGATAGCTCCTACAATTAGTGAAATTAAAACTAGACAACTAATATCAGTTCTTCTCTCTGTAAATTAAAACTACAATTTTACGACGGAATTTTTATTTCCGCGCCGTTTTCACGGACTGCGAGCGATAAAGTTTAATACAAATGTTACGCTTCGTACATTTTGTGTATATTCATACAATTAAAAGTATTTTTCTGAATTTTTTGATAGAATATTTTAGCACAACTGGAAATTTCTCCTATCTTTTACATAATTTTAAAACTACAATGCGCGTTTACATTGTTTTATACACCGAATGCAATGGCACAGATTTCATGTTTAATTAATCAACATTCTTTTCACCAATTGTTTTCATATTTTGAAAATGATAAAAATATTACACATACTTTTATATACTGTATAATTATTGTGTGTTATTGGAATTGTTTGAATAAAAAAACTTTGTTTGTATCTCTGGACATACTATTGTATATTTTCAAAAAACGATAAAAAAACAGTAAAAAAAAGCGCAAAGTCCACGCGTCTGGAAAATTGTTATACAGGAAAAATATACATTTAATATACATCTAATATGCATTTTATCTCTCTAAAAAATAAGTATGCTAAAAAGCGTTGCTTTAATGTATAAGTTATTAAGCTTGTCTTTTCTACAGAAGTAATAATATAAAAAAAAAAATTATACACGATATAAAATTTAATCTTTTTGTTATATTACGTTTTAATATTACATTTTATTGTTACATCTAATAACACATAACACGATTATGTATTTTAATAAATTTTTAATAAAACACATAACTACAAGCTAAACATATAACTTATTATAACGTATAACTTATTTTTAGATAAAATAATTAAGAGTAAACAAAAAATTTAATGTAACAAACTTTTGCTTTGTTATAACAAATTTTATATATTTCAGTGTATTGTAATATATATAACAGTATCAAACTTATCGCGTTTATATCGCTATTATCTTTTTTCTCTTCAGAATATGTCTAACCAAAAGCTTCTTTATCCACTTACACGCATCCTCTCTCTTCGGTTCAGCAATTTGTTCGAGAAATTAATCGAGAGATGAGGCAATTCGACTATAAAGACAACGAAAACTTATGCCTTTTTTCGTAACTTTCAAATACTACAACAAGTTGTGTCTCCTTCCTACCCTTTTACTCTCCTTTCGCAGGAGCGGTTGCTAAAGGAGTGGTCGACAGTGGGTCACTGCGTATTCGTACACACACATAGCTTCATAGTTAAAGGCCGAAGCCGCGGAGCAAGGGTAGTCGCCGCAACTACTGACCCCTCACCACAGTTCGTTGCTTCATCCCCTGCCCCTCTCCTCTCCTCTCGTTTCTCCCCTTTGCGCGCGGAGGAATACGAATTTCCTGATCTGCATAATGCCCGGCGCGGTCTGCTTTTATCGTGTCAATAACAAACTTTGCACTTGTGCAACTACCGGCGTATATAAGCCCGTCGTTCGCCCGTTCGGACCCACCCCTCGTTTGGGAAAAGGAGGTGAAGTTGCACCCCGCGACGGGAAACATTAGCCATTTTATACTGGAGTAACGACCCGCGAGGGAGTATCAAAGCGCCAGGAAGTGGGTCGCCGGTGAATAAAGTCGTCGGACTTTTCGTCTATAAGACGCGACTTAATTGACATTCGATATCATCGATCATGTTCAATAAACCGCCCGACACGAAGAAAATGTAAAAAAATTATAATAGTATTATAAATATTTTTTTTATCGGGATCAGCTTTTTTTCTGTTATATATTTTAATAAACACTGTAAAAAATTTTCTAAAAATTCAGACGCATTTTTGTCTACATTTTCAGATCTGGGTGCCTGAAAAAAATTTCGGACAATCTGCCTTAATCAGAGTCGTTTTTCCGATAGTTCAGAAGAGTGTGTCTGAAAATTCAGACAAGGGAGAATATTATTTCCGGGACCCCTTAATTTGATAAATGTATTGATAGATTTTTTACCGAGAAAAAGAATCCCACAAACCACGATGCGCTACGATCAATAGTTTTTGAGATATCAATGTTTCAAAATCCAAATTTTTTTTTTTGAAAAGAATATTGAGATTCAAAATTTTTTAATGCAACAAATTTTAATTTATTTTTTGAAAAAATATATCAAAATTTTTGCATCATAATGCAATAAATGAACACATATTTATAAAGAATAATAAGTTAAGCGAGAATAATAAGTAATAATGATAATACTTAAAATGAAGATTCATGGACATAGGTTGGATTAGACTAGTTCTTTTCGGGGAGGGGATGCAGGGGGAGGGGCTCGCCTCTCCCCCGTCTGCGCGTTCAATTTTTCTATACATAAATAAATGAATCTACTAAGAATACATTTTATAAAACATATATGGTGTCAGAAAATTATCATCAATTGTGACGAAAATACTGTTGTAATTACAATTTTTAAAAATCGATATCTCGAAAACTATGGATCGTAGCGCATTGTGGTTTGCGATATTTTCCGTTTAATAAAAAATCCTATGAAAATGACCTATCAAATTGAGGGGTTCCGGAAATAACATCCTTGCCTTCAGACAGCATCCAGTTTGAAAATTCGGACAATGTGTCTGCAATAAAGCTGCAGACACTTTGTCTGAAGTCTCAGACAATTTCTTTTTACAGTGAATCTCGTTTCGGAGATAGAATGCAACCATCCGTTCCTTTCATTGTCGCATGAGATGTTGAAAGAGAAAAAACAACGCGCGTTCACGCATTACATTATCATAAGATAATGAAAATAAAGCAAGTCGCGACCGGCGTAATGTATTACAAGATAAAAATGATAAGGAAGCAATAGGGAAATACGTTTTTATTACAGCGACACCGGGCCATTGCATAAGTAATATTTTCCCCGAGGGACTTGTAAGGAGAGATATATCAGCTTATGTCAAATAGCCGCGGCATTAAAGGGAATAGGGTGGAAGCGTAAAGAGGATTACACGTATTGTGCATGGTGTCAGAGATAAATGACAACGAATGCTCGGCGCGTGTCGGGAATTATACCACCGCGTCTGCGTCTGGCGTTCATATAGATGGGCTACGTGGAAATTTAAAAAAAAAAAAGACAAACAAAGGGATATAAAATAAAATATAACATCGACGCGCGCGCGTTGCGACTACGTCCGAGTACTACCTTTCAAAATATTTCGCGCAATAAATATTGGTTCGTATACGCTAATAGGGAAAAATATACGCGCGATACATGTCGTTTGCGGATGATCCTGACATCACATTTATAAAACGTCGTTCGTCGCATTATTACTTAAATAAAGATCTATCGATAAGAGCAAGGATTTTTGTAAAAGATGGCGTGTATTCTTGTATTTTACGAGCAATATAAATGTTGAACGGCCAAATATGCAACGAATAAATGATAAAATGAAGAATATATCGCTAGATTTAACGGCGCGTAAACGTATCTGATATTTTCTGACATGCAGAAATGTGAAGGATAATTCAAGCGTCTACGTGTGCGTAGAAATAGTCTCGAATGGAAAACTGTCGCAAATAATATATTACGAACACACTCGTCCTACAATTTATCTACACGAATGAAAAGAGTAAACGCTCGGATAGTATCAAAATAGATAAAATATCTAAATATCTCTTATTGTTAGCTGAAAATTATAAATTTGAAACTATCGAAAATTTTCTCCCTCTCTATCTCTGTATATTTTTTACTATATATTTTTAGTATATTTATATTAGTCGCCAAACACAAGGACATGTTTCTTTTTTAAAGATATATTTGCTTCGTGGCGTCGTGAAACAATTCTCGGGAAAAAGACGCAGGAGTTATTTTTTCATGCGTCTCTCTCAAAGTATTGCATCTTGAATGTTTTCGTTCGCGAATTTGCGAGGACCGAATTGCCGTGGATGCAAATTGCAAGGGAGAGTTTCGCGCTCGTATATTATTCGCCGTTGATATACTCGGGCGAGAGAACAGCAGCTTTAATCCTGAAATAATGTCCTGCGGGTGTGGCGAGAGAAACGTAGAAAGAGAGAGAGAGAAAGAGAGATGGGTCGGAAAAGCGCGACGTTCACGGGTTTCGGAAATCTCGTCGAACAGAATCCGCCCTGTGGATGATCCTTCGTTAACGGGTTACTGCCAGGATTCGTTGGCGCGATTACCGCCGCGCAACGCCTGTAGGAAGGACATTCTTAACTCGGTTAGTGAGAGCCGATAACTCGCTTATATCACGAGAGTCCTCGTCCACGAGATTTTCATCGGGAGCTTCGGGAATTTATCGCGAAAACCCCCGTTCGTGTTCGCTTCACCTTTTTCGAGCCGTTTGTTTTGTACGTTACTTCTATCCAGGAGCTACAGATTAAATTATAACCGAAAGCGGAGAAATACCGACGCGAGAGTAAAAATAACGTTTGTATATGGAATTTTGTTTTTAATTCTCACGATAAATCGAAGGGGGATTATGGATTATATCTATAATTCGTGTATTTTTCTTTGAATAAAATTGTATTCGAAGCGGATTTCGTATAAATCGATTTATTCTTGCTCCGAATCTTTAGTTTATAATAGTTTTTTATTTTTTTATTTGCTCATCTGAGTAAGATCTCTAAACTTCTGACGCGTTGTATGTTTCTATAAAATATGACCATTTTCGAACTTTGTGTCATTCAAAGCGATTTCTACTCTCGGGAGGAATCTTCAGGAACAAGCGAGAGTGGAACAGAGGATGAGTTAATTAAAATTTCCCGCATAATTTCGATGATAAATTCGCCTTCCTTCGGAAGGCGCGTCCGAACGGTAACCTAGATATAAATTTCGATTTAGGAACGCTGGGCTTTAATAAGAGACGATTCGTGCGCTGGCAACTTTCTTAATTACTGTCGACTGGACCACTCTGCTGATATTTCCGCCCCCTTTCTTTTTCGTCGGCTCATTCTTGATTCTTTCAGATCGAAAAGAAGATCTGCTTTATATCTCGGCACAATTTTTTCGATATAAACTACATCGTGTTTTCCATTCCATCCAGAATCATTGACACAGTGTATGCTGCGTTGATATCATCAATATTGATCAAGTTCAAAATTTAGCTACGTAACGTGGCGTAAATTTAACGCTTGCGACAAATATTTCCTGTGCTCGAACAGGCATCAGAAATATCGATTTTACGAAAATAGTTTACATTCGCTGCAATATATTCTGCTAAAAATTTTACGTTATTTTGATCTCACATCGGAAAACATTCTTAAAAATATAGTAAATTCAAAATCTTTTGGGACGTTATTTTTTAATATGTTTGCGTGTATTTTGCTTCTTTTCTTTTCTCTCTCATCAGAATTTATAATATAAATTTGCACTTAACTAAGAAGATATTTGAGGACTCAGTCTACTCTAGCAATATGAAATATTGATAATTTTTAGAAATTTTTTTGGAAAGATATTAAAAATTGATCTTTTTGACGTTTTACAAATGTTTTTATTGAAGTTTAAATAGTACATGTATTTTTAAATCTTGGATATTTAGCTTTTTTTGGTCAATACAAGCCTTTGCACGTAGCGTGTTTAAAAATGCATAGTTTGACAATTTGACATGCTGCTCTTCGTGTAATTGAAATGAAAAACCTCAATCTAGTTTTATTCTGTATAATATTTATAAAATACCAAACCTAATATTATTAAAAAGAAATAAAAAATAGCAAAGCAGTATCATTTTAAAATTAGATATTCTAATTTTGCTAAAATTTTTTTATTTCTTGAAAGTCAGAAAAATATTAATTTTTTAAATTTTAATTAGGTTTAGTATTCCCCAAATAATGTTCTTTTCCATAAAAAAAATTGAAGTTATCCGATCCATTAGTTTTCAAGATATTCGTCACACTAACTTTGAAAAGTGTTTTAAGAAAAATGCGCCATACCATTCTAAGTCTTACAACTTCGTCAATTTTATGAATTTTTCAATAAAATGTGAAAGACATTCTTCAGACATTATACTTTTAGAAAATATAAAAAAAAATCGGTTTTTTGTCCCTTTAAAGCAGACTAGACCCTTGAGAAAGTTTCAGGAATAAATCTTAAGTATGTGTCATATGTCAAAACATTGACAAAAGCATGAAAATTTCGTAGACTGTCCTATTATTTTTTTCTGAGTATCTGTGCAAAACCTGAGCACAATTCTCCTAACGGTTTGGAAAGTATTCAAGTTTTTTGTATTGATTCTTATGAAAAATCGCGTGTTGTAGTACATATTGACAAATTTGACAAAAAAAAAAACATTGCCAGCGAAATAAAAATTTTACATATATTAACAAAACTCTAATAGATATTTGTGCAAAACTTGATTTAAATCCACTTAAAAATTATATACTTTCGCTTAAAAATTATGTACTAAAAATTGTAGCAAAATACTTATAGTAACTCAAAATCTTTCTGTAAATTATTCGTTTTTCTTTGTTTCTTGCAGTTGATTTCAGAGGGTATTCACGACTAAAATTTTTTGTCCTAAATTAGGAAAAACATTAATTACTATTTTCTTTTACGAAGACGTTAAAAACCATATTATTTTGTAATACTTTAATTTTTTTATAATCTAGATTTATTTATTTGATTTTCCAAGCATTATAAACGTAAGAAATATGTTTGTTTTTTTTTTAATTTTGACAGCTTTTTGCTACTATTGTACAAGCAAAACATTCTTAAATAAAATCAAAAATGATTTGTACATGAAAGAGAACAAAAGTTCATCTTTAAAAGACGAAGACGAACGACGATAGTATTCATTTATTTATTCGAGTCCAAAACTCTCTTCCTCCACCTGGATCGAGCAATACAGAAACGGAAAATGGTGAGTTCTAGAACTTTTATTTGTCGCGCGCTCGCGTACTTCCGCTTTCGTGTGCCGTGCATGCATATATATGCTTCTCTGCCTGAGAAGTAAGTAGTTACGCTCAGTCATTCGCAGATAAAGTAGCGTAAACTGAACCGCCGGACGGTCAGAACTTTCCACTTTTAAAGTACAATGATAGATTATTCGAATGGAGAACAAGTTTCATTTGATAATTCATTATCTTGATTACACAAGGCGTATTCTAAGCGTCTACAGGAAAATTGATGAGTTTAAGTATTAGTAGAAGTTGTGGCAACGGTGTCGATCATCCCGATTATTTAAAAATTGTTTATTTAATAGTAAAACTTATTTTTTACTTAAAAATTTAAAAGTTAAATTTTGAAATTAAATTAATTATAAAATTGTAAAATTAAAAATTTTCAATGTTCATTAAAATTTGTATTGAAATTTTTATAATTTTTATCTTTCATTTTTATTTTGAAATTAATTACTAGATAACAAGCAATGTCATTTACGTATACAAAGTAAAATTGATTCTAAAGAATCGATGATATTACAGGAATTTACATTCTTTGGAGAACATAGATGTAATCAATAGACTCTCACGACCGTTTATTAAAGTAAAAGCTTTGATTGTCGTAATGAAGCATTCGTTATATAATACGATCGTCTATTAATATATTTGTAACGATGGTTTTCTCGTTTTATTACGCGTTTTTATTTTCTTTCTATATGATATTATAAATAAAAGGTAAATGCTCTGATAATCACAATGGCTGTTTGAGGCGCATCGATAAAAATTTCTTGTTTTTCATTACATTTGGCTTGTTGAACAGTTCTTAATCAGATTCGATGAATTCAAATTGGCCGTGAATTGAATAACAAATGAAATCTTGTAAACATTAAATTGCTAATTAAAGAAAATATGAACAATGATGATATTAAATGCAAATGAACATGGTAATAAATAATTGTCTATATGTTCTATGTAAAAGAAAAATCTAAAGAAAAAACAAATCTTAAAAATAAAAAATCTCGAAATATCTTCGAAAATCTTTGCTTTTTATGTAAAAGCAATAATAAAGTAAAATAATATTTTATCTCCCTTTAAAAGAAGATACGAAGAAAATATTATAATTACATATAATTATTTTATATATTTTATAATTTTCTTTAAATATTATACATTTTTTACAGGTTTACAGTATCTTCGGCGGCAAGTATAATAATTTCTTTTGATATAAAGTGATCTTTTTATGATAACGCAACAATATTGTATAGTATATATTATTGTTATTCTAAAGCCGAAAAAAATATCATTTCACGCAGTAGTGGTTCGATGCTTATATCACGAACGTGCAATATGACAGACAAATTAATGCAACTTATCACCGTGTGAATTATACACTCGATATGAAACAGCATGTTGTACTCGCGCACGAGCATCGTGAATGTTCTCCTTGTGTAACATGATGTCAGTAGGGAGGGAACATGATACGTAACGTTGTTTTCGCAGGTTCAATTCAAGCATTTTCCTCTTTACAATGTACATACACACATACATGCATATATACATATGCATTAATATATACGCCTTTCTCTCTTCGGTCACGTTTGGGTGCTAAGGTGCTTTAAATAGAGATGGTTATCTTTTAAATCGCGTAGGCGAATCTCCGACGTTAGATCTTCCTTGATCCCATTTACGTCCGACCTGTCTCGCAATTATCTTATAACTCACCGATTAATTTTGCCCCGGATCTTGAATAATTTCTCATTATCGTGCGTAAGTTTTATGGCGATTAAGAAAATCGAAATATCTTTTAATTCACCATAGTCACGTTTGAGACTTCAATAACAGATGCTAACTTCTAGACCAATTCTTTGATACAACGTTGGAGTTTTTCTCTCAATGAAAGAAAAATTAAAATCAAGTATAATTAAAGACACAAATATAGAATTAGTTGGCTATTAATTTTTTTAATAAGATATGCATATGTCGACGTAAAGTAAAATAGAACGAATATACACGCAATCTCTATTATTTTAATAAGTTTATTAATTATATGTAATTATAATATTTTCCTTGTGTCTTCTTTTAAAGAAAGACACAATATTAGATTACATAAAAAACAAAGATTTTTGGAGATATCTCGAGATTTTCTATTTTTAAAACTCATTTTTTCTTTAGATTTTTTTTTACATAAAACATGTAGACACTTATTTATTATTATGTATTGCTTGTATTTAAAAAAATGTATAATATTTTTAAAAAACTTATAAAATATAAAATAATTATGTAATTATAATAACTTCTTTGCTTTTAAAGAAATAAAATTAGCGTTCCCTAAACTTACTAGAAACTTCCTAGACTACTAGAATTTGTTAGAATCTTTGTTCGCGATTCGTGTGCATATATTCGACGACGCATGTATCGCGAGTCGTTTGGTTACCGGGTGTCTCGGCCAAGACTTCAACTCCAAAATTCGTATTTGTACAACAGACACGCTTAACGGAATCCAGGTCCACCGACCGTTATGCGCTTCCTTTGAAGCTTCCCTGTAGACGGTCGTCGAGAGAAGACTCGAGACTGGGATACCACATATCCTAGATACTCCTTTCGCGCGCGTTTCACGAGAATCCCCCTCGGTGGATGGCAAACAATTTGCGATTCCGTGTGCTGAGCTTTCGATCAGGCCTCTCGATACGCCGTGCGGGTAAATAACGCGAGTAAATAGCAATTTAAGAAAAAAAAATGTAACGCAATCTCTGTGAAGAAAAATATATAATATTAAAAAAATTAATAGAAATTTTCCGCGACGCTAGAAATGATATTCCTTATCTTTATAATCGCAGAGATTGATTCAAAAAATTCCGAATAGTTTTTTATATCGGTTTTTGTATTTTTTTTTCATTTTTATATAAAAATATGGAATATTTTTTTATTTTTTGCTTCCTCATAGAGGAAGCTTTGTTTTCGTGACAAAATTTTTTTCAAGTTTTCTATGCCAATGTGTTTAGAATGTCCCAAAACGTCGAAAAATCATATTCCTAAAAAATGTCTGTATGTATGTATGTATGTATGTATGTATGTGTGTATGTGTGTATGTATGTATGTATGTACGCAATATATTGTACAATCTCTAACTTCCGCAATTTTTGAGATATCAAGCTAAATTTTTTTACATGGATAGAGTATCATTCAAGGATGGTTGGTATTGAATTTGGTGAGAATCGGTGAAAGGATTCATTTTTTATAAAATTTTGAATTTTTTAAAAAATGTCTGTACACGTTGTAACTTTTGCAAATTTTTAAATATCGGGTTAAATTTTTTTACATAAATAGAGTATCATTAAAGAATGGTTGGTATTGAATTTGGTGAAGATCGATGAAAGAGTTCAATTTTTATAAAATTTTGAATTTTTTGAGAAATGTTTGTACACATCCTGACTTTCGCAAATTTTGAGATATCTTCCTCTATGAGGAAGCAAAAATTGAAAAATCCGCATGCTTAAAGGAGCTTAAACTTTGTGAAATAAAATGATGAGGAAGCAATGTGCAAGTTTCTAATTTGCACAATTCAGCTTGTTTTTTTTTTCATTTTTATATCAAACGTATCGAATATTTCTTCCTATTGTAATCTCGATAATTAATTTATATAGTCATATCTATATGTATTAGATATCATTGTATATTTATTATTTAGGTTAATTAATTTTATTGCTGCACAATATTATTGCGATAATACATAAAGATTTAATGAGATCTAAAAAGATTCTAGAGTCGCAAAGCCATGTAAAAACTTGTAATTACGCAATTCAATAAATCGTTAATTGCGTAGCGTTATTTCGCGGATGTAGCTGCGTGCTAGCTTCGTCTCGGTCGACTGAAGGTTCCAGCTCCTCTAGCACATTTCCTGAGGGATGTGCATCCAGTTGGCGGCAATCGATGTACGTACGTGCATCTGACGTATGCAGCCAAGCGCGATTGCGACCGATTTCTTTCTCTCTCTCTCTCTCTCTCACTCTCTCTTCTGCCCCTGCCCATTTTCGTTTCCCTGCATCCCACTGTTGGTGTGCTTCTTCTTTTTGTCCGGCGGCATCAATCAGTGCTTCAAACGATGCTCGACGTTGGTTCGTACGCGATGTATAAACCTCGTTCCTTCGTTCGCGTCGATAACGTGAAATCTTTGTTACGAGAGCGCGGATGAAGGATAAATTGAAGACAAAAAAAATCGGAAGTGGAAAATATATCAATTTGATTTAATCAGAGATTTGTAAATCAAAGGATTAAAAATTGATTGATTTGAAAGAATATCTATATTAAAAATTTTTAAGCATCTTATATTCTTTCTTTTCCAAGAACTTTCGTAATTTCAGGTATTTTATTTTCGTCGATGTACGCGGAATGGATAAAATTAGAATAAGATTTGTGGATGCTGAGAATGCAAGCGCTTCTAACTTTCAAATCGCTGTAAAAGTTTTGCCATCGTTATTTAATTAATTACCGTTGCGAAGGAAGACAGAAAGAGAAAGAGAGAGAGAGAGAAAGAATAGCTCGCTACGGTTTACCGTGAATGGAACAGACGAGAATCGTTCGATCGAAAGGGGAATTTCTCGCTGTTTGTGAGAATCTAAGATCTTCGGGACGATTAGGTGGTGACGAGAGCGGAAGCCAAATAGAAGGTGGAAGGGAAAGAAATGACGGTGAAGAAAGGAAGAGAAGGAACAAACGTCATGGATAATCGATATCGAGTGGAGTAGCTTCTCACATGAAGAAGCAGTCTTCTTTGAAAACGAGAAACCGCCTGAAAAACAGCCAACCGCACTTTCGAAACGAGGGTATTCGTGTCAATCGTAAATGAGAAAAAGCTGTAATGGCATTTAAATTAAATCCAGTTTACATCGGGCGATAAACATGATTACTTAGATTTTATGCAGAAAAAAAGTGTATTTAGATAATACACACACACACACACATATATATATATATATATATATATATATATATATATATATATATATATATATGTATATATATATATATATATATATATATATATATAACTAAATATATAACATATAAAAAAAATAAATAGTAAGAATAAATAATAAAAATAAATGATAAAAATAAAAATAATAAGAATAAATAATAAAAATAAATAATAAAAATAAATAATAAGAATAATTAATAAAAATAAATAAAATAAGAATAAATAATAATAAATAACAAAAATAAATAATAAGAATAAATAATAAAGAACAAATCTTCATAAAATTATAAAATGGTATAAAGACCTTCAAATATACATTAATAAATCTTGCTCTCAGATATATCATGTGTGTATATTGGATGCATTTAATATTTTTACCGTTCTTTTACTATTACATTGCATTTCCGCTTACATAAATATCGTTAATGGACTGCCTTGCCAAGTAAAGAGAGTGTATCGAAAGCTTTTCCGATCACGAAACATAAAAGTAATACGTTGCGGAATATTTTGTCAATATTAAGAGAGAATATATGTCAGCTCTCTCTCTTTCTTCCATTGAATATTAATGGACTCGTTTGCCTTCGATTAGCGGAACATCGATTGGCGACGATACTCTTCGCATTTCGTTTTCGCTGCTTTTTTCGTGTCCTTCGCGCATTTCGCTCCTTCCGGTTTTGCACGTTTGACGTTGAAATATCGTCGATCTAGTCCGACCTTTGTAATTGTCTCGCTGTTCCCTTTCTTTCTCTCTTTTTTTCGATCAATCTTTCAGTGCAGCGTCGATATTTCAATTAACTTCGACAGCAGCATTTCTTCTGTAATTACTGCCAATGGCGGGGTGCGAATAGAATGACGTGATGTGTATTCGTACGCGACATTGCTTTATAACTTTTTTATAAAATTGCCGATACACCGTCTCTCCTCCCAGATTATACGATGTCTTGCAATATCGGTCGGAGTACGTATAAGTAGAGCGAAATTTTATGTCACTTCTTTTACAAACGAGAATTTTTATTAAATCTCGTTAATGATTTACGGCGCTGTTCAAACGCTGATCATTTGTAAAATTTGCCACGCATGGCCGAACATGTGTTACCCGAAACCCTTCATTTATAAGATGCGTCAGCAAATTTTCCCTGAACTTTTTGCACGTCTGTGCGTGTATGTGTACGATGAGAGCAGGTCGATTATAATAATGTATAGGATGTGCCAATATTGCAAGGGCACTTATATTGACGATGATAACGACTTTTGAGTTATTGCTGTTACAAAATTGCCTTATTATTATGGAATATATTACTTCAAAACTCATGAATTTTATTGTATTAATATATATTTCATATTCTATTATATTTCATCTCTTATAAGTATAGAATAAAAAATACTTGTATATATATTAACCTCAATATTTCTAGTAAATAATAATTGAATGCAATAGAGTGATCGAGTATTAAAAAAAGAAGTATACAATAAAATTTCATATATACGATAGAATAAGGTAAACGCAAAGAGCAAAAAAAAATCACTGCGTACTTTTTCTAATGAATTTGCGGCGACGCACTTTTGCCATGACAGGTAGAAGCTCATTAATATTGCACGGGAGAATTGTAAGTAACGTGACGAGGGATTTTTCAAGCGGTTTCCGCGCGCGAACGCGGAAAACAACTAATTTTTTTTCCCCAGATAATAAATTACCGCACACCGTGAGCCTATTACTCTGCTTTTTCTGCGCATCGTCATCGTTTTTTTCAAATTTCCCAGTATCCATGCTTCTTCCCATCGGACATAATAATCATCGTAAAGGCGGTTCTCGCGCGCCGAGAGAAAAGATTTGCCGTAAAAGAGGAACTTTTATCTTTCTTTACTTCGCGTTTCAACGATGATATTGTGCAATTTTTCCCGCAGTACGTCACCGACGATCTTTTTGTTTTACAATATTCTAATAAGAATCTATAAATAGAACGTAAATAGGAACGTACCAAAACTTTGACAGGCTAACAGCTGATCAAATTTGTATCAGTGATTTAATATGTATATAATAAAAATAAATGTGTGCTATATTAATTTAAATTCTAATAATTTTTAAATTAAATTAACATCAAATAATCGATAATATTAATTTCGAATAATCTCGTTGAAATTAATTGTGTTAACAAGAAAGAAAAAAGAATTCTTTGTACAATTATTGAACGAGCATAGCGCGTATATAATTGTCAGAAACATATACTACCTGTATATTGTGTTACGACGTTTCGTTTCGTTGGCGATATACTATTGCTTTGAAGGATTGATCTTGATATGCAGAAATTTGCACGCAAATAGAAAATACATAAAAGCTTAATTTTCACGACACGCAAATAGAAATGTAGAACAATTTATTTATTTTATTGTAGCACTAGGATTGCATAAAATTCAAGACAAAACAATATTTGTAAAAATATTGTATTGGTATTGAAAATTTTAGAAAACTTGTATCTTGTCTTGCTCTTGAATGAATCTTGATAGCAAAAATCTCGTCTTATATTGTCTCTATTTTATTAACAATTTTTATTTAATACTAAACAATTTGTTTAAAATAATATATATTTAACATAATTTTTCTTTTTTTTCATTATTGATTTTTAATTACTTTATATTTTATTTTTCTTTGTATTCTTTTTTAATTGTTATATTTGTTACAGCACTAATCATGTAATCCATTTATCATTTCAAAGGGATTTTTCTCGTTTCTATTAAGTAAATAGATTAAATTAAATTAAATTACACAATCTTTATAATATATAATATAATTTAAGATAATTATTACTATTTATGTCATTCGTTTACTTTCCAAAACACTATTGTATATATTGTATGGTTACATTGTATGGTTAATTTTGTTAATTGTAATTATTTATTTTGTCAATTGTTTCTAAATTTGTTAATATAAATGTTTTTATTTATTAAGTAACATTCTTTATGTTTATATAACATAGCGATTTTTTTTTTCATCTAATTTACACACAATATACATATTTCGCTTTTTTTAAAAACCAGTAATCTTGACAATCTTAATCTTGATATCGTTTTAATAATTAATTAGAAATCTATTTCTAATTAATATATATTAATAATAACTAATCAAAATTATACTATTAATAAATAAATAAATTATTATACTATTTTATTACTACTTTATTACTATTATATTTTATTACTATTTTATTATTATACTATAATAAATAAATAAATTACTTTACTATTAATAATAACTAATTAAAAATTTTGAATTTCGAGACAAGATCAAGACAGTATCAAGACTAGTCTTAATATCTCGTGCAATCCTAGTTCAGCATGTTCAAATTTCTAGATAATGGAAAAATGTCGCGTATGTAATAATATTATGTAATAATATTTCCGATGCGGGAAATAATTCAACACAGGTATCTCGATGCGGCGGCGCATTTCGCCATAAAATATTACGATATAACTCTCTCGCCTTAGAGATTCGAGTAGAAGGTTCCTTATTCGCCTCGTTTGCACGACGCGACATCGTCGTCATCGTCTCTGCACCCTTGAGGCGGAACTCGCACGTTCGCGAGAGAGCTCGTCCGTCGAAGCGACGACAGCCAATCCGCGGGCTCGGGATTGCCTCGATAAGATGTAAGTTTAGATTAAATCGTGAATATTTAAAGTTCGGCCCCTCGAGGGGTTCGCGCGCGCGCGTGCTTCCTCCCACACGCGTGTCTTCCATAACGAAGGGCTTACTAAAGGATACGCGACACCCGATAAGAGAGGAAAGATTACGCAAGTTGCTTTTAGGGATTAGGTCTTATCCGGGAGGGAAATCAGCTTTTCCGAACGAAAGGAAAAGCCACTTTCGCTCGGATTAATTATCCGATGGAGAAACACATTCTCTGGCAATAAAAAAAGCTTTTATTTGTCTTTGTATCTGAATTACATTTGATCATTTGCCTTATTGGCACGATTAATTTCAACGAGATTATTCGAGATTAATATTATCGATTACTCGATATTAATTTAGTTTAGAAATTATTATTGAAATTAATATAGCGTACATTTATCTTAATCACAAATTAAAACAGTGATATTTAATCAGCTGTTATAGCTTGTCAATATAAAAGTTTTCGTACGTTTTCGAAAATCGGATCATTCACGTAATCTGGGATGAAAGCAGATTGCTGGCTACGACCAAAACACAATAGAGGCTTTAGCAACAAGTATAATGCTATTTACTTTCGGCGAAAACAGTTTATTCTGTTGCAGAAATGACTTAAATTCGAACTTTTAACATAACTTTTTCCTACAGAGACACACACATTTTGCCAGTCAATTTTGTAATAATATGTATGCTTGTAGATTATTCTTATTTAAACGCAGATACTATGTTACGCTATACTATGTTGTGATAATGATACGCAGCAAACATTTTTGATAATGTTGTGATAAAATTTTTATCACCAAGCATGTCCACTAAAACCAACGAAAAAGAATAACGCTGCGCGCACATGTAATTATATATACAGGGTGTCCCTAACAACTCGTACAGGCCTTTTAAGAAAAAGTAGATTTTATCAAAAATTGCAAAAATTTTGATGACTAAATCGAGTATGCTCTATTGTATGGTGATATTTTCAATTTCCGCTACCGACCGGAAATGGGCTATCCAAGCCGAAAGCCAAATTTTTTAAATGGAATATGTCACTTTTTATTACAGATTTGGATTTCCCGACGAAAAATAAGAAAGTTTTGTCCCAAACATTTTTTTAAAATCCTTCCATTAACCTTAAAATGATACATGCTAACTCGTCTAGAAATGCAGTTAAAGTTTATTTTTTCAAACTTTCAAGATTATTTCTAGATTATTAATAAAATTAACAATTTAATCTCTCATGTTAATAAAGTTTATTAATCATGTTACTATAATTTATCATTTTATAACCAAGTTATTAAAATAATAACAAATTTATTAAAATTGTTTATTCATTTATGTAGATAAAATTGTTTATGTTTATGTGTAATCCGAATTTGCAATAAAAAGTGCCATGTTCCATTCAAAAAATTCGATTTTCAACTTGTGGATAGCCCATTTACGATCGGCATCAGAAATTGAAAATATCACCATACAATAGAACGTACCCAATTTAGTCATCAAAACTTTTGCGATTTTTGATCAAATCCACTTTTCTTTTTTTTAAAAGACCTGTGGGTGGTTAGGGACACCCTGTATATTTTAATTATTATGAAGAAATATAAAAAAATTCCAAGATTATATGTTAAAACGTATGTTTTAGTGTCTACTGTACATACATATATATGAGTGATTATTATATTTTATAAAAATTTCTGGAATAATATTATACTGTATTATGATGCATTAAATTTTTCGCATAATTCTAATAAATTTAAGCAATGTTTAAGATATAAGCTATTTTTCATGTAGATGTAATTTATTATTAGAGCAAAAAATTATACCGTTATGAATACCACTAAAGCGGAATGAAAGTACTCACAACAAGTTTCTGTGGTGTAGTGGTTATCACATCCGCCTAACACGCGGAAGGTCCCCGGTTCAATCCCGGGCGGAAACATTTTTTTTTGTCAAAAACCAAATTATGATAAAAGTATTAGATAGTAAAAAATAATGAACAAAATGTTGGAAAAATAAAATAAAATAAAAATATCTTTAAAAAAATGTTCTTAATATTTTTATTTTAACTTATAGTACTTGCACACAGATAACTCTTTACATACACATATTTTAATGAATAATTAAATGAGATCGTCGCCAAGCATTTCGTAAAATAAGATGAGTACTTTAAATATACATTTTTCTTACAAAATTCTAAAACTTTTTTGCATTGAAGCTTTTTTGCGACCGTCCTCTCAAGTGTTGAATATTATAAATATGAATGAATACGATTGTGTGCGAAACAGTTGCATATGGGAAACATAATTTACAATGTTCTGTGCAGCGTTGACACGGTCCGATACATAATTTACTAATTATATCTGCGGCTGTAATTAGCATAATCTCAATCCCTTTCAGGAAACGGTTTGCCAATGTTCGCAGAGCGTTTCTGTAATTATATCCACTTAACACCCAATTCGATCCAAAAACATGTTTTTTTCGATTAGGTTAGTATGATAAACGCAATTTATAACCGAATTTTTAAATTTTGGCATCCAAAATTTAAAAATTCGATTATAAATTGCATTTATCATACTAATCTAACCTAATCCAACCCAACCCAACCCAAATTTATTTTTAAAACTGAAAATAGATTTGGATTATTAAAATTTTTTCGGGCTGGGAGTGCAGGTGGAGGGGTTTCGCCCCTCCCCCGCCCACACGTAAATATTATAAACAGTTTTTTTTAATAAAAAAATAACAAATTATACAGCATACACATACTTTAATGTCAAATTTAAATTTATTATATTTTCCAAATCAATGCCCCACTTATTTTTTAAGAAGAATTACTCAGAAGAATTTCCCCTACAACATATTAAAGTAGCGATAAAATCGGAAATGTGTTACCTTTTATGCAGTTTTACCTCGAATTGTTTTACACATACTTAAATCTTTATTAAAATTCTTCATTAGAGAAATTAGTCGGTAATTTTTTTTTATATAAGATGATCTATATCATATTTAATAACAAACATTTTTTTCTGAGATTTGTCACATTTTGTTGTACTAAAAACGTGCAATTGGCAACACAATGAAGACGAAAATAAACAATACAAAATTTAGATTTTAAAGGGCTAAACTTATTGTTTCCATTTTGACACATTTGCGGTGATCAATAATCATCAAAGACAATGCGGCATTTCACACCTGAGTGTGCGTATTACCCTCGGATGAGCACTCGAGGAGATGAAATTATCGAACAATAGAGCGCGAGAGGCGAAGCTGCGTCTCTCAACAGAAACAATGGCAGTCGATTAACAGTAAACTGCCGATTAGAGTGCACGAAAGTACATGCATTATGCATGACACTCGTGTAATGATCGTGTAAACCCGCGAATCGAGTATGCGGGAGTCAGCGAGCCGCGCTCGTGAAAGTTTAATTCGGGCGATGTGAACTATCGACGCCATTAGTAAATCTAACTTTCCTTTCACCTCAAAAACACGATGCAAGACAGGATCTCTCCCAAGACTGATATTCTTCAGAGTGCAGCCAAGATCTTTCCGTTAGAAACATTTCTGTTAAGAAATCATTAAAATAATTACATGTCTGACTGAGATACCATTTTCTCTCTTTAAGCGTTCAAAAATTTTGGTAAAATTAAGGATACATGTGTCATATGTCAAAGCATTAACAGAAACATGAAAATTTAATAGACTATTCTATTTCTTTTGAGTATCTGTGCAAAATCTGAGTACAAGTCTCTTAACGGTTTGGAAATTATTTAACTTTAAAGTTTGTATTGATTTTTATGGAAAATCGCGTATTGTGTAGCACTTATTGACAAATTTTTGTCAAGGAAAAAACATTGCCAGCAAAATAAAAATTTTCATATATATTGAAAAGACTCTAATAAATATTTGTGCAAAACTTGATTTAGATCCACTTACTCGTTTAAAAGTTATTTACTAAAAATTGTAGCAAAATATATATAATAATCCAAAGTCTTCCTATAAATTACTCGTTTTTTTATTTCTTGCAGTTGATTTCAGGGGGTATTCATGATCAAAAGTTTTTATCATAAATAAGGAAAAATATTAATTACAATTATTTTCTTTTACGGAGACGTTAAAAATTATATTATTTTGTGATACTTCAATTCTTTTTATAATCCATTTATTTATTTAATTTTCCAAACAGTAGAAACGTAAGAAATGTGTTTTTTTTATTTCAACAGCTTTTTGCTACTATTATACAGCCAAAACATCCTTAATGACAATAGTTCCTCGTTCGAATTGATTAAGATCAAATAAAATAATTACAGAGGAAAATATATAAAATAACTGTTTATTACATATATATTTATTACTTAGTTAGATTTTGAAAAACAAAATTTTTTTTTATTTAAGGTACGGATGTAGATGTAATGATATTTTAACAAGATTTGTACAAAGTTTACTTACGCTGTTTACGGAATAAAACGTTTTGCATGAATCTCTCGTTTGCATGAGAGATACACGCGTATATGTTTTGCAAGGAAGTATATACATATAGCACGATCACAAAGTCTTGGGACTCCAAAGGATTGACCCAAGAGAAGAGGGAGAACGCCCAGATTCACGATGCGGAAGCGAGAGCCGTCAGCTTTCGCGGCGAGTGTTCTCAAACTTATAATACTTTTGTCTTAGGATAGGAAAATGTGCGGTGTAGACTTGCCCGATGCATCCCCCGGCGTTGTCGTTTTTCGTTTTGTTCTTCCTCAACCCGGAGGGGTTTCTTCCATGCTCCTCTTTTATTTCTTGCCGGTCTCGGATGCGTGCAAGTTTTATGAGTACCATCGCTACCCTACTGCCCTTAAATCCCGATTCCCCGTTTCTTCTCGTTTTTCTCTCCCCGCGACTCCGATAAAGTTTCGGTTCCGCTCGCAGGTGCATCCACGCGCGCGAAGTTTCTCACAAATAAAATGAATTATAGAGAAATATACATAATTAAAAGCCCCGTATCTACTTTAGAGAGTAAAAAGAATCAATTTTTTTGTTTACATTTTCTAAAAGTATGATGGTTGAAGAATATGTCTTTCAAATGTTATTGAAAAGTTCGCAAAATTGACGGAGTTATAAGACTTTGAATAGAAAAAAAGCGTGTCTTCAAATAAATCTGTAAATACGTTTTTCAAACATGTTTTTTAAACACGTTTTTTTCAAAACTCTGTTTTTAATTAAAGTTAGTGTGATATATATATCTTGAAAACTAATGGGCCGAATAACTTCAATCTTTTTTTAATGAAAAAGAACTTTTTTGGAGATACTAAATCTAATTGGAATTTAAAAAATTAATATTTAATATTTCTCTGACCTACCAAAAATAAAAAATGTCAGCAGAAATAAAACATCTAATTTTAAATTTTAAAATGACACCACTTTGTTATTTTTTATTTTTTTTTTTTTAATGGAATTAGATTCAGTATCCCAAAAATATCCTACGGAATAAAACTAGACCGAGTTTTTTTTATTTCAGACGATTACACGAGGAGCAACATGATGTTACACCGTCGAACCATGCATTTTTGAACACGCTATGCGCAGAGACTCGTAATGACCAAACAAAAGCTAAATATTCAAGATTTAAAAATACTGATGTATTGTTTAAACATCAACAAAACATATGTAAAACGTCAAAAAAATCAATTTCAAATATTCTTTAAAAAATTTTTGTAAATTTTTATTTATTTATTATTATTATTATTTTTTTTTTAATACTGCTAGAATAGACTGGGCGCTCTTTAAATGAAATATATTTCTTATTGTTCTACATAGACGTAAAACTGAAGTTATCAATACTTTGTATGTTTTATAAAACTATGAGGGACTATTGATATATCTTACATTATTATTTCTTAAACTTTTAAACAGATCTATAAGCAAAAAAGGAGTGCTGTAGTGTAGGATATATACAGATACATACAGCAGTGAGCAATGCGTCACAGTTGCGGTTTCTCATTTGCGTTAAAATAATTTTACTCTCCTTGTACACGACTCGTATGCAAATTGCGTTTCTTTTTCGCACGCCGGCAAATCAACCTGAAAAATTGCGGGTTTTGTCAAGACCTGACGGCCTATACACGCGACACAAAATTCGCACGCGATCTCGCGCGGGTGCGTGCGAGATAATTTAATTACAAGTTGTAAAAGCCGATGTTATTGTTCGTCGTCGTAGTTTCGCGAACTTAATTCTATCTAACTTTTGGCTCGCCCGATGTTTGCGTTCCGCTTTTGTTGCGCGTGTCACTTGTACAGCCAGTGCATCTCGATGCATGTATCCGATAGATGCATTCGACATCCGGAGAGTAATAGAGCGTTTACAAGGAGTAGCACTTTTAACGATCTAACAGGCAAATCTCGAGGGAAATGAAGATGGTTCAATTTTCATGGGAAATCAAACGCTAGGATGTTCACCGTAGAATGCACATTTTGCAATGTACGCTTCGAGAAATGTTACTTGCATAGAGAGAGAGTCTTCCATAAGATCGCGATATGATGTCAATCGACGCAATAAAGATTGAAAAATTATAAGGATAATATCAAAATATATACAAAGAACGTGAGAAATTTATCAGTGCGCAAAATAAAAGTTTATAATCATTAATAAAAGAAAAAGAAGAAGAGATAAATATATTTACGTAGATATATCTTCGTAGAAATTTATAAACTTTGAAGAATAATATCTCTCTCTGCCTTTTGAGAAACTGTCGTGAAAGTTTAGAGAATTTTCGCGAAGCTCTTGCGCGCAAGTTTATCAACGAATTTGGGGGATATAGTGTAGAGTACGAGCACGAAATATCTCGTGCGATGTTTTAGTCAAGAATGAAATATAACGAGGGATACGCTCGATTTCCCGCAGGCTATGATGTATAACTGACGAGTTAAGGGAAGATGTGACAGCACGAAGAGTGGCAGGTATAGTGGATTAGACGAGAGATACGAAATAATGCCCATAATTACGACGCGACGAAACAATTGCGGAATAGAATGTGTACGTCTGACCTGGCGGCGGCCCTATTATTATTATCGTAGCGGATATTTCACGTTGCGCAGATCCAGCAGCTGCAGCTGCAATTTGGCACTTGCACGGCGTAAACTGGTATCTCGAGAGATATTACGCGATTACGATATGCGTGTGCATGCGCGTGTGTATGTACATGAACGCAACGAGACGGGCGGGCAAATTGCGCTATCGACAAAATTGCGAACGCCGTTAGCTTGCACGATGTTGGTTTACCGTCATTTCGGTCCTGTGTTGTGTTGCGAGCGCTGATAATTTGACGTTTGGAACCGCGTCGATGAGATACTATGTATATATATACTTTTATAATGGTGTACCTTTACAGCTTTAAGAAATTATTAATGCTATCAAAATATGCTTATTTGATCAGTATTTTTTGTAATATAAATTTACAATAATAAAATATGTTACAATAATAATTTATTATTTACAATAATAAAATATGTTACAATAATAATTTATTATTTACAATAATAAAATATATGTTAGAAAAATAAACAATTTTTTATAATTTCCTAATAATTAAAATTTTAAAAATATAGAGAGAATTATAACTATATAGATTACTAAAAAGTATTTAAATTTATAATAATTAAATATGCATTAAGAAATTATTAATGCTATCAAAATATACTTATATTTATATCAGTATTTCCTTCAGTAAATTAATTTATGATAATAAAATATATAAATTTATAATAATAAAATATGTAAATATATATTTGAGGAGCAAGCGACTTTTTATAGCAAACTAATAATTAAAGTAAAAAAAAAGTTATAGAATTATAACTTACAGATTACTAAAAGAATAATAAAATAAGACACAAATATTATATAATGACAAATACTATTTTAAAATATTAATGGTTTGTGCAAAAGAGAGAGAGAGAGAGAGATATTATTAAACTTTATTTATTTATGATAATTATTATATTTCATTCATATAATAATTATTAATGAAAATGCTAGCTTCAAGAAGCGCAAGTCACATCTTGAAAGACTAACGTCATTGAGTGAGGATACTCGGGTGGCTAACGACCTTATGGTCTATTTTTCTAGGGGATGAGAGAGGAGCTCGAAGGGAAAAGCTCTGGTAGTTAGCCAGGACTCGTAGGATGTTCGGCACGTACCGCGATATCGGGTCGTCGACGGGATCAAAACTTTAACTTTTCTTGGGCAGGATTTTTCCCGTGGCTTTACCGCGGTTGCCATGACGAGCAACTTGAAGTCCGTATCTGGCAAATCTTTTTCGTATCTCCCTCGTGCGACTCATAATTTTCCGATATTATTCGCGATTGAATTAAATTGGTCATCCGGGAAAACGCGCATAATAATCAATAAATTATCGCTGTTACGTATATATAATTGTTGTAAAATAAAACTAATTACTGTTTACAATAATTTTAAACATTAAATTATTAATTCTAATTGGAAAAATGAAATTTTAATTAATTTATACACAATTACACGCGCACCATTATTATGCTTAATATGATATTCTTATGCCTGCAAAGAGCAATATTCTATTTATCTTTATTACTGTTCAAAACATTTTATAATTTATTGTTAATTTATTTTTAATTATTATTATTTTTTTAGTAATTTATATAGTTATAGTTCTATATTATTTTTTCATTTTAATTATTAGTATGCTATAAAAAGTCACTTGTTTTTCAAATATATATTTGCAAATTTTATTATTATATATAAATTTATATTGAAATAAAAAAATACTAATCAAATAAACATATTTTGATAGTATTAATAATTTCTTTTTGCAATTTTTGCAATAATAATTTTTGCATATAATGATCGATAATGTTCCTCGGAACCATTAAAACGCTATCTTTTTCTAATTCGAACTTTGAAAAAGAAAATTCTATTTATTATATCGTTGCAATTGTATTTTACGCGCGCGCGTATTTTTCGTTCTTTCGGACTTAAACATTCATTTGAAGCTAGCGTTAAACGTCGGTGTTTTTCCTTGTTTCGTCAACGCGTTTCTCCATTTCGCCCATTCTCTTCTAAGGCCGACGGCGACGGCTGAGCGGGATTATCCTGAAATCCCGCCGACGAGAAAATGGGGGACCGTCGCAAGATATTCCAGGTGTGGCGGGTAACGTCTCACCGACGAAGGAAGGAGCCGAAGACGAATGATCCGTGGAATATCAAACCCTCTCGAAGAAGACCCCGAGTACCGAGGGATTATTTTTTTTCTCCCCTCACCGAGCGCAGTAAGATCATATCAAACACCATCGCCGCGAGAATATGGCGGCGGCCCTTTCAGCTGTCTAATCTATTCCGATAAAAGCTTCCGCGGAAACGGTTATAACCGCGCACGAAGAAGACCGTATTCGAGAGAGAATTCTTTGTGTACTTGGTCCATTTGCGGATATCTCTCAAGTGCTTTGAAATACTAGGGCGGACATTGGTCGACCCCGTTCTCTCGCTTTGTTGAGTCGGAAAAGAGAGCGCGTAGAAATATGTATTATATCCGACCAGCATTGCATTGCGGTCCATAAATAGGATAAAGAATCGAACACATTGATAATTTACTAACGTGCAAAAATCTTCCATTTTAATTTTCAAGATACTCGCTTATAATTTTATTTTTAATTTCAAATACAATATTAATGTAAATTATTTTTGAATTCTAATTTAAATAATCAGTTTCATATTTTTCTCGATATCTAACATTAATTTATTTATTCCTCACTTGTTTAGTTTCATAATCTTTCTAATTAATATTTCTTT
The DNA here is from genome assembly GCA_009859135.1 of Formica selysi. Lineage (NCBI taxonomy): Eukaryota > Metazoa > Arthropoda > Insecta > Hymenoptera > Formicidae > Formica > Formica selysi. The sequence continues at coordinate 1,792,457 of CM020820.1, forward strand.
TGTAATTTTTATTTTTGATATTAATCTATATTAAAATATTAAAGTTTTTATTCGTATTTCTCCACATTAGGAGTTTTTTTTTTGGCGGATATCCTCTCAAGAAACTTTGAGAGAAAAAATTGGTAGCATTTTGTCACAGCGAAAAAAAAGCGCCTCGACGATGAGAATCTTTCGAGATGTTATTTTTCTTATCCCCATGTTAGAAGTGGAGAAATTGCGGCATTATTTTGCGAACGAACAATCTTTTCAAATTTGCCACTTGACAAAGGAAATGGAACCTGTCATCATTGAATCTTTCTCTCATTTGACAGTGGAACATCACTAATAATCCACATCTATTTTTTCGATTGGAGTATTAATATAGGTATATATTTTATAGTCAATTATTGGCATTTTTTCAACAAATGTCTGTTATGTTCTAACAGCAGTAGCTAATAAATATGTCATTATTATAAAATATTTGCATTAAATCGTTACAATCATATTTTATAATAACTGAAATTTGTAATGATTAATTTGAAAATATATTTCTCAGAAATTTCTTAGGAATATGAGCGAAATCTGAATCTATTGCATTCGAGTTTTATACAAATCATAAAATTCATAATTCATACATTATACAGAGACAAATATACAGTCTAATAAAATTTGATTTTGAAACTCATTTCTAAAAGGATTTAAATCTATTTTTAGTCGTGTGTGTATCCATATTTAATATTTTAATATTTAATATTAATATTTATATAAAGACAAGGAAATAAAAAATATAATATAGTTAGATATATATGTGTGTGTGTTTGCGAGTGTATTTTTACTTGTTCCTAGAAAAAAGATTACTGCGACTTGATTTAATTCTTTCTGGAAACAGATTTCATTCCCAATAATAAAAGAAAAGAAAGCTTTCTCAGATAAAATTATCCTCAGTCATTGTATAAAATCGTAAAACCTGACCGGAGAAGAGGGAAGTTTGGAGGAATCCAGAAGTGGAAAAAATTCTATGCTATCGTAGTTTCCAAGTCGGTGAAAATCAGCGCCGCTGTACCTCTGGTACAGTAGGCTGGAAAACAGATACCGTCGGTTTACGATCTTTCCGCGGAAAGGAAATCGTCTCGACACGAGCGACCGGTTTATTTTCCTTTGATTATCCTCAAAAAGAACGCGAGGTTTTTAGTGCGCGCTGGTGGGGGCCATGGGGTTGATTCACCCGTGAATAATAAACGACGGAATTTACGGTGCAGCGCGTAACGAGGAACGCATTTCGTCGAGAGGATAGAAAAAATGAAAGAGACAGAAAAAAAGTCGATTCGGATAAGATCGAATGGAAAACTTCTTGACAGAATCGGGTCATATATCATACAGCTTCTCTCTGACATCTGACTTTATCGCCATATCTGATTCCTTAAGTATTAATTAAGCTATTTTTACTTTCCCTAATAAAACTAGAGATATGCCGAACTTTATTTGTCGGCTCATTCCAATTGCCATCGTTCTCAATTTCCCAGAAAAAATACGAAGAATATAGAAAAGAATGTTATTTCCAGGACCTATCAATTTGATAGACTTTTTACCGATAAAAAGAGTGCCTCAAACCACGATGCGCTATGATCAACAATTTTCGAGATATCATTGTTTCAAAATTTTAATTTTTTTTTGAAAAATATATTGAGATTTCAAAATTTTTGGTAAGAGGTCATCTTCATAGGATTTTCGATCAAATTTTTTAATATAATAAATTTTAATTTTTTTTTTAGGAAACTATATCGAGATTTCAAAATTTTTTAATGCAACAAATTTTAACTTTGAAAAAATATATCGAGATTTCAAAAGTTTTGCATCGTAATGCAACAAATGTGAACACAGATATATAAAAAATAATAAGTAAAGTGAAAATGGTAAGTAATGGTAATACTTAAAATTAACATAAGATTCATTTCTCGCACATGAGTTGGGTTAGGTTAGTTTTTTTTTTTTTTTTGGTTGGGGGATGCAGGGAAAGGTGCTCCGTCCTTCCCCTGTTTATGTGTTCGATTTTTCTACACATAAATAAATGAATCTGTTAAGAATATATTTCATAAAAAATATATGGTGTCAGAAAATTACTATCAATTGTTGGCGAAAGTATTGTAATTACGACTTTTAAAAATCGATATCTCAAAAACTATGGATCGTAGCGCAGTGGTTTGCGCTGTGGTTTGCGGCATTCTTCGTCTGATAAAAAATCCTATAAAAATGACCTATCAAATTGAGGAGTCTTGCAAATAACATTCTTGCCAGAATCTTAATTGTTCCTTATGATACTTTATCTCTCCTACCCGCTGGAGAAAAACTACGAAAAGAAATTGTATGATTAAAAATTTTTTTATTGGAAAAGCAAACTGTGTACAGATAAGAACTTGTATTAAATGAACGCGGTAGCTCTCTATAATTTTATTTTAGATAATTATTGTATTATTATAAAATTCCATTAAAAATTAACAACTCTACGTGAATTTAATGCCTCTGTTCTAATTATCCCGGAACGATAAAGTACCTACACTTTTTAAACGTCACTTGAAAGGAGAAACTCGATAGCTCCCTTCCGCCTTGCCTTTGATGTTTGCCCCCGAGGTTCAATAGCTCGAATTAATACTTCTCACCTCTCCGGGTGTACTCAAGAGTCTCTCGAAAACAGGTATATAAAGCGGCCATGGTGGATACCACATACATGAAAGGGTGCTCTCTCGAATTTATCTTAATTCAAAATCTCCTTTTAACGAGGGTTGTCATATGTCACCCATATTTTGTTCGACATAATCAGTTTTTAATATAAAAATCTGAGACTTTAAAATATAATAAATATTTGCTACTTTATAAAATTGTTACGTACTTAAATGTAAAGAAGTTTCTTCTTTTTAATTTTGTGCATGTATATATAAAATAAAACATTTTTACTTCTTCATAGAGAAAGTTTTATTTTCGTGACAAAATTTTTTTTCGATTTTTTATGCCAATGTGTTTAGAATGTTCGAAAACGTGGAAAAATCATATTCCTAAAAAATATATGTATGTATGTATGTATGTATATACGCGATTTATTGTGCAACCTCTAACTTCAGCAATTTTTGAAATATCCAGTTAAATTTTTTTACATGGATAGAATATTATTAAAGGATGATTGATATTGAATTTGGTGAGGATTGGTGAAAAGATCCATTTTTTATAGAATTTTGAATTTTTGAGGAATGTCTGTACACGTCCTGACTTTCGCAAATTTTGAGATATCTTCCTCTATGAGGAAGCCAAAATATAAAAATCCGCTTGCTTTAAGAAGCTTAAACTTTGTGAGCAAATAAAATGATGAGGAAGCAATGTGCAAGTTTCTAATTTGCACAATTTTCAGCTTGTTTTTTTAATTTAAAAGTATAAAATTTTCTAAAATATTATAAAATAATAATATCCGTAGAGATGAAAGAAAAATCGTTAAAGAGAATGTTATCAAAGAAAAACTTGGCTAGAACTATTATCATGGATACATCATATTATCGTATATAAAAAGAGATATTAACTTTTATGGCTGTTTCGTGTTTAATCACTGTTGAGGGAAGCGATGTGAAAAATTAAACGATGAATAAATATATATTCCGTTCTTTCCGGATACGTCAACACATTTAGGCGAATGGAAGCTACGCGTGATAGGAAGGAACGAACGGAGAAAAGCAGAGTTTCTTTTGAACGCGCTTAACGCGCCATTATCGTATTACGTAACGAAAGTGGCAACACGGGCGTTAAAGGTACGCGCAAACAGCCGAAGGTACGCAAGGAAGGATGAGTTTTGCCGGGAGGATGAGACGATATTACGTTCTGAATAACAGCGAGGATGAAAAGAAGAAGACTCTTTAACCGAAATGCTCTCTTTTCATATAGTCCCTCTTTTTTTTCTTCTTCCCCCATCGCGAATTCGCCGTCACGTGCACGCGGTTTATTCGCCGGGGAAAAAAGACGGGGGGTTTTTGACGACGGCGAATCATCTCTTCCGCCTTTTTCCGCGAGAAAGTAGCGCGGCTGCGAATAAAGTGTATATACGCAGGAACATGTCTGAAAATTCCTCCGGCTTTGCGAACTTTCGGGGTTTGCTTTATTTCGTCCTTCCATTTTTCCCCGTTGGCCCATTCCTTCCGCCATCGTCCGCGGAAAAGGATGAGAATGTCGAAGAGAGAGAATTATAGGAGTGCCGAAGAATATATTTATTTTAGTTATTTAATGAAGATTTAAATTGAATCAGTGATACGAAAGAGCTTGACTCGATTCTTTAGCTTTCTCTTATCTTTGAACAAGAGAGTTATAAATCAGTTTTGCTTTTGCGAATTTATACCGAAATAAAATTGATTTTATTTCCTTTCACATGACAAACAAGAATGTTAATAAAACACGCAGTACTAAATTTATATTGTGTAAAAACTATTTAATAAAATCAAAATGATCCAAAGAGCTTGATTTAATTCTTTAGTTTTCTCTTATCTTTGAATAAGAGTTATAAATCAGTTTTGGTAACTGCATAAAAGGTAACACATCTCCGATTTTAACGCCACTTAAATATGTTATAGGGGAGGTTCTTCTGAGTAATTCCCCGGAAGAAATAAGTGGGGGACGGCATTGGTTTAGGAGATATAACAAATTCAAGTTTCAATGCTTTTTCTCAGATATTATAAAGTAGTATTAGGAAAAGTGAAGTTTGTGTACGTTATATTTGTTGTATAGTAGACGTAAAAAAAGTGTTTATTTATATTTACGGAATAGGTAAGAGATTATATTATAAAATCTCTCTCTCTCTCTCTCTCTCTCTCTCTCTCTCTCTCTCTCTCTCTCTCTCTCAACACAGATGATAACAAGGCGTATGAACAACAGCGCGATATACGTAAGAAGGGAGCGGCAAATTTTGTGACGTATGAGTGTGTACATGCGGTTATACCTTGTTGTCATTCGCGTGGCGATACTCGAGCTGGAAGGTAGTGTCGCGATCTGCTCCGTGATTTTAAAACTTTATAATCATTAATAAAACGCGTAGCAAGTTCAAAATGGATCGATTCCGACTAGAGTGATATCGGATCGCGCGTTAAAATTGTTAATAAATCTAACCGTATTTAATTGCTTAGCTCAACAATTTAAGAACGTGCGTTGTTCTTTCATCGCGATGTTATAAGGTTTGCGTCGGAAGCGTGTTATTATATTTTATTGATTAGTGCACGTACGATTGTAATTAATTATGTTTTCGCGAATGTCATGCGAGTCCCACGAAGAATAAACAGAAAAAGAGAAGAGAAGGGGAGAAGAAGGCATCGGGCGAACAACTGTAAGATGCGATATTTACAATTATTAAACATATTTTAAAGCATTATATATATTTTAAAGTTTTTAAATAATATTTTAAATATATTACTTAAGTATATTGCTTAAATTAATTACTTAAATATTTTATTTAATATAGTATTAGTAATATATATATTTATAATATATTACTAATTATATATTTATAATATATTAAATATATATTTATAATATATTACTAATTATTACTTAAATATATATTTAATTAAATATATTAGTTAATTAAATATTTTAAATAATTTACTTTTAAACAATATTTTAAATATTTTCATAAGGAAAAATTGAGCATATAAAATAATTTTATACTATTATGTATACACACACATACACACTTATTTATATTATATAGAAAACATTATTTTAACTACGACATTTTTATTATCATATAATATATATTTTTTTGCAACAATATGTTTATGCGATACAATTTTATTTGCGAAACAATTTAAATTTACTAATAAATTTATTTTTATATATTATATAAAAATTCATTGTATAATATATATGTATCAAAATGTCATATGTGCCTAGTTACTCTTGTCATCTTAATAATCTACGTCAAACATTTTTTCGATAATGTTTACGGTTGTTCGATTTTCCCGAAACAAAATTGCTAGGGCTTGAAAGGGATACATCAGAGGCTCCAACTTAGGGATGGTACTTTATTTCTCAGTTCAAACCCCGAATATATACCAATCATCGTCTCGTCCATCAATGTCGCCGGAAAAAGGTCAGATGGATGCTGCTTTTTCCACGTCGTGGAAAAGACACGCGAGTTTTGTAACAGTCACGACCTCGGCCTCTCTCTCGGCATGAATTCACAAGCTGGTCCATAATTCACCCGCCCCGGTTAGATCGGTCAGCTGATTAATTCGGGGTGAGATTAAAATATCGTTCACGTGACGCTCGCCATTGTTATACTGCAATGTTGTAATGCAGTTTTATCGTGATGTTGACATATTTTGCATACATACAGTTCACACAAGTGTCGTTGTACTTTAGAGTATTTGGTGATTAATTCACGTATCGAAAAATGCAACAAATTGTAATATAAGTCACAGAGTGTAGTATTTTTTCGGAATTCTAATTTTCACTATATTAATATTAAAAAGAAATTTCTAATTTGATTGATTCTTAATCGCGATACTAAGAGCTTCTCAGAATGTTTATGTCATATGTCAAAACATTGACAAAAGCATGAAAATTTCGTAGATTGTTTTACTATTTCTTCTAAGTATTTGTGCAAGATCTGAGCACAATTCTATTAATTGTTTGGAAATTATTTAAGTTTAAAGTTTGCATTGATTCTTATGGAAAATCATGTTTCATAGCATTTATTGATAAATTTGACAAAGAAAAAATATTGCTAGCAAAATAAAAATTTCCACATATATTAAAAAAACTTTAATAAATGTTTGTTCGAAATTTTATTTAGATTCACTTATTCATTTAAAAGTTATTTACTAAAAAAGGTAGCAAAATACTTATAATAACCCATAATCTTTCTGCATCTTACTTGTCTTTTTTGTCTTTTGCAGTTGATTTCAGGAAGTATTCACGACTAAAAATTTTTGTCATATAAATTAGAAAAAATATTAATTATATCTATTTTCTTTTACGAAGACGTTAAAAACCATATTATTTTGTGATACTTTAATTCTTTTTATAATCTGGATTTATTTATTTGATTTTTCGAACAGTATAAACGTAAGAAATATGTTTTTTTTTTTTAATTTTGACAGCTTTTTGTTACTATTGTATTTGTACAGCCAAAACATCCTTAACAGATATGAGATCGAAAAAAATTGAGGCAAATTAAATTTCTGTAGTTTAGCTAGGTAACAACGAACGATATCTCACGAAATATATTTCTACCGGCATTTTTCTGAGGCTCAGGATACACGCGTGTGTACAAACTGCACGACACCGTGCAAATAGTCGCACCGAACAGTCGGTAGCCAATTCAGCGGCACGGAACTGGTGCTGGAGCACCTGCGTCCCGAGGCTTTGAATGCCATTGCACTCCGAAGTGGTTGCGGTCACGCAACCAGTCGGCTCGACTGAATTGGTCTGTTGCACCTTCTTCGTTATCAAAGTGTATGTAAATAGATCGCGCGAACGTTTCGCCACGTTTCGAAAATAATCCAAACAGATTTATTTCTCTCGTGAATAAATCTTGGCCTTTGTAGGATTTTTAGAAATAATCCAAGTGTGAAAAATTATTTTTTTTTTCATTCTTTTAAACGAAATAAAGTTAAGAATAAAGAAATTTGATTAATCAAATAACTATTTACATAGCTAAATTTCGTAATGACGGTTATGTAAAAGCGACAGTTACAATTTCTCACGACACAATTGCACGAAGCTTAGGTGCAAGCTCGTGGCAATTTAAGAGGCAATCAGTGTTTATCGAGGGGCGTAAAACTCGGCTAAAGTTTTCAGGAGGGTGAGAGAAGATCCGAGGAGGGGTAGTCGCTTTCATACAAAAAGAAAGAGAAAGAGAGAGATAAGAGAGAAGGACCAGTTACAGCAAGATACAGGTCCCTTTTTACTTGCTATTTATCTTGTACGCCGGTACAGTATCTGTGACAGCAGAAAACAAGTCCGACAATCGAATCGGCCGCTCCCCGTCATTAAAGATACATCTTACAAGCAACGCTTTCGTCCCCTAGTTTGCTTTTTTCCTTTCTCTTGCTCGGCCGGCATTATTTCGTATATCTTTTATTTTATTGGCGATCGGATTGTTTTAAGCGAAATTAAATTTTTTAGAATTACTTCGCGAATGTAATGCTAATAAATTCTCTAATAAAAATGCTACTCGAGGCTCTTAAGGATGTTTTGGCTGTACAATAATAGCAAAAAGCTGTCAAAATTAAAAAAAAAACAAACATATTTCTTACGTTTATAATCCTTGGAAAATCAAATAGATAAATCTAGATTATAAAAAAATTAAAGTATCACAAAATAATATGGTTTTTAATGTCTTCGTAAAAGAAAATAGTGATTAATGTTTTTCCTAATTTAGAACAAAAACTTTTAGTTGTGAATACTCCCTGAAATCAACTGCAAGAAACAAAAAAGATGAATAATTTGCAGAAAGATTTTGAGATATTATAAGTATTTTGCTACAATTTTTAAAAGAGTAAATGGATCTAAATCAAGTTTTGCACAAATATTTATTAGAGTTCTGTTAATACACGTAAAAATTTTTATTTTGCTGGCAATGTTTTTTCCTTGTCGAATTAGTCAATAAGTACTATGATACGTGATTTTCCATAAAAATCAATACAAACTTCAAACTTAAAAAATTTTCAAACCGTTAAGAGAATTGTGCTCAGGTTTTGCACAGATACTCAGAAGAAATAATAGAACAATCTACGAAATTTTCATGCTTTTGTCAGTATTTTGACATATGACACATACATCTTTAACTAAAACCTTTTAGATTCAATTGGTTTAATCGCAGATGTCTATACTAAACTAAATTGCTAACTTGTCACCATTGGAATAGCACGGCTTGCGTCCGATAGGATTTCCGGTGTATGAGAGAAAATGGCCGCTTCCGCTACAATTTTCTTGTTATAAACATCATGTGACGTATATCCTAATCCTTTATTATTTTTCAAATCAACTAGTATTGTATATGTTGCTAATTTATTTTTTTTATCAAAAACTTTCTGAATAATATTATCCATACAAACATTGCATTTAACTATTTTAACTAGTTTTTACTAGTTGACCGACACACCCCGACGCTGTAAGTGAGAGTCACACAAATGACACATTTCACACACTCAGAACTTCCGCCATTTTCTTTCATACGATCGGAAACCTCATGCGACGCAAGTCCGAAGCCCTAATTAGCAATCTAGTTAGTTTAGTATAGACATCTGTGGATTTAATCGATTGCAGAAATAATACATTTGTATGCACTCTCTATTGTTTTACAAATATGTAAAATGCGCCAAAAATAAACTGTTATACGCGCTACGATAATATTTGAATCGCAATTTTTAAAGCGAATAGTTTGCGTCTCACTTACATCGCGTCGTTATCTATACGAGAAGGTATTGTCGGAGCCGACCAAACGGTGTCGGAAGAATAATTTCCGCTCCTCCGGGATGAATCGTTGAAAAGGAAAGGATCGTTGCTTCGATTAGTGTCGCTCGATAGCGCCAACAGACGCGATTGTTACGCCGAGATACCTGAATTGACTCGGTCTGACCATTGCGTGACTGTAACTACTTGTAGTCGACTTCTTAATGCGTTGCTATTAAAACCAGCATAGCCATGCAAATTGCGAGATATACGAGATAAACAGCTTCTTCGCATTCGACAAAAGCCGTTTCATAAAAATGATATTTCGCAAAATATTAATAAACAAGAATAAAAATCGTTAGTAATTATATAATATTTACAGTGGTATTTTTTATGGAATGAGCTTATGGTTGTAGATTGACAAGAATAAAAAATAAATTTGTTTTAAAGACATGATACTCTTTTTACTCTGAACAATTTGTCATCGAGAGGATAAAATAACAATATATGATAATTAAAATTATGTATTTATAGTAAATCTTAACACATGAAAAAATTTAATTTTTTTATTTTTACTAATATATAATTAATATTGATGCCCCAACATTAACGTACTTCTTTTTTGTTTTAACTTCGTTATTACGTTTAGGGGCATTTCTACAAGTAGCAGAGATAATCTTCGAGCGGTGAGTGACAACGTCAAAGTTTTATCTATCATTATTTCAGCCTTGGTAATCTGACGCGCAGATTTTCAGTTCGATTCTCGATTTGATGAACGCGTATCGCATTTAAAAAATTCCCTTCGCGTATCCACGCGGCGATTTTTCTCTCTTGTCAATATGTAAGTTGGACAGAGAGAGAGAGAGAGAGAGAGACAGAATGAGAAAGAGAGAGAGAGAGAGAGAGAAAAAGCAAAATCAAAATCGACAACGCGATTTGTGCGCGCGATGCGACGAGCGCACATGTAAATATTGAAAACGACGTGATGGTCGGGGATGACGTGACGGTTTTTTCTCTAGAAAAGCAATTACCTGAAAAACAGACACTGCAGCGATTTTTTTTCGCGTGTGCACTGCGACAAAAAGTTTTATCCATAAATATCGCGTATTGTGTGTATCGTGCGTGTCGCACGTACTGTTTTCCTGCGAGATAGCGAATTTTTCGGGCATTCGGATCTTCCGGTCTACTCGCGAATCGAATCAATATTGTAATTCATCTGGCTTTTCTCGAAAATTTTTTTCGCGACAGATTTGCAATCGGCTACATCGAGATGAATATATAACGATCCGAATGTTATCTGTTTGTGATGAAATATTAACGATATTAATTATTTAAGATGGTACAAAATTATTAATTTTTTTTAATACAAGAGAGAAAGAGAGAGAGAGAAAGAGAGAGGAGAGTTAAAATACGAGAGTATATAAAATATTAAATATGATGATGCGCCAGATAAAATTATTTGTCCAAATTTAGATTGATGTATGTCGGTCAACAGAACTTCAGACTAAAATCGAATCGACATCTAGATCGGAAAATAAATAAGAAAAAGTCGAATTATTCAATGTACGATATCGGATTTTACAAAAATAGATATTTGTCTCGGATCTTGAAAACTTGGACAAGATTTTCACACAAAATATTAATCGTTAGACGTAAAAAATGTAGCATAGAGTTTTATCTATGTATGGCGAATATACAAATAAACTAGAATAAGTTTGAAAATTTTACAATGGTTTTTCGAGACATCTAAAAGAAAGGGAAGATACTCTCGGTAACTAAAATATCTGATTATCCTATTCTTGCGTTTGGAAAACGATGGATGCTTGTGCAATTAGCTCCCGTTGTTTTACGTCAACATCGAAAATGCATTAATATCACGATACGATCATACATCTTGCAAGGCACGTCATGGCTCTGTCGAAGCTCTCTCGCCTCCTCTTTCGTTCTCTCTCTCTCTCTCTTTCTCTCTTTCTCTCTCTTTCTCTCTCTTTCTCTCTCTTTCTCTCCCCCTCTCTCTCTCTCTCTTTCTTTGTTTTTTCACTGCATAAACATGCGTCGATGCACGCAACCGGTAACTTTATATGCTTCATATATGCTGCAACAACAGCGAAGCTAGCTAGTGCAGTAGATATCAAATGAATTTTGGATTTTGTGTGCATCATGTGCGTCTGTCTCCAGTGTTTCTCAAATCTTTTTTTAACTTAAGTTTTCCTTTTTAATTAATTTATTATTTAACTTCATTTTTTTGGAATGCTTAAAAATTTCTATAAACTTGAAAGGTTTATAATAATAATTTTAAAGAATAATAATTTATTTTTTTGCAAAAAAAAATAACAAAACAGAAGATGGATATATTGGACATACATAAGATGGACATATATTACATTAAAAGAGAGAAAACATACATATTCGTTCTAATATTAATACTATTTTTTTATGAGATCTATATGCGCGCAGTTTTAGACAAATGCGTGTGTGCGTGCGTGCGTGCGTATGCACTTCGATATCGAACGGTCGTATCGACTTCGACTTGTCTCGTATTTCATCGAGATATGAATATGGACCGGAGCATCCTGGCTGGTTCTCTATCTCGCAACATTTCCAACATGTTTCCACAGCTCGTGTGTTCGCGAATATACGAGATAGACCGCGGAAGGAGATTCAGAAATATAAAAAGCTAAAATATGTATAACAGCAATTCGTATAAAGAGAAAGCCTTAAAAAAATTACACCGTATAATATATATATATATATATATATATATATATATATATATATATATATATATGTACATCTATTAAAAATATAATTGTCAACTAAATCTCTCGATTAAATTAAAATTTTTTATTGTAGTAAAAAGAGAGGAGGAGTTTTTGTAAGTCTAAATTAAATTCCCTAAATAATTATGACCTTACAGACACTTATGATCATTCTCATGTTTATATTGATAAAAATCAATATCAAATGTTTTTTCTGTTTATTACACGAATAGTCGCCCTCAATTTTATCATCGAAACATCATTTTTACATTCACCTTTGGTTTTTGAATCTTTGTAGCTATACGCACGATTTGTGTCACTGTCCGTAAAATATGTTGTCGTCCTATAGGTGTCTATTCTGTCAGAGACACGTCATCCGTGAATTCACGCGAATTTATGCAATTGTCAAAACGAGCCTTTCGGGAAAAAAAATGTAAAAAATTCTTTTTTAAACTTTCCTTGCTTGGAATATATATGCGCATATTCTGATGGTGATACTTTTGTTGAATATAGGCTGCGGGATATTATGCACATTTTTGCATTAAATAATAATTTATAAAAAGCTATCGAAAATTTGACGAAACTCGCGTGCTGAAATTTTTATTGCATATTTGATATGATCATGCGGGCATACAAACGCTTTTGTAAAATTTATTGTGATACATTTTGATATAATTATATATTTATACAATATATATACGAGCAAAACTTTGAGTATAAAATTGATTAATAATTTGATTAATAATTAGTTTAGTTTAATTACACGTTCAAAAATAATCTAATCAAATAAAATTTTTCCTAGCAAAATTGACAATTTTTTTCCTTGATAAAATTTATCTTCTTTATAACTATTTATAATACTTTGGCGAAAGAATAAATATATCAAATTCTTTCCAAGAGAAAATTTCTTCTTTGTAACTATTTATATTTCGACAAAAAATAAATATATTAATTTTTTATTTGTCAATTTTCTTGTCTCAGAAGAAATCTATAAAATTCTATTGCATTCGCGCTACAAACAAATATAAATTTTTATGTTTATTTGTACCGAGTTGCGTGGAAAAATACATTCTCCTTACAATAAGATCCGCAGCGCGAGACTGCAAGTGATCCGTATTTCGCGAAGCGATAGCACATTTCGTGGCGGGGGGAGGGGAGGGAGAGGAGTAGTTTATTGGCTGCTGTTATCCTCGCGGTATTAACGGCATTACGTGTACGATTACGGGATTATTTGTTACTGACAATGAATTGATCATTCTAGTGTCGTTGATACCCGATTTATTTGCGAAGCGCACGCTCGTGATTTGCGATACCGTGAAACACGATCTTCTCGTCGAAACGGCGCGGCAAACGGATGAATTGGCCGCGTTGCTAAACTTATGCCGGCGGATTAATCCGCCGGTTATGCGGTTATGTTTCTGAAATTGCGTGAGGTAACAATTGTACGGGAGTATAATCGAGGAGCCGAGTTTTAGTAGCATGGTAAGCCAGAATGGGGGAATATCGCGATGGGAATACAACAGGGTAGATTTATTTCGATCGTTATAGAGTTTAATATCTTTTATATTATACACGCTTTCTTTGCAAATATATTCATTAATTGATTAATTTTTTAAAATTGTTTTCATTATATCCTGAAAATAAAAGATCTCCGAAAAATCACGATTAATAAAATGTATTTTTTACGATTAATAAAATGTATTTTTTTAGCAATATATAATAGAATTTCTCTTTTTAATATTGCATTTTTATAATTACTGAATACTATTTGAATTTATTAAATACTATATATAATTGTGCAAGTTCGTGACAATTTTATTTCTTCATTGATTACTTCAAATAAAAATTAGCAGTTTTTCATACTTTACCTGATTTTTTAAAATTAAATTTTATATTCGTTGAATCTTCAATAGAGTGTCTTTTTTAATGATACGTTTTTGTGAGACCCCTGTTATTTTACTTATGCTACTAATACTATAATATCTTTTATATACACGCTTTGCTTGTAAATTTACTCCTTAACTAGTTAATTTTTTAAAATTGTTTTTATTACATACTGAAAATAAAAAATTGCAGCGTAATTTCAAATATAACATCTACAAATAATAAAATTATTGTATTTTTTTAAATAATTTCTTAGAAGTTTATAATATTTTTATTTTTTCATTGATTACTTCAAATACAAATTAGCAATTTTTTACACTTTATCTGAATTTTTAAAGATAGGCATATTCGCTGCGTCTTAAATAGAATGTCTTTTTCTGAATAATAATTTTTTGAGGTCACTATTATTTTATTTATGCAACTAATAGGACAGCTACAATTACGCGATCGAAGGGAACGTTGTTTAAGAATTTTCCCCGCGTGTGATTTATCGCGCAAAATCCGCGAGAAATGCCCCTGCCGGGAAATAATGTTACGACTGCATGCTACAGGGTGGACGTATTCACCTTTCTCTCTCTCTCTCTCTCTCTCTCTCTCTCTTTCTGGACAGTGCTATAAATCGTTCCGTACCCATAAAAGACTAACTCCTCGTTTATCATGCGCCTTTTCTGTCTGGTATCTCCGGCCGCCCGCGGAGAAATATCTCTCGCTATGAGAATAGGAGAGCGTGCGAAGGGAATTTGAAATTGTAAGATTCGCGCCATTTTTACATCACTGACAAAATACGATGTATACGCGTATGAGGGCTATTCCCGTTACTACCCTCCTCCCCATTATGGACAGGCCGCCCGTCTATCAGCGTCGAGAATTGATGGTTTTATTACGAAGCTGTAGAATCTAAAGCGGGGTGTTTTTTTTCTTCTTAATATCTGGATAAAATAAAATTCGCCTGACGTTCAAAAAAAATAAAAATTTATTATTTATTAAATAAGATTTATTAGATTAATTATAATAAATAAAGATTTATAATTAAAAATAAAGATGTATTTTTTGCCAAGAAGAAGACAAATACGTTTTTTATTTCAACAGTCAATCTGATTAAATAGAGAGTGAAAATCTGATTACTGTATTTTCACTTTAAATTCGAATAACACGAGCCTCATGTCTCTTATGCATAATTTGCGCTGTCTGTCCGGTCTATGCGAATGTAAAAGAAAATTACGAAGACTCCTTCCCGGTGTCTTCGCAAGCACTGGGCAGATTACTAGAGGACTACAGCTATGGCAACGCAAAGCCATGGGAATTACGATGCTGCCGGAAATTACACTGTCACGTAGAAAGAATGTTACGATCGCTGTAAAATTACGGTCTTTCACCGGCACGAGACTCGTGTAAACATCGAAGGTGATTCGAAAAGGCAAGGGATAAATGAAGGCTTTTCAATATTGCATAAAATAATCCAAGTCCGGAAGAGAAAATTAAAATAGCGTCCTTCTTATCTGAAGATTGTGATAAAAGATAAAATATTAAATATAATACAATATTTACTCAGTTTTTTAAAATTCACATTCATTTCTAAAGTTTTTATTTTCAAAAACTTATCTTTTATTTTTATTTCACTTATCTAATATATCTTCTGGTGAATATTTTGAATGAATATTCTTAAGAAAATTTCCTAAAAAGTAGAAGGCAAAAACTTTTATCAATGAGTTAACTGAAAAATTACATTTGATATTTTATATGATCATATAAATCCTGAATATTTTTATTTGGATTTTAGTTTATGCGTAGCATATATAATATTTCGCGCAAACGGTTTTCAAATGTCATTTATCCCGGATTAAATCTCGCACGGAATATCTGCTGGAATAAAATTTATTTGAAATTGCCTAAAGAATAAGATCTCGTTACCTATTTACGTTATCCAAAGCTGCTTTTATAACCAGAGAACGAGAACGGTTCCTCCCAACATTTTCCATCTTTCCCGGCAGAAAAATGGTCGCGCGAAAACGCGCGACGGCACATGTACGCACCGACCATAAATCGCGCGACGCACATAAATGCTGTTCACTTCATTTTTCATGTGCCACCGTGTCTCCGGAGCGAAGCGAATAAACATGAACCGGACTGGACTGATGCTCACGTATAGGCAAGGTTGGCACGAAATGTCGCAAACAAAAAAAAAAAAAAAAAAAAAATGGATGCAAAATATTAAATATATAAGTTGCAATATGAGATCTAAAAAATATGTTTTAAATATAAAATGCAAAACAATTATCGAAAATATAGTTTCACAAAATGCAAGATAATTATCTATATTTTGTTATTAATCAATTTATTACGCAGAAAAAAATACAATATAATGTATTAGATATTTGATAATATTTATTATTTTATAATTTTATAAAAAACTACATTGTAAAAAATATGCTATATATTTACATTAATTTTTTCTGATATATAATTTACTATATATAATTGTTTCTAATTTTCAGGAAGATAAAAGTACAATAAATAACTATCTTATTAAAGTGATATTTCCAATTATGGATATCGTTGAATTGATGGTTTAGAATTTTCATACATAATTTTTTGTGTAACCATCATATATTGCATAAATCTGGTTTAATTTTTCAATATTTCAAATCTTTCTTCCAAGAGATATTTATATCTACTTACCAATCTGGATACATATAAACTTATTTTCTTTGATTGCGTCTAACCCAGTCTTTTGTCGAGCTCTTCGATCGAAGTATGTCTGTCAAGTTCGTCAAGTTCGTGCGTGTAATTTACATACGTGATTAAAATCGGCTTGATTACGAGCCGGCAGCTCGTTTCTACGAGCTAACTAGTCTCTTTGTGACGCTCCGTAACGTAATTTAGTAGAGATCTATCGTGTGACTCGAATATAAATCTTTCACCGAGTTAACATAATTCTCCTCATTAATTATTATCGCGCCGGTTAGTTTAGAACATGTAATTTGACGCTTCCGATTGATCAAAGTAATACCGTGCACAGACAGAGATATATGTAAATTACCGAAATCACGGAAATCTATACTCTGTAGAAACACATACATCGGGTATTTTAAATATTGTGAATTTTACTCTGATTTATAATTTACATATACATATATTGTAGATTCCTTGATGAATTCACACGAATTGGAATGTATTTCGCAATTTTTTACGTAAAAAGAATTCAATTTGACAAAATGAAAGAAAGATGTTAAATTGCAATACATTTATATATATATGTATATTTAAGCACATATTTCAACATGTATTTTTTAATATGTATATATATTTTTTCAATTTAATATCTATGAAATTTATTGTTTTTTTATTATTGGAGCAACTATTTATTATTGAAACTACCACTCGCAATAACTTTCCAAAATATTCGCCATGGTAATTGTTTTTGGTACATAAACTTGTCAATTTTGCGATGTGTAGGACATCTTGTATCAACGTTGAATTTAAAGGAACGCAAATTAGGTGGGCGTGTTTATGTGTGTGTGTGTGTGTGTGTGTGTGTGTGTATACCAATAGGGTAACGTTTTCGGTGAATGCGCGGGAACATCCCCCAAGTCAATGTGTGTAATTTACATGCATAATTGAGGCAGAAGAGGAGGCTTCGTTACGAAACCGCCTCCCTTGCGCAGCCTGTTGATCACTCTGCGATTCTCTCGCACTCGTCGTCTCCTAATTAGTAGTCGAAATAACACCCGGACTGACGCGTGTTCGTTGCCTCGGGGTGCTACCCCATATCCGTTAATTATCCCGCCATTGTCCGGCGCGTTTGTTGTTGCATCCGCGAAACGAACTAACGGACGCATTAATCATACATTGTCATATTCTTTCTTTCGTTTCTTAATAACTTTACAAAAATTAATTATTGGATTAATTATTAGCCATGCAATGATTGCGATTTATGATATTTTTAATGAGACACACGAGTCATCACTATATAATTTAGTAAAAATATTCAATACGTTATATGAGAAATTTTTATTTTATATATAGATATATTTTATAGATAAATTTATGCGACGAGAAGGAGTCACTCGATAAAAAGTTTATAAAAAAGTGACGTTTATATGATTGCAAATCGCAGATTATGCGAGGAATTAGATATTAGATTTTTATTACAATTTATTTGAAAAATATGAGTAAAGTTCGCGAAAAAGTGCCTTTATTATAGAACAACATTTTTATTTGTCTCAAAAGGAAAACTATTCGTTCTGCATATTTCCAAACTGAATCAACATTGACATTGCAATTTGAAGATTGATTCGTCTAGAATGAGGTACAAATTATTTTCTCGCAACAATGTATTATTTTTCAATTATGCTATCGCGCGAAGAGATGTTGAACTTTTGGGAGAACTGCCGGAATTTTTATCAGTGGCTCAGAAACCTCGAAAGAATCACACGACCTATGGGTTCGGGTTCATACGAGATGTTATCATTCAATTACGAGATTCAGTTTCCACAAAACGCTACAAAGTTGCTACAAAAATGTGGGATGGGCAGTGAGAATAATGGCAAGCAAGTTTTCTCTGCGCCTTTTTTTCTGCCTTTAGTTTAACGAGAAATTACATTGGACCATTGATATTTTGCGATATTTGAAAATGTAGAAAAATATAGGACAAGAAGAGAGAAATAAATTCTTGTTCTAAAGCAAAATATATAAGATATATATTGAATTATATTCTTATATAGGGTAAAATTTCACGAAAAATGTATATTTGTATAATTCTAATTGTATTAAACATTTTTTTACACTAATTGATTTGTCTCATTATTCTGTACATAAAAGTATTAAGATAAGATTATCGAAAACTAAATATTTTACGAGATATTTTATTTTTTATATCAAAATATGTCAAATTAAGATATATAATAACTCAAAAAGTACTTAATGAAAAAAATATTTAATTATAGTGTTTTGAAAAACTCTCGAGGTAAGCTACAAGAATATGCAATGAAAAATAGGGGGTTCCATTTAAGAAATTGAAGGTGACCTTCACGTGACCTTCAAATGACTATCCAAGGTCAAATCATTGCCACCATCTTATGCCCCCCTTGAAACCATATAACTTCTGTCTGAAACATTTTCTTCTAAAACTGCGTGATATCGAGATATTTGACTGACAAAAATAAAATGGGATACCCTGTGTATATATATATATATATATATATATATATATATATATATATATAATTTTAAAGTATTTTAATTCTAACGAATATTATATAATATATATGTCACATTTTTAGACATCTTTCAAACGCAAACAAGATGAACAAGATATCAGGGTCGGTAAGACAATGTACACAGGATATAAGTGATAATCTCCCTTTTATTGTACAGCTACCGAAGAATGTATATGGTAACCTCATCACTCATGGCAAAGTCCGTCGTGTGAGACAGTGTCGCGTAACTTCTACCATTAACGATATAACCAGTTATACGACATTAAAGGAAATGACCTCGTACATGCAGATAGGCGAACGCGTTGCGTACGCAAGTGCGATAGTTATGCCGTAGAATGACTGATAACGTATATATGTGCGTGCCGGGTCATGCATGCTGAAACAGGGTGCAATTTCGCGCACAATTAAACCGCGAGTATTCGCGTTACAAGCGCAGCGTTCACGTTTTCAAAATTATTTATCATCCCGATATAGTGTGTCCCCTCGTGTAGCGATGATGTGATATCAAAGAGAAAGAATTGAAGGGAATTCGACGCAATAGCGGAGAGTAAACCATTCGTTTGAGGGTTGAGTCTACTCCAGCAGTATGAAAAATTGAAAATTTTTTAGGAATTTTTTTTAAAGAATATCAGAAATTTATTTTGTTGACGTTTTACATATGTTTTTATTGATGTTTCAAGAGCACATCAATATTGTTAGTTTTTTTTAAAGAATATTAGAAATTGATTTTTTTGGCGTTTTACATATGTTCTTATTTATGTTTAAAGAGCACATCAGTATTTTAAATTTTTTTTCTAAAGAATATTAAAAATTTATCTTTTTGGCGTTTTACATATGTTTTTATTGACGTTTAAAAACACATCATGTTTAAATTTATATTTTTAAATTTTGGATATCAAGCTTCTGCTTTTATTTAATACAAGCTTATGCGCATAGCGTATTCAAAAATACATAGTTCGCCTGTATGACATGCTACTCCTCGTGTAATTGTCTGAAATAAAAAAACTAGATCTAGTTTTATTTTGTAGAAAATGTTTAGAATGCTAAATCTAATTTTATTAGGAAAAATTCAGAAATAACAAAGTAATGTCATTTTAAAGTTGCATATTTCAAGTTTGCTGAAATTTTGCCATTTTATAAAAATTAAAAAAACATTAAATATTAATTTTTTAAATTTTAATTAGGCTTAATATTTCAAAAATATCCTATAAAATAAAATTTTTTTATTTTAGACAATTATACGAGGAACAGTATATCACACCGTCATTTTTGAAAAAAAGTAGATATCCAAGATGTAAAAATACTGATGTACTGTTCAAACATCAATAAAAACATGTATAAAAGGTTATTTTTTAACACTTCCCTCAAAAAAATTCCTAAAAGTCATACATTTTTTATACTGCTAGAGTAGACTGGGGGGATCCTTAAATAAAATTAATTCGATTTAATCTGAACAAAGTTTTTTACATATATATATATATATCTGATTATAAAAATAACCAAATCATAAAAATTAAATTTTATCAAGAAAACTAGCTCAAATAAATTTTTAAATTTTGGCAATAGGAGATACGAAAATGCTTTTACATATACATATATAAATTATTAATTTATCGTGCTCTTTAAGCGGTTTGATGTCATCTCTCGAATGGAATTCATATCCTTTTTCGCAGAAAATTTCGAAATCTCTCTTGAAGGAAAATCGCTTAAAGTCGCGCCAAAGCGTTTTCAGTTCTAAAAACAGCGGGGATATGTCGCGGGTAAACACATCGCATGAAACTACGGTAATCCGGAAATGCTCTCCGGATGACCGGCGTATTCCAGGGGCCCGTGCGACCGGGGTTATTTCCGTGGATTTAGCGGCGAAACCAAACAAACCGTGTGGGTGGTAGGAACGAGTCGGTGAACGGTAAACATCATCCCGCTCCCCCTCTCCCTTCCCCCGATCGTCGAAACGCGGGTATAGTCGCGTGTGACCGAACTACCGAAAAGGCTATTTGCGTTACTCTCTCCCCCTTTAACGTTCCACAGTCTCGCACGCCCCCTCCGGGCCCTTATCTACCGATCCCGTCGGCGAAAGGAGGGGCTTTTTCGAGATGTTTGTTTAAAGGGCTCGCCGCGAGCGAGGCTCATGCTAATGCAATATTCAGGAGTGTATAGCCCCGCGGGTTATCCTAATTAAAATCTCCCGCTATTCAACCCCCTCACCTTTCCATCTCCCCCGCCGCTGTCTGCCGCTGATGGCGGGTCTACGGATCTTGTTCGTGTATATGTGTATACGTGTCTCCTTGTACGGGGTTTTACAGGCACGTAATTAAACGAAAAATAACGGACAGTTCTGAAAGGAAATGCCTCAAGGAGCTATTTAATGTAATTAATATTTTTCTAGATGCATACACGATCGCGATCTTTGATATTCTCTCCCGTTATCCTCGCGTTATCAACTTTATTATTGTATGACAAACATGGCATTACGCCGATAATATAATATGTACCTGTTATTGCACCGTAAATGCGTGTAAAATTGCTCAAAAATCAGAAATGAAATTTACTCTCTCTCTCTCTCTCTCTTTCTCGTCGCAATATTTATGACGCGATGACGTTATATTACGTTCGTAATTTGTCGAGGAATGGAAGAACGTGGCTTTCAATAAAACCGAGTTATTCATTGTCGACGGTGTCGCCTTATTTTTGTCGGCAACTCTCACTACTTGTTGCTACAGAGAATATTTTATCCGGAACCTGCGTCGAACCGATATAAAGCACCATCTGTACACAACAGTTTATTGCGTACAATTTTCCAACTGGGTAACGATATAAAAAGTTATGACGATTTTTTCTTTTTTTCGACGGTATATCGTTAACGAAAGTTTGCAGATAACTGTACGCCACGCGTTCACCGAAATCCTGGCATATTCTGTAGGAAAAATATACGGCAAATAAAAATAGAATTAAAAATAAATACTTGAGCCGATCATCGCGTTACTATTATCTCGGATAGACGTTGAGATCATTTCGTGTGCGTAGTATCCAAGATTGAATTGACCCAGTGAAATTGAACCGATCTCAATCCCCGGTAAATACACCTTTAACCGAGCAGTGGAAACGCAACTGTGTGGTCGGACACAAGTGGATACAGTCCGCTGTAAATTGCCGCGATAACGCACGGCCTCGTATGCATTGTTTGTATTGTACACAGTTGCGAACAGTAATGTCTTCTATTATTAATGAAAAGTAATAATCTCTCAAACATTAGAAATCTATATATTATCTTCAAACATATAGAATTATCTTATTCTTCATTTTAGGCCCAGTCTACTCAAGCAGTATAAAAAATTGATGATCTTTAGTAATCTTTTTGGAAGAATATTAGAAATTAATCTCTTTGCCCTTTTACATGTGTTTTTATTGATTTTTTATTCAACAGTATGTCAGTATTTTTAAATTCTGGATATTTAGCTTATTTTTTGTTTAGTATGAGCCTCTGCGCATAGTTTGTTTAAAAATGCATGACATATTGCTCCTCGTTTAATTATCTAAAATGAAAACGCTTGATTTAGTTTTATTTTGTAGGATATCTTTGGGATATTGAAACTAATTTTAAAAAATTTGAAAAATAATAAAGTGATATTATTTTAAAATTAGATATTTCTATTTTGCTGAATTTTTTTTCATTTCTTGAAGGTTAAAAAAATGTTAAATATTAATTGTTTAAATTCTACTTAGATTTAGTATTCTTAAAAAGGTATTTTTTTCATTAAAAAGAAAAGTTATTTGGTCTTTTTTAAAATATCTGTCACATCAACTTTGGAAACTTTGTTTTGAAAAAAACGCGTTTAAAGTTTTGCAGATTCATTTGAAGACATGCTTTTTCCTATTCGAAGCCTTATAATTTCGTCGATTTTGCGAATTTTTTAATAAAATTTGAAAGACATATTCTTCAGAGGCATTATACTTTCAAAAAATGTAAAAAAAGAACGATTCTTTGACCCTCTAAAGTAGACTGAGCTCTTAAAATATAACACAATCATTATTTATTGTTTATAGAATTTTCCTTAATTGTAAAAGAAAAATATATGAGCAACAAGCATTTAAAGAGAGTGATTAATTTAATCACTCTTAATCATTAAGACATACTAAAACAATATATACATATGTATATGTATATATATATATATATATATATATATATATATATAAATTTCTATGTAAAACATTTAATAAATATTACAATTAATTTCATGTTTGTACAATTATTTGTTGGAATAATCATGAGAATTTCAAATGTGCCTCGAGTCTCTTTTCAAAACTACGTACACGCCGCTGGTTGTGTATGCGACACACGGGATGTCTGCAATCGCGCGATACGTCAAGCGACGTAAATAATCGCACACGTCTCGCGGAGCGAGACGCACCCGCTGTGTCAGCGCAAATAATTGCGATTGTTACAAAATGGACGCGCTGCTGAGTGAAAATGTAATTTTCGCTATTTGCGAGGAAGGAAGTCACCTGTGTTATTCACGAAGCGCGTTGCCTTTCATCGAATGCTTTGAACAATTTGTTGCCGAGTTCTTGAAGGCGAGAATGTGATTACACATCGATCTTTAAGAGCATGAAAGCTTGGCAAATAAGAATGGAAGTAGGTAAAACAGAAAGAAAGAGAAAAAAGATACACATACATATACATATATAAAATAGAGCGAAAAAGATGTGTTATTTTCTACAATATTATTATAAAATATGGTTTTTATTCTTCCTTATAAAAGAACAATTTTATCTATAAATATAATATTTTTCTCTCTTTCTTTTATCCCATCCCTCACTTTTTTGGTGATTATGAAAAGATATATTACTGATCGCTTTTTAAATTGAGAAAAATAGATTTCTAGTGAATTTCTTAGAGCTAGTTGTATGATGAGTAATACCATGTCTTGTCAATTATATAAGAATATCTATCATATTTAATCATGTTATACATAATAAGGATTCTTTCCCAGAAAAAAAACAACTTTGTTTAGAGATGCTAAATTAAATCTATGTTCTACATAGCTTATGCAACAATTATATGCGAACATCTGTTATTAATCCAATTTCAATTAGAATTTTTCATAAAAATATTGATTTAAGGAAGGTTAACAATAGCTTTCTTTTCTCTATCTCTATCCCTTCGCACTGATTAATATCATCTTTTGGTTATATAAAGAAGTACGAGAATATAAAGTTTCATCCTCCGATTCTTTTCCTTTCGGTGGAAGTGAAGCGGGAAGTAAACAATTCTCCGTTTAATCCCGAGACGGGACTCCTATCGCTTCTTTTATGCATACTTTGTAGACCTCGTTAGTGTTCTCTCTTACGTGCACTCCGCGTACTTTTTCCAACTATTTACTACTATTTAACGGAGCATTTTTTAATTTAGCGAACGCGCGCGGAGCGCGTCCGCGCGACGAACACTTTGCGTGGATATTAAAATTCCTTCGAGATTCTTTTCAAGTTCACTGCTCTTTCTTCTGGAGAAAAGTGCTCCGTTAAGAGGTAGTTTAACATTCTATGACAGCAGGTAGCGACTATCTATATACATTTATTGGATCTATACCATTTCTCTTTCTACTCTTTCGCATCGCATAAATAAATTCCATATGAGAAATAGTTATTATTTATTTATTTATATATTAGCCTGTAATTATGTTCTACAAATATTATAATATATGACATCTTTAGCAGAAATCATATTATTATTACAAGTTTTTTAATATTTTAATTTTATATTACTAATATAATATATTGGGTAATAATTTTTTTATCTAATTAATCACGAGTTCTTCAAATTGTAAGTGCAATACGCTTTTATTATGTCAAAAATGTGCTTTGTCAGATATTAAATAATGTAACAAAATATTATGTTTGCATTCTCTTTAACGCTACAAAAATATTTGCAAAAAATATATGGTTATATTCCTTTTAATGATTGATACATTATACGATTTTAGAAGAGAAAATAAAGGAAATATAGAAATATATATTGTATATATATATATTGTATATATATATATATATATATATATATATATATATATATATATATATATATATATATATATAGTTTTCGATAATATATATATATAGTTTTCGATAATCTTACCGTAATACTTTTATGTACAAAATAATGAGACAAATCAATTAGTGTAAAGAAAAAAACAAATAATTGTTTTAAAAAATACATTGTAAATAATTACATACTTTTTCTTAAAAACAATTATTTTTTTTTTACTAATTGATTTGTCTCATTATTTTGTAGATAAAAGTATTACGGTAAGATTATCGAAAACTAAATATTTTACGAGATATTTTATTTTTTATATCAAAATATGTCAGATTAAAATATAAAATAACTCAAAAGTACTTAATGAAAAAATATTTTATTATAGTGTTTTGGAAAGCTCTCGACATAAGCTATAAGAATATGCAATAAAAAATGGGGGGTTCCATTTAAGAAAACATCGATCACATTGACTTGGCCTTGAAAAGGTCACTCAAGGTCAAGTCCATATTTTCATCATGTGTCCCCCTCGAAACCATGCAACTTTTGTCTGAAACATTTTTTGATATCTCACTTCGTTTCCGAAAAATATGCCCGCGTCACTGTAAATGCCGCACCCTGTATATATATAATTTAGAAAGAATGACGTAAGAGATAATAAAGTATGAGAAAACGATTTGACGAATATTAAATGTGTATTGGAATATTAATTATTTGTATATATTAAGAAGTTTAAAAAAATTAAATTATATAAGCTCGACAAAATTCCATTTATTTATCGGGAAGATTAATATAATTATAATAATATTCAACTATAAACTAGCATGAGATAGCCTTCTTAATTTTGATCACGTTGAAAAATTCGACTTGAATGACACGTTAAAACAAAATTCTAGTTTTGGATCAATTTAGGACAGGCGGTAAAACACACGGTATGTCGTTTCGTAAGGCGATTACACATGTATGTATAAGCCCATCGGCTTCACCATTTTACGTTCGAGATCGCGGCCTTTCTTCTCTCTATATTTTCTTTCTTTCTGTGAGAAACACGAGGAGCAATCGATTGAATGAAGAGTGCTGTGTCTGAATGAGAAGAAAGCGGGTCCGAGGCTCGTATTTACTCGCGCAAACTCGTGCACGCGCGCATGAAAGTGAGAAAGAGAACCGTGACGGGGAACAGCAGCGGCGGGAAAGTGCGGGAAATCGCGCTGTTTCGGCGCCATTTCCATGGAAATTGAGCACCTCGAGAGGGCCCGCCGGGCTCTCCAGTTGCTTTTCGACGTCTCGATTCGCGGCGCGCGTTAGAGTGCCAGAAAAGAAAAAGAAAAAGCGTGAATTATCAGACTCGGAAAATGGAAGGGAGACTGAAAAATCGCAGATATTCCCAGATAAGCTAGAAAATTATTCCCAGTTATTCCCAAATAAGATAAAAAATTAAAAAGTGTAAAAGAAATGGAGATTTATAAAATGTTTGACATATAAAGTCTATTTTAAGATTATACGTATATAGAATATAATAATATTTATAAATATTATAATATTTTTAATCATATCTCGATCATAAAATAGCATGAAAAAAGTGTAATTCTAGATTATATGTATATATATGTACAGAGTGTCAATTTGAAAACTTTCAGCCTATCTCGGGATAGGCTATCCCGGATATTTCGGGAATTAGTAAAGATATCAAAACACGGTTTGGGGAGAATATAGGATAGCAAGAGGGACATCGAATCGCAGTATAACTGTCAAGGAGTGAGTCACCCCCTACCCCAACTTTAAAATCTCAAATGCCCTTTTGCGATACCTTAAATTAAATGCCTTAACGAGTCACCTGCACAAGAAAAATTCAAATCAATCGATTTGTTTTCGAATGATACCGGTTTGATTGGAAAAGTCGTTATTTTTTAAAGCTGTAAATGAGATACGTTTTATTTAATTTTTGTTTGTTTTTATAAAATATTATAATTATAGTAAAGAAGTAGAAACAACTTTTGGGGAAAAATTACAGGTTGTTCATTAATTTTTATAACTAACATAATAAAAATCCATTTATTTCAATTTTTTATTTAATTAAATGTTCAAAATGGTGTCCATTATTTAGTAAAGAATAATAAAGTCCGTTTTCAAATTTCATCCTGGCATTTATAGAAATATTTGTCTGGAAATTGATCTGCACTCTCTGACGATCCATTGCCGAAGTTATTCAATCGTCGCAGGCTGTAACTTTTCTACAAAAGTTGTTTCTATTCCTTTACTATAACTACAACATTTTATAAAAAAAAAACAATTGAATAAAATGTGAAATAATAATTTTTTCAATAACACCGGTATAATTCGAAAACAAATCGATCGATTTGAATTTTTCTTGTGCAGGTGAAAAGTACTCGTGGAGATCTTTAATTTGAGGTATCACAAAGAGGGTAACTCCTTGATGGTTATACTGCGATTCGATGTCCCCTTGCTATATTCCTCCTATATTCTCCTCAAACCATGTTCTGATATCTTTATTAGTTCGCGGGATATCCCGGTTGAAAGTTTTCAAATTGGCACCCTGCGTATATACATAGAATTATACTTAAAATTCTATATTAAATAATTTAAATTATTAATTAATCTCTTAGCTCTCTCTATGAGAGAAAAGAGCTTTAGATGTGTAAAAAAATTAATCATAATATTTATGATACAAAAGAAAAAAGGTTACTGTGAAAGAGAGGATTATAGGACGATTTCCAGCCAATTTTATTAATTCAAATTCTTTAACCAAGTTATGTGAAATAAATCTTTTCTTATTAACAATGAAGGAAAAATTGCGATTGTTTAGGGGCTATCGGTATGTAGAATTTATCTCACTCTATTTCTTCTCATTAATACACTACCGACCTCTCTAATTTTTACCTTTTATTTAATTAACGAACTGGAACTACCGTTGGCATTTTAGCGTTGCTCGCGGGAAAAACGAAGGAATAACGAACGCAACTATACAACCAGCAACAAATACGCAACGAAAAAGCAAAACGAAGATATCGAAGCGTAAATTGAAACATATGCGGTTCCGGCCGTTTTGAAATAATTACAAACAACGCCGCCGGTGTTTATTTTGAGCAAAAAGGCGTGCGCGCAGTGCGTATTATTTTTTTTCTTTTTTTTCTTTTATGGAGAAACCGAAATATTTAGTTTCTGCAACTGATAATTTCGATTCGATTTTCAGGATAACTGGTACGCGTAACACTATTCCAAAATGTATTGAATTTCAACACCGGTGAAAATCTTTTTAATGCGAGAAAAATCTTCTCGTTTCTTGTACAATTTATCTTTTTATCTTTCTGTGTCTCTATTTATATTTTTTATATATTTCTCAACTATTATATATTTCTACATATCTATTTCTCTCTCTCTCTCTCTCTCTCTCTCTCTCTCTCTCTCTCTCTCTCTCTCTCTCTCTCTCTCTCTCTCTCTTTTTATATACATATATTTATAACGATGTATTTTTTCAAAGAGCACTTTATCGGATCGCGAGCTTTTTAGAAAAATTGCGTTACACATGATAGTTGTAATTTCAAGAGAGGCCATTTCGAAAATATCGTAACGTATTCAACGATAAAACGCCACTCAAATTTCACAAGATTGACAAAATGATTTTACTGATCAATCACCACGCACGCTGGTGCGTGCGTACGTGTATGTGCGTGTGCGCGCGCGCACTCCGACTGTGATAGCTCTCTTTGAACCCGCAATCCCATTTATTTAGGCTATTTCACTGTCCCCGAATTCTTTTTTAGCCCCTTTAACGCCGAGTTCGATATACCTTTGGTAGGATTTCGCGCGATCGAGCATTGATAATATTGAAATTTATCGAGAAATATCGTCGAAGCTGTGTCGTTCGAGAATCATCGACTGAATGCAAAAAAAACCGTGAAATCGAATTCAGGAATCGAATTATTCGCGTGTTGATTACGAGGCGGAATTCATATCGCATTACAAACATTTTTTTTCAACATTATTAGGATTGCACAAGACTCAAGGCAAGACAAAATTCGTAAAAATATTGTATCGGTATTAAAAATTTTTGAGAATTTAGATCTAGACTTGGTTTTGAATAAATCTTTATAACAAAAATCTTGTATTGTGTTGTCTTATCTCAATTTTATTAACAATTTTTATTTAATGTTGAACACAATATACATCATTAAAAATAATGTATATTTAACATAATTTTTATATAATATAATTTAAGATAATTATTACTATTATTATTATTTATGTCATTCGTTTACTTCCCAGAACACTACATATATATATATATATATATATATATATATATATAATATTGTTTATTTTAATGTATTAATTGTTTCTAAACTTATCAATATAAATGCTTTTATTAAAATTTCTATTTATTAAATAAAATTTTTTACGTTTATATAATATAGTAATTTTTTTCTTATCTAATTTACAAATATAAATATTTTAGCTTTTCTAAAAAACCAATAATCTTGATAATCGTAGATTTGGTGTTGTCTTGACAACTAATTAAAAATCTTGTCTTGATCTTGTTTTGACAACTAACTAAAAATCTTGTGTTGATTTTGTCTCGAATTTCGACGACGACAGAACAAAACAATATCAAGATCAGTCTTAGTATCCTTAGTATCCTGCAACCCTAAACATTATTACATTTATTTTATATTCTCTTTTTATAATGGCATAGGAGTTATTTTCATGGATTCTTTCGGAATAATAATTTGTTATATTGACGCCTGGGAAAAGATCGCGAATTGGCAGAATGTATACAACGCCGAGGATCGATCGACTTTTATTCTGCCGAAAACACTTATCCGGTAACTGTTGTTTGCACCTTTCCATTTACGAGGATAATTTTCCATGCCGCCGTTTATCGGTCCTATAACCGTCGCCATAATAAATATCACTAGTGAATTTTATTTTTCCACCTCTAATGCTTTTTCGGTATTATATCGACGTTTATTATAATGGATACGTCGCGCGTTTAATTGGCCGAAACGTAGCATCAGTGCAAGAGTATCGCGATCATTTCAATGAAAATTTCAATAAAAGTACCCATCTCGAGCGACGGATCAATATCGATAAATAGATAAAATATTTTTCGTCGGAAAATGTTTGATGGAGAGTCAAAGCTCAAAGAATTTCAAGCAAGGAAGGCTTTTTATTCTTCCTTTACGTTTACGTGTAAACGAAATGAGAAAAGGGTGATTCGTAAGAAAATTTTGCGCAAATTTAGAAAATTATAAGGAGAGAAGATGAAATATTGTCTGTTGCTGTGAATTTCTCAAAAGGAGAGTATTTATCAAAAGCTAAAATTCTATGAAATCGATTTTACGATTTATAAAAAATGGACATATATGTATGTGAAACATATAGGGGCTGGATAAAATAATGGAAACACCTAGTAAATCACAAAAATCCTTTATTAATATAGTGTAGGACAATTTTTGGTATTTAATACAATCTGAATTTTCCTGGGAATGGAATCATGCAACTCCTAGATAATGTGTTTAATAGAATATTATACCATTCTTTAAGTTCTCGATGATGTTTAGATCTGGTGACCATGCTGGCCAGGAATGATGTTTTGTCTTCATGCTTTTTAAATCAAGACTGAACATCTCATCTGTTTTGGAAAACAGAGTTAGGTACAGATATTATTCTCTTCCATCATCTCTAAACGAACTTGAAGAGATTCAAGCATGAAGAATGGTATATTCCATCAAATTCCATTAAACACTATCCAGGAATTGCTTGATTCCATTCCCAGGAGAATTCAGACTGTATTAAAGGCCAAAGGTGATTCTACATCATAGTATAATAATAAAGAATTTTGATAAGTTACTAGATATTTCTATTATTTTATCTAATTCCTGTATATGTTTCAAGATATTATTCTACGGCTTAACAAGAGAAAAAAATATATTTACTGTTCGCCTCAGCACGGTCCTGACAGTCTCCACGTCCTGTCGTGTCGGCCAGCGCGCGTAGACGACGCCGCTGAGCAGGACGACGAACACGCCTATCCAGATGGTCCACGCCAGGACGTTGCGCGTCCTCGCGAGCAATTTACGCGCCGTCCTCGTCGAGATCACTTCCTGGGTCGGTATCTCCAGCTTCTGTGCTCGCCTAAGTATATCCTGGAGTCGCCTCTTGGCCTGCTCCACGTCCGGCACCCCCATCGTCTTTATCTTAGCTCTTATCCGTCCCTTCGCTCCCTCCTCCTCCTCACCACGAGTTGATCCCGAGTCCCGCAGGACCTCGCGTCCCTCGCGCGTTGGATATAGCTACCGACCCGGCGATCTCACGATGGAGACATTAAGGGTCGTAAAGTCGTCTCATATAAAATCCTCGTCGTCGTCGTTACGGCGCGTTCTCGATTTTCTGCAAAATTCATCCCACGCTCTGACTCGCCATTTTCGAGAAATCGTCTCGATTCTTCGATTATAGGAAGGATGTGCCTTGTTCGCCCGCGAAGTTTCTCTCGACATGTGACCTTTTTTATTTTTCTATTTGCGACAGTATCGCGAAATTATTTGTGTGTGTATATATATATATATATATATATATATATATATATATATATATATATATATTTATATATATAGGATGTCCCAGAATTAGACCGACAAATTTCAGGTGGTTATAAAGGACATCAAAACAATCCAATTTTGTCAATAAACCCGTGTTCGCAAATGAGCCATTTTGGCACTAGAGAATCAAAGACTAACAAGGGAACCTCGCAAACCCGAAAATTCTGATTTTAATGACACTTTACAAATATGTAGCGGGGGGGGGGGGTAAATAGATAATTTTAGAAATTTCCAGTTGCGGCCCCAAAATGATTCAAAGAGATGAAATCACCCCTCATATGTAAAGCAGCTTTTTACTTTTCTCGATATATCTCGAAAATTATTCGGGATATCGAAAAATGTTTTATACAAAAGATTCATGGTAAAAACACCTCTATTTAATCACATTAATAAACTTTAAAAAATACAATTCTTTTCAAAGATTCGTGCCTTGTTAATCTTTGATTCTCTAGTGCCAAAACGGCTCATTTACGGACATAGGTTTATTGACAAAATTGGCATGTTTTAGTGTTCTTTATAAACACCTGAAATTTATCGGTCTAATTCTGGGACACTGTATATATACCTTAATATCATTTAAATATCATTCAATATTGATATACGATATTTCTGTTTCAATATTCCTTTTCTATTCAAAACTCATCAAAATTGAAGCGAGACGATTCCGATGGTCTCGCTTCTGATGGATCTCTCTCTCTTTCTCTCTCTCTCTCTCTTTCTCTCTCTCTCTCTCTTCTCTCTCTCTCTCTCTCTCTCTCTCTCTCTCTCTCTCTCTCTCTATCTATCTATCTATCTATCTATTTCTCTTTCTCTCTCTCTCCTAAAATTCCGAGCTGCATAATATCATTAGATAGAAATATGCGAGCGGTTTAATATTGAACGAGCTAGCACTTAATTCAGTGCGAAGGAAGAGTTTAAAAATACGTCCTGCTTGTCAGTTCCCATTTCGCCTCTCCCTCAACCTCCGACCCTGTGTAATCGATTCTGGAATTATTCCCGCCGCACCACGGTAATTACCTAATAATTCCAGGATCGATGCCCCTTTCCTCTCTCTCTCTCTCTTTCTCTCTCTCTCTCTCTCTCTCTCTGTCTCTGTCTGTCTGTCTCTCTCTCTCTCTCTCTCTCTCCTCTCTCTCTCTCTCTCTCTCTCCTCTCTCTCTCTCTCTCTCTCTCTCTCTCTCTCTCTCTCTCTCTCTCTCTCTCTCTCTCTCTATCTTGGCAGAAATGATGCACGCGGTAACTCATCCCTAATTTCCTCCCATGCGAAAGTTCGACCTACTTTCGCTGCAACCTCGAGGATTATAAAGACTTGCACACGTGACAGGCACGCTAACGATTTGAACGATCATTTAACAATACATCTCGGTCAACGAGCTTCTGTTGAAAAGTCAGATTTTTAATTATTTGTATAATGAACACAAAAGAGAATTTCGAAATTTTAACAGTGCACGAGTAACGATGCGGGACCAAAGCCAACGAATTAATTTTACCATTATTAATTTTACCATATTTTCAATATTTAACATTAATGTGTTTCTCTATTTGTTTAACATTCTTTAAATTAAAATTAATTAATGAGTCTCCTCTTTCTTATCATAATTTTAATTCTGTTAAAATATATTTTATTCATAAATAGAGGATCAATGAATATTATATATATTTATATACCAATAAATTATTTTAAAAAATAATTTTAATGAGTTAGGTATTTCGCTGTTACTGTTTTACGTACTGCTATTACTTAATATTATCCTCTCTACATTGCTCCTAATTAGTTCGAACTTAGTTTCTCGATTATTTGCAAACCAAAGAGTATCTCGAGAATTGTATCTCTTCATCAAGCTTCATATAACTTTACCTTCTCCGAATTATACTCAAGACTCCGTTCTGCGATTGAATGAGATCGCTTTTCGGGTATCTCGAGAATTTCCGGTCGAGAGAGTTTCGTTCGTTAGTTTCTTATAAATTTCCCAAACGAAACTCCGTCGACCTTCTTCGGATTACGTCGCGGCGAACGGGAAGAGAAAAAAAATCTTTTGTGAATCTTTCTCGTGCGCGGAAAACTTTTGTGCCCCCCCACCCCCTCACTCTCACCCCGGTCCCGAGGACGAGGCAAGGGCAGGCTGAAAGAGAACGGTTTATCTTCCGGAGGAAGTTTTCGCGCGTATGAGGGGGAGGGAGATACATATCCTTTCGATCAAACCGCAGCTACGAACCGCAAGAGAGCATTGGGCCAGTGATTCTCCATCGCGTCTATCTTCCTCCTCGTTGAGGATTCGATCATTTATCAAACGCGCATTCAACATTAATCAGTTGTCTCTCTGTCTACCAGTGCGAGAGAATTCGACTGGCAAACTCCGAATTAACCGCTGAGTATCTGAAATTACAAGTCCTTTTGCGCTCGAAAATTCTACTGTACGTTTGTGAAGCAAAAAAATTATGTAATTATGAAATTATGTTTGAAAATATTCAGACACTTGCGTCAATTAATAAAATTCAATTTTTAATTTTAATTAAAATTAATCTTATTAACAATTTCATCTGTTTAATTAATAAAATATTTAATGTTGAAAGTGCAAAATATATACACTTTTATACAACAATCATTCAACTTATGTCAAAATTTCATTGAGGGTATAATGATTTAATATTTTCGAAGAAAATTAACACTTTTTTGCATTTGGATTAATAGTTGAATGTACCATTAATATTCCTATTGTTATATTCTGCAACTATGTTTGGACTGCCTTGGGGATTGTTGTCCTAGGAGAAACTTCGATAGTTCCTGTTCCATTCTAAATGCAATTACAACATAGAGATCCGCAATACTAGCGATAGCATCGCGTTTCAAAGCTATCGAATCGATGTTTTCGATTTGGCCCGATACTCTTTCTTACAACACAACGATTTTCAACATTACTGTCTGCCCAAACAACAAACTACACTACTTACCGTTGAAATCATCTTGTCCTCTTGATTTTTATTCGACTCTTTTTTCTCTATCTTTTTCTCTTTCGCATTTTCCTTTAACTTTGTGTCTTAGTCTCAAACAATTGAAAATAAATGATGAATCAATGGACATAAGAATGGATAAAAAATTATTATTCTTTTTTACATAATTTTACAAGGTTTTTTAATATACAGGGTATCCCAGAATTAGACCGACAGACTTCAGATAGTTATAAAGAACACCAAAACAAGCCAATTTTACCAATAAATCGGTGTCCGCAAATGAGCTGTTTTGACGCTAGAGAATCAAAAACTAACAAGGGAACTTCGCGAACCCAAAAATTCTGATTTTAATGACACTTTACAAATATGTAGGGGGGGGGGGGGGTAAATAGATAATTTTAGAAATTTCCAGTTGCGGCCCCAAAATGATTCTAAGAGATGAAATCACCCCTCATATGTAAAGCAGCTTTTTACTTTTCTCGATATATCTTGAAAATTATTCGAGATATCAAAAAATATTTTATATAAAGTTTTATGGTAAAAACACTTCTATTTAACCACATTAATAAAATATTTAAAAAATAATTTTTTTCAAAGATTTTTACCCTTCTTAGTCTTTGATTCTCTAGTGTCAATACGGCTCATTGCTGAAATGTGTCGGTCTAATTCTGGGACACCCTGTATAAACAAAATTTTGATATGTTAAAAATTAAAATGCATCAAATTGAATGACGATCCATAAAACTTACGCGTTAAGGGGTCGCGCAGTCGTCTTGAGGTCAATTTAATTGCTGGCCAACTTAATCGTTACTTGAGAGAGATTTTAACGGCGCTAGGCTCGACGCGATGGCGGGGAGGAGGGGAGGCGGGGTGAGGTTAATGTAAAATGCAGAGGATTTATGTGTAAACTCAGCGAGAGCAGTGATGCGGAGTAAGCAGCGAATCCATTTTGCGCCTCTCGCGCGCGGAATAACTCATTTGATGTTAACTAAACACGATGAACTAGATTCCGGGAACGCGCTTGGGATATCTCGCCCTAGCTATACACGAGTGCTACGAGAGTCCGAGATTGTCTCCGCAAACACGCTCGCTTATTCATAATCTCTCCGGAGACCGTTCCGGGGGGGAGGGGGGGATGGAAATGCGCCACACTCGATTACATCCGCGGAGAATCCCTCTTTCCAGCGGCGGTGGGGAGAGGGGGAGAGAGGGAATGGAGGGAGTTCTCATTCTAACGAAATTACGTAGAAATCCTCCCGCGACGAATTGGGGAAAAGTGCGTTAATCGAGCTTTACTTGTTCGGTATCGATATAATTATCCTCCTGCTTATTTATAACTAAAGCGCACGTTTTAAACGCAGTGTGCGGATTTTTATTTCCCTTTGACAAAAGATACGGCAATTATTATTGCATCATGTTGTAATTATAAAGCATATCGTTACATATCGATGCGATGTAATCGAGCGTTCATTCGAAATATAAATACGAATCCGCTTTGCTCTCACAACCAATCACGATTATAGATATTAATTAATTCGAATATATTTTTCCGCGTTCGCGAAATGGACACGTGTTATCTCGCGTATAATGGAGGAACGTTTTATCCTTTTTCCCCCTGTTTTAATTCGGATAATGAAGTCTCTCGGAATATCGGAGGCAAGCTTCTCCGTCCACGTCAGAATCTGTCCGGGGATTATGTTATGATGATCGCGTTTCTGAAGATCAAAGGGCAATTATATATGATTGCACTTGAGGCACATGTCATCCGGCATAAAACCCTTACGTCTGATTGCAGTACTCTTGACTCAAAGACACAAGTCACTCAAGTGAATGGTATCCCTCTCTCTATTGAACTTCAAACTCGTAACTCTATAAACTCGTCAAACTTGGGCGTTCTTAGAGTTCCGAGCTTCATAATAATTATTAACGAGATATATGGTTGAAGATAGTTGAAAAATAAATTTTATTAATTCAGAACAAAATTCAATCATTCATTTATATAAGTAAATTTTACTGCCGCAATTTATCTATGATATATACCCACGTAATTATTGAACCATTATCGCTTAATTAAATATGCTTATAATTTTAATTAAAATTCTCATTATTACACCGTTAAATTGTTAAACTCATCGACAATTAATGTTATAACACGTGCTTATTAAATGTTACAGAGAATGCACTTTGAACTAGCACAAGAGCTGTTATTAATTATCATTTTTCATTAATATTATTACACAATAAATAATCTCAATATCCTATTTCTTTTTATTTTATTTAAAAATAATATTTTTAAATAAATAAAATTCAAGAATTATATATTATATTTTTAAATAAAATAAAAAAGATTTTATTTAAAAATAACGATATTTTTGTGATCAAAAAGTTGCTGCTCATAGATTTTTCATAAAATCGTTATCTATATCATTTATTTGCTTCACAATATTCAGATCTGATTGTTATACAGCGTTTTTAAAAGCATTAGTTATAGATGACTAAAGTTTACCTTAGTTATCATTTCTACTTATACATATGTCTTCAGAAAAACAAGTTAAATTAAAATCAATTCTAGTCAACAGAAACGTTTTTTAACCATACGGTCTCGATTGACACACTGTCAATCGGCGATTACAAAAGTGAAATCGAAAGATAGAACGCGAGCATTCTCTTTAGCTTTCTATTCCATTTAGAGATGTTCTATTAATGTAGATAGATTTTATTCTCGCACGATATATGGGAATTACGTTGGATACACATTTTGTCGACGTTAATCAATTTTATCTCCGTGAATATGACACTCACATGTAATCTCACTGGAAATCTAATTGCCGTAGGATTTCGGTTGATCGACATTGCAATCGGCAATATAGAACAATTAAATTCGTGCTTTCACGTTTCGTCCGATTAACTTCTCCTGCTCGCTCATATTTCTCTCTCTCTCTCTCTCTCTCTCTCTCTCTCTTTCTCTCTCTCTCTCTCTTTCTCTCTCTCGCTTAATATTGCTCCACATTTCTGACAAGCGAATCGGCAAGTGATTTTGGTAGATCAACGTATTCGCTGGTTAATATGCGACAATTGAATTACACGTTTCGTTCTCGTGTTACTTCATCACACCATCAATATTTCATTTTTAGATATTACCGTAAGATATCATTTGGTCAGCATTACCGCGCAATTTGTACGATTACCCAATTAAAAAAAATTTATTGCTGGTGTCGATTAATGTTATTCCCTACGTTTCGTATTGTTGAAAATGTGGCGACAAACCATAAAATTATCGCGATTATTCAATCAATTGACAATATAGAAGCGAATCACTATTCAAATTTATCAACGTCATCGGCGGATGCGAAACGATTGAATCGACACGCATTAACCAACATCTCGACATCCCTCGACGGAAATATGTAGCTTTTTACATCCGGCGTATCCGAGAGAGATAATGATAGTTCTCTTTAAAATTCGTCGCCCGAAGACTTCCTGGACGAGCAAGGCACAACTCGATCGCGTTCTCGAGATCCTTACTGTGTATTCGTCACTACTCCCACGACGAGAACACTTTTACCCATCAGTAACCACCAGCGAGACCGATGTGCAACCCTCGACTACTAGCATAAACGATAACCCGCCGCGTCTCGTAAACGTATACACGTGTCTCGCAAAGAAACGTGTCTCCCTCCGTCTGAAGACGGAGTTTTTAAGCCGCGGTTGGCATCGCGAACATTTTCGTTTTCCGTCGGCGGCAACGAAACGCGTGTTGATACTGCTCGGATGGACGAGAGACAGTCGCGATACACGAGACGTATCACGCGAACTGCGATCGGATACAACGGCCCGATTTCCCGGACGGGCGAGAACTGACCGGCCTCGCCGAGGGTAGCTACCCTTATAGATATACGACGAATGGGCGCGCGCATGCGCGCCGCGCCACGCTGCGGCGCTAAAGGGGCGCGCCGATTGGTCTCACCCCTTCGGGGGTGAGCGAGAGCGGCCACCAGCAAGGGAGAAAGTCGGTCGCTCGGCCGGAAAGTGACAGTGATAAGAGCCCGTGCATGCCAGACGTGAGAGCTGAGCGCGAAGGAGATCCTGTGACGTTTCTCGGAGATCGATATGTTGTATGATCGTATGTCTGTCTTTACCATACACACGCTACTCCCAGATACATAAAACTGGCTGATTTAAATTAAATTGGCATTTGGTATTTTATGTATAATGTAATATTATTTATATATATATATATATATATATATATATATATATATATATATATATATATACTAAAAAAGATTGACTGAAACTTCAGAAATTACAAAGTGTCTACAGTTTTTTTGCAGACACAAGATCTGAATTTTCAAACTAAATGCTGTCTGAATTCTCAGACACACTTCAATTTTCGGACAAACTCTTCTGAACATTCAGTTAAGACAGATTGTTTAAAATTTTTTTTCAGACACCCAGATCTGAAAATTTAGACGAAAATGTGTCTAAATTTTTAGAAATTTTTTTATAGTGTACACTATAAAAAAAGTTGACTAAAACTTTAGACAAAGTGTCCACAGCTTTTTTGCAAATACACTATTTAAATTTTTGGAAAAATGATTCTGATGATTAAGACAGATTGTCTGAAATTTCTTTCAGACAATCCATATCTGAAAATTTAGACAAAATGTGTCTAAATTTTTAGAAAATTTTTTACATTTTAATGTTTGTAAAATTGTATACAGAGTATCCCAGAATTAGACAAACTTCAGGTGATCATAAAGGACACCAAAACAAGCCAATTTTGTCAATAAATCTGTGTCCGCAAATGAGCCGTTTTGACACTGGAGAATCAAAGACTAACAAGGGCAAAAATTGTTGAAAAAATTATTTTCTCAAAATTTTATTAATGTAGTTAAATAGAAGTATTTTTACCATGCAACTTTCGTATAAAACACTTTTTGATATCTCGAATAATTTTCGAGAAATTTCTAAATTCATCTATCCCCCCCCCCCCTCTGTGTGTAAAGTTTCATTAAAATCAGAATTTTCGGGTTTGCGAGGTTCTCTTGTTAGTCTTTTTTCTCTAGTGCCAAAACAGCTCATTTGCGGGCACGGGTTTGGCAAAATTAACTTGTTTTGGTGTTCTTTATAACCACCTGAAGTTTGTCGGTCTAATTCTGGGACACCCTATATATAAATCCTAGAATTGTTTTACATCGATATAAATCTACTGTTTGTAAGATATATCTCTAGAATACTTCCGTTATCATTTTCTCTCGGCGAGAAAAATACATAATTTAAAGATCTTAAAAAGAAATGGACTGTTAAAGAAAGAGCAATGTAATGCCTTTGCGCAGATTTGAATATGTATGTACACGACCTGACTGCGAAGTTATTGCGCTATATATCGAGCATCTACAGCGTCGTACAAGTTTCGACTTGCAGATAAGCTACATAACTTTAAAGCGATATGTTTTGTGTTTTAACATCATTTGCATTAAGAAATGAATAATTAAAATAAGAAAGAAAATCGTAATCACGAGATTGAGCGAGATTATCTTATGAAACAGGATGAAGAGAATAATATTACTCGTAATTAATTTACGGTTAATGATAATATAACCCATTAATTTGTGTAAAAAATTAATGTATAAAATATACAATTTTTTAAAAGTATAATATATGAAAAAATCCGTGACACTCGCGCGTGTAAAGCTACGTGTTTATTCGCGGAATTTTCCCAAAGAAATCGTACAGCCGTCGATTTTTCCTCGAAACCTCATATCGCGTTCTCGTTGCAGGCAGGTAGATGTAAAGGAAAGAAAAGAAAAAGAATCCAGCATCCGCACGAATCAAAGGAAAGCAAATAACCGAAGTGGTTCCGCGCGAGAACGAAGTTTTTAATTTATGTCGCCGGGCCATGATACGTCGACGATGGCGAGAATGCGCGAAAACGTGGAATTTGGAACGTGGGGAAAATATTCTCCCGGTTGGGCGCGCAGTTCTCTCATTTCTCTCTCGTTTTTCAAATATGTACTTCGACTACTACTACTACTACTGCTACTACTATGCGTGCTGTGCGCGCATACTTCTCGTCGCACTTCTCGCGCCGCTAAAACTCTCGTAATTGCAAGAATCCTTCCTCATCCTTCGCGTTTTTCCACCATCCTCCTCTCCTTTCCGGGACCGATTTTACCTCCACCGTTTTTTATCGCACGACCGATTAGCCGAACTCGCGTGAAAATGTTCGCGAACTACCCCTAAATCGTCAATCGGCGCAGCTCTTTTGTAAAGGGTCGAAATTCGAGAGAATTTTTGCGAAATAATATATTACAACATTGAAAAAAATATACCAAATCCAAAAAATTTTTTTGATTTGAAAAAGCTATTTATTCATATACTTGCAAGGGAAAAATTATTTATTTAAATACTTGCAAAGGAATTAGTTATTTCAATCAAGCAGCAAATATATTTGAATTAGTATAATATAAAATAAAAGCAAAGTATGCTCTTATTTGCAAATAAAAAAAATTTGTTTTTTATATTTATTATACTAAATTACTTTCTTTACAAAAACATTTTTTAATTTTTGATTGCTTATTTCGAAAACATAGATTTTCTTCATTTTAATAAATAATTTTTTATCTTCAAATAAATATTCTTTTATATTAAATTTTTATATAATTTATTTTAAAAATTATAATTTTTATTACATGCAAATAATAATTTATTTAATATAACGAAAACAATTTTGAAAACAAAGTATATATTTATTTAAATAAAAAAAATCAAAATTAACAAAATGTATTTATTTAATTGAAAAAAAAATTATTTTTAGTAAAGGAAATTTATATAATATTATTAACGCTGTACATTATGTAATCTTTCATTTTAATACAAGACAGATGATAAACCGATTACCTGACGAATTCGAATCTATATTTTTTATTAAAAAATATTGCGTTTAAATATCTTGGAATACTTTTTTTATACAACACAGTGCAATTTATAATCGATATTGTTCTCTCGCAAAAATTTTAATCTATAAATTAGCATTCCTTTTAATTTGACTTTATTTTTTTCTTTGAAAGTGTAAAAAGAGGGAGAGAGAGGGATGCAAATCACACTCTGTGCGAATGGGACTCCCCTGAGGCCGCTCGTGGATACTGTAGGTCTTGTTCTTTTTTTTCGCAGTCCGCTGACGAAACCGCCATGTATTCGCGCGCGTTAGCAATTTGCTCGCATGTTCGGCGTCGATAAGCGCTATCGGAAGCGTTCCGGCTCATTCGATGCGCGACCAATTACTTTTGCCCCGGGCACTTAACGGAGACAATGGAGACCATGTCGAAGGCGGAAAATCAAATGGCGGGAAAACGACGGAGAATCATCAAATCTCTCATTTACCGTACAAATGTCGCGCGCAATCACCCGTGAAGATAACAAGATCGTTAATTAGCAGTCGCGGTAAGACGTCGCGAGTGCCACGAAACAAAAGCTTTCTTTTCGTGCAAAAGGGGCGTTTGAGGGATAATTTTTTTTTAGAGATCTACTCAAGGTGTAGTTTTTCTCTTTCTTTAATAAATAAATAAATAAATTAATTAATCTGGTACTTGCTGCGTTATTACAAAATTGTTTACATTTATATAATATATGTATGTATGTATATACATATGAGCTTATAATTGCGTTGTATCAGTAAACTGACATATTAATTTTGATCAATATTTAATTTTGTTCTATTTATGAACAAATCTAGTTTGATTTTTCATGTTTATTATAAGAAACATATGCATATAATATCAATATTTAATTTGGAAGAATTCAATTAACAGTTATGTAATATTAAAGTTCTTCTACAAGATTAAATATATACAATATATAACAATATAGTTCTTTCTCTTTTTTTAACAAATAATTAATTAGTTAATTAATCTGGTAGTTGCTGCGTTATTACAAAATTGTTTACATTTATATAATATATGTATATACATATATATGAGCTAATTATTGGGTTGTATTAATATACTGATATACTAATTTTGTCAATATTTGATTTTGTTCTTTTACTTATGAATAAATCAAGCTTGATTTGTTATGTTTATTATAAGAAACATGCATATGATATTAATATTAAATGTCTTAATATTTAATTTAGAAGAATTTAATTAACAATTATGTAATATTAAAGTTCTTCTACGAGATTGAATACAATATATAATCCACACATAAAGCATAAATAAATAGATATAATATATGTAAATTTATTAACAAGTTTATTATTTGTTTGCCATAAAAAAATCAAATTATATGTCCATTTATAATTTAAGAACTAATATGTCGATATTCAAACGGTTTCGTTAGTTGGGCTGCTTATTTATTTGATTCCAATATACAGGGTGTCCGACAAGTAAGTGATCAAACAAAAGGTGGAGATAAATTGGGTCAAACTGAATCGAAAAGTCCTGAAACATTTTTTTTTATAATGCTTAATAAAGGAGTTATTATTGTTTAAGTCTGTCCAATCAGCGTCGACTTTTAGCCGCGCGCCTAGTAGTGTGCGTGAGCGCTCCGTTGCTACGGCGACGCACACTATCAAGCGGGCGGCTCACTGACGTGCGTCCGGCTAAAAGTCGACGCTGATGGGTCAGACTTTACTCAATAATAACTCTTTTATTAAGCGTTATATAAAAAAATGGTACAGGACTTTTCTTTTCAGTTTCACCCAATCTACCTTCACCTTTCGTTTGGTCACTTACTTGTTGGACACTCTGTATATTAGTGAAGAAATATAAGACAAGGAAAAAAAAATTTTAGGATCGTGTTCTTTTCTTATTGATACTTTCTGCAAATTCACGAATTAGATATAGACTAATAAAAACAAGCGCGTCCGAAGAAAAAGCAAAAGTAAAAAGATAAGATAAAAAGATGTAAGATTCAAAAATAATGACAAAGTTGATTTAACATTTTTTCTCTCATTGCAATAATTAAATTTTTGATCAGTGTCTAAAATAGTTATTATAATATGTAGCGAGAAAATCGCGATTGCAAAAAGAGAGGGAAATGTCAAATTACTTTTTTCGATGTGAGTTTATTGACCCGACCTCAACTTTATTATTGATTTATTACGTGACACATCGATGCGGGCTTATCTTTTTCATTAGAGGATTTTTTATGAAGATCCGTATCTGTGCACGTTGCGGCAATTAATTTTTTAAAAGGTTTCGACTATCCGCTTATATAATTACGCGTAAAATTATAATGAAATCCTATCAAAGAATTATACACACACACACACACACACGCCGCGCGCGCGCACACACACACACACGCACACACACACACACACACACACACATATAGGTAAAAAATAGAAAGTTATATCTAAATATATTTAAAAAATTGGCAGGGTAGTAAAGTTACTATAAAAAATATTAGAAGTATATTAGAATTGGGATTTTAAAATACTGTTACATAATTATACACAAAGTATTAGCATATTAAATAAGAAATATAACTTTTAGATAGTAATTTAAATTTTTTCTCCCGCATACACATTTGAAAATTTAAACACATATAAAGTAATGCACGTGCAGTGACTAGAAAATTGAGCTGAAACTTTACGCAATTGCAATCGTAGCCATATCGAAAATGTATCGGCTTACTGCAGCGTATAAAAGCTCATTGTAATGAACGGTTGGGGAAGGTCG
The DNA here is from genome assembly GCA_009859135.1 of Formica selysi. NCBI lineage: Eukaryota > Metazoa > Arthropoda > Insecta > Hymenoptera > Formicidae > Formica > Formica selysi. The sequence goes on from CM020820.1 coordinate 1,837,016, forward strand.
ACGCGTCATTACGCGAAGTTTTAACAGGAACGAAAGCGCTGTAATAACATCGTCGCGAGCGCTTGTACTTGTCGATAAAACCGACTAAAAACGAGAGATAAAAGAATATTTAATCAGCGTGCGCGAGAGGAATGGCAGAAAAGGGAGATGGAAAACAAAAATTGGAATCGTCCCCCTGAACAGAAGAGGCCCCTCGAGTACCAGATACCGGGGGGCAGATAAACGCGCGGTTAATTAGTATGCAAAGTTTGGGAATACTACAGTATTCTTTATTACTCGTCTACAGACGAGTTAACCATTACGAGAGTAGGAGAGGGGAGGGGAGGGGGAAGAGCACCTCCGCCGACGACGTACGCAAATAAATTGCCGAGAAATTATTACGTCGCGATTTGTGCGATGTGACAAAATGTAATTGATAGACGAGACAAGATGTAATTGATAAGCAGCAATATGAAAGAATAATCTGTTTTGCAATGCTTGTAAGAAGAAATTTTTAATTACAGAATTCTTAATAATAGCTAGAATGTATAAGTCTATAATTTTATGAATATAATAAATAAAAAAATGTATTTTTTATATATAAATAATAGATACAATGTATATAAAATAGTACGTATTTGAGCAAAAAATTATTTTTACTGTATATTTTTATAATTTGTTCAGAGCTTTTCGTATATGAAGGAAAAATGGTTGATATAAAATAATGGATTTTTCACGTGCGATAATTCGGTATTATTAAAGTTGATTTCGAATGAGATGAGACTCGAAAAGCTTCTGACACTATTACTTAGTCGTTTGATAAAACATCGGACGTGAGATAATGCTCTCTCCTCGAGAGAGATAAAGATCGATAGAGGGAGAGCAAAGGGATGAACAGTAACAATAAGTGGATGTGAGGGTAGACAGACGGGCGATATCGACTGGTGAAATCTCGATGAAACAAGGATACTGATCTCGTGTCGAAATCCTGGCGAATCTGCGGGAAGAAATCAAGAGAAAGAGAAAGAGAGAGGGAAGCGGTAGTAGCAACTGTGTGAGGTTACACTACTCGATACCGCTGAGAAGTGCCGTGGAGGGTAAACGCTCGTGGAATAGATATTGAAAACCGAACGATACCCATCTACTTGTGTGATTTCGAAAACAGGCAATATTGGTCTGCAGATCGCGCGAAAAACTACAGGAAAATGTCAGAGTACAATAATGAATCGCAAATACAGTTCACGCTATACTCTTATCTTTAGTACTAATGAAAATTATGAATGAAAATTAGGAAAAATTAGAAGAGAATATTTAATTTATTTTTTATAGTCATGCGTATATAGATCGATAAATATCAAACGAGTTGTACAATTGAGTGGAATCTGGATTTATACATAGTGATTTTAGAGAGATAGAAAGCTGTAATTTTTCCTTGTATTAAGAGTAAAGTTTTATTCAGTCAGGATTTAGTTATATCAATTGTTGAAACATATTATCTTTTCTCTTCAATTGTAAAAATCAATTTTTATAATTTATATTCAATTGTGAAAATTAATTTTTATAATTTATATTATTTTTTTTTATTTATTTAGTTAGTTTGTAAGATTTTACGAAATATTGTACGTTTATTTTATTAGTTTTACTAAAATGTAAATTTTCAAAAAAAAGTATTTAATTAATTTTTACGAAATAAATATTACACATATGTCAATATATTAATGTCTGTTTATATGTATACATACATAGATATGCATATGTATACATATTTGTTTTGCAGAGTCTATTATGATCTTCACGCAATTAGTTTTGTTATGTGTGTGAAATTTATCCCCAAGATGTCACACATAACAAAACTAATTCCATGAAGATGATAATGGGTCTTGCAATAAAATAGGGCAAAATGAGGAATAAGGATTATGATATGAATTAAGACAGATGTGTAATTACAGAGAGAGATGAGTCGTTGAAAGAGCACGCAACGCTAAGGTATCGCGGAGGGATTCTTTTCTCGACTAGAGCGAAATTTCACGCCGGAAATTACTTGGTCGCGAGCGAACGCGCGATGCGAGTGAAACAAAGTATCTATATATATACGGACGTCATCGTGATGAAGAGGAATCGGGAATCGTCGCCTGGTATCATTTGTCAAGTAGTTGCAGCCGCGTACTTTCCGCGCTGATCCGTTTATTATTTGAAATTGCTGAAAGATTGAAAGTGATTGAGCAGCAGGATGAGCGTAATTCGAAAGACGGAGGAACTGAATTATGTTGTTGCAAAATTGACGCGCTAAAATCGCAATTATTACACTAAAAATAAATTTTTTTTTGATCGGATAGATACATTTTGTTAATCAATTTTTTTTAATTTAAATAAATATACTTTGTTTCCAGAAATATTTTCTTATAATAAATAAATTATTAGTTGCATATAATAAGAATTATAATTTTTAAAATATATTATTTAAAATTTTAATATAAAAAAATATTTATATATATTTGAAGATAAAAAATTATTTATTGAAATAAAGAAAACCTGTGTCTCTTGAAACAAACAGCTAAAAATTGAATAATGTTTTTTTAAATAAATTGATTTAGTATAATAAAGATAAAAAAACAAATTTTTTTTTAATTGCAAAGAAAAGCATACTTTGCTTTTATTTTATATTTTACTAATTTAAATATATTTGCTGCTTGATTAAAATAACTAATTTCTTTGCAAGTATTTAAATACATAATTTTTTAAATAAAAAACATTTTTTCAAATTTAATATATTTTTTTTTAGTGTAAGATATTTTCTTTCGGCAACGATAGTAAAAAGAACTATAATTTTTCAGATATTGCGGATAAAATCATCCATAAAAAGCACTTAATGTTCGCACAATGAATCTCGCAATGACGTTTTCTTATATAAAGAGAAAAAGAAAATATATATTATAAAATATTGATAACTTTCCTAATCGATTTTCTTTTTCAATTTAAAACTATCTTGTATCAAAGAGATCTAAATTGAAAAAAATATATGTAAAAGGTATTTTAACATGTATATCATTAAAATGGAAATCTATTTTCTAAAGATCTACCAATTGAGCAAATATATAAGTCAATATTTGTAAAAGACAAATTGTCGTCTTATAAAAATTCCATTGACGAGAAATAGATCCTTAATTAATTAAAGAATGGCTGATCTTTAGTATATCGTTGAGGACGCTGTATGTACGAAATCAAAATTGCCGAGGGACGCCCAAAGTGAAATGGAAGACGAGCAATCGGGCTGCAATCTTGACGACGATCGGCGCTTGAATACCGGGCCGTTTGTCAGAGGGACACAAGGTAAAGATCCTCGCGAGTCGAATCTGCTCTTTATGCGCTTTAGACAGTCGTTTATTACCCGATGGGTCGAGGGGTTGAATACGGTTAAGGGTAGTTCATCGCAGACTGTCTGAAGATGCCTATCATTTCAGAGAAGCACCGCTTGCTCCCCCTCGTCTTTCCACCACTTTGTCACCAACTTATTTCGCTTTCTATCGATATCTCTTGGTCTCCTCCTCCATCCTCCTCTTTTTCTCGAACGGCCCTGATAACGACGTGATCGTCGATGGAAATACTATTTGATGCCAGGTGAATGAATAAGTGGAGCATTTTCATTGAATGTACTTGGCATACACATTTGGGTTGGAACTTCACGAGAATCACGTCTTCTGTTGCTTGCAGATTATATGAAAATTTATATTCTTTCTAACAATCATCTTTTGCATGCCTTTTATTAATTAATCTCAAGTCTGAGAAAAATAAATTACAAATTAAATTTAATTAAGCTTGAAATTAAATATATCGAACTTCAAGACTTTTTCAAGCTTTTAAAAAAAAATTAATCAAATTGTTGTTGCATCGGTTCTTTTTTATTGGTGCGGTGGTTGAAGAAAAAGCACGAGAGCTTAATATGCATTTAATATGTATTTTATTTTACAGAAATTACATGAAAAGTTATTATACAAAAATATATATTTGCCGTTACTAGGAAATATTTTATAAGCTAACGTGAAAGCTAAAATTTACTCAAAACAGAAAGGCACTACAATTTCATTAGCGATTAATAAAGAGTTGCAGTTGCCTGCCGTATTTCATAAAATAAAGTAAAATAAAAGCTTGACGTAAAGCTATGTATTTCTCAACCTGGATTATTCTCTGATTATATATACAGGGTGTTTCAAAATTAGACCGACAAACTTCAAGTGGTTATAAAGAACATCTAAACAAGCCAATTTTGCCAATAAACCTGTGTCTGCAAATGAGCTGTTTTGGCATTAAAGAATCAATAACTTATAAGGGAACCTCACAAATCCGAAAATTCTGATTTTAATGAAACTTTACACACATGTAGAAGGAGTAAATAGATGAATTTAGAAATTTTCAGTTGCGGCCCAAGAACCATTCTAAGGAGTGGAATCACCCCTCATATGTAGAACGGCTTTTTGCTTTTCTCGATATATCCCGAAAATTATTGAGATATCAAAAAATGTTTTGTATAAGAGTGTCATGGTCAAAACATCTCTATTTAACCACATTAATAAAATTTTGAAAAAATATTTTTTTCAACGATTTTTGCCCTTGTTAGTCTTTGATTCTCTAGTGTCAAAAACTCTAGTGCCAAGAACTCATTTGCGGACACGGATTTATTGACAAAATTGGCTTGTTTTGGTATCTTTATAACCAACTTTATAACCTAAAGTTTGTCGGTCTAATTTTGGGACACCTTGTATATAGCTCTTTTCTCTTTAGCCACCGCCACAATTATATTCTCGCGAAATGTGCAGCGGACTCGACGACCGGCACTGTGTTTCTTACAAGACTACCGACAATCTCTCCCTCTCTCTCTCTCCTCTCTCTCTCTCCTCTCTCTCTCTCTCTCTCTCTCTCTCTCTTCCTTTCTACGCGAGCGTGCCAAGTGCGTAATTCATGCGCAGACAAATTCACTGAGGGCCGTTTTGCGGTAAAAGGGCCCCGCGCGCGTTCCATCACGGATGACGGTACGGGCTTAAGGCGGAGATCGCGGTCGCGATACGTCAGGGATTTAATTGCCAGCTCGACGAGCTCTCGAGCTCTCGGCGCGCGAGCGTATTAGCCCTTCTCCGCCGCCTAATTTCAATTATTATCCCATTCGTTATCGCCACTCGGAAACGCCTCTTTTCAGCTCTCAGCCGAATAAATCCCGCACGCCGACCGTTTACTGCCGATTTAACCGGTCCGTCTCTCCTCTCTCTCTCTCTCTCTCCTTGCTCTCATGACGAACTAGCGCTCGTAAACGCTATCGCTAATGTCGCCCTTTATTGATCGATAGGGTCTACCGCATTCTGCAAAGGCTGTCAACAAACATGTCATTTTCGAGGGCCAAGCGATAGATAATTCGGCTAATACGCAATATTTCTCAGCAAATATTTAGGCGATTGAAAAGAGGACAAACTCAATTATCCCTAATGACCTAAGGAGGGATTAAAATGTGTTTTAAAAATTTTTTTTGTTGTATAAAATATATTTTATGAAAGTAAAAATATGTGCTAAGAAATATAAAAATAGTTTTAAAAAAAAAACCTGTTTATATCTTCCAAAAAATTTTTCTTCAAGATTGTGTCTTAACGTGTTTTGAAATATAATTGAAAAAAAAAACATATTTTTTTCCATTTCCTTAATTGTTTTACAAATAGGCCTATATACATTGATTATCGCCCAGGATTCCATAATGTCAAGAACCGGCACTGCAGTTAATATTTTACACACTCATGTTTGTAGTAGTAAAAACCGATAAATTTTGATAATTTCTCGTCGTTAATTTTAATAATTATCGCATTCGTTATTGCACCTGATACCAGTCCTTTTCAATTTTACCGAACAAACAAATAAATTACACGCCATTCTTGTATCCGCCTGAAAATTTTGGTATATTGCAGATCGTAATTAGTTCATTAACACAAATTTATTGCCTTCATTAATTATATTATAACGCGCGCGTATTACTTCCGGTTTACTAGCGTTTTCAATCGGTGCGCCCGTGTATAAAATACACAACAGAAAGGACAAGTAAATAATATAAACACTGATAAAGATAAAATCGAACACAGATGCATAATTGCAATAATTGTAATTAAAATAATTATCATAGAGTTGTGTAATTTTTTTTATTATGAAAAGTATTGTTCACTTATTTTCGAGTTTTCATATTCAATCGCTTTTTCACACATTGAAAGTTATTTGCGTCTTGTGTATGTGTGATATTGAAACAACCGGCATTTTTCTTCGTTTATCCTGTATTCGATGTCTTTAGTTGAAAGGAATGGCACGAGTTCCGGAACAGCCTATACGTCGAAGATCAGAAGGAAGAAGAACAAATTGCGTAACTTTTCTCAAGCTATGGGGGAAGAGACGAGAAGGCGAAGGGGCGAAACGAACAAGCGAAGGGATGGCAGGTGAAAAGGGAAGGCGCGAAAAGAAGATTCCTCGCAAAACGAGGAAACGCGATTTTTTCGCTCGACGCAACTTATTTGTCCCCGCTGATTTTTTTTCCCCCGTGTCATTTCTCGTTACATCCCCGTATTGCTGGAAACTTTACGCTTGTCCTGTTCGCCGACGATGCAGTAGCAGTTTTATACTTGACTTCTCTTCAGGTCTATCTTTATGGACTTTCCATGGTACCCCATACCAGATACTACATCAAAGACTCGAGATAGAAGGGGATATAAAAGCGTGAGGAGATTTAGGAACGAGACGAGGGAGTGCGTTAAATTGTTCCAAAAGTATATAAAAAGATATACTCCAAAAATATTATAATAATCCTGCAATGTTATTCTTTATAAGCTTAAGTTTTCTTTCTAAAAACAAGCAGCAAAAGCTCAAAACACAAATGTAAATGTCAAAAATAAAAATTTTTGTGGAAAGCTAACGCTCTAGCATTTACACATGAGAATGCTAAAATTTTATATAATATATATAAAAAATATATAAAATATTTATATATATATTATAATTTTTTATATAATTTATTTTATATAATTTTTATATATAAATACATAAAAATAAATAAAGTATATAAAAATATAAAAAATAAATAATATATAAAAATATATAAAATATTGATAAATATATAAAAAAAATCTAGTTAATCAAGTTAATGTTAAAACTTTAAATAAATTTCATAAACAAATTTACGTCCAAGAATAATTTTTCCTACAATTGGATAAAGACGTAGATAGAGGAGAATGTTGGAAAAGGATAGAAACACCTCATATATTCTTCGGTACCTCAGTTCATCTCGCTTAACGCCTTTTGCCTGTGCTATTTACACTTGCAGGGCCACGTTCTCCAGCCTAAAGGATGGAAAACTCGCTCTGATCCCCGTAGACTTACCGGCCAGGGGGTTGGAGGCGTTGCCCGTAGGGGCGAAAAATATTAAAAACGATAAAGAACTCTCGGCTGCGCCGAGAATGTTTCTTCCTGTGCTTCCCCAGGAGATAGATCGTTGTCGTGCGAACATCGTTTTATCGCTGTGTGCACAGAAATCGGTATGCCCTTCGTATACGTAAGCTAAGGGGGGCAACGGCAAAGCGGAAAAGTCGAGGGTTATAAATTCTTCGTAATGAAACTGCACCTCCTCGCACGCGTGATTTACGCGCTAATAGAGCACGCGTCTACGCTACTGTGTATGTACAGGATTTTCCGGAATTATCGCCGCTTCTTTATAGTTAGAAAAGTTCTTCGATTATCTCGGAGTCAATATTCGCCGAATGAAGATGTCGTGGCGGGAATAAATTTTGAATTATAAATCTTTGAAAGAGTAAAAGACTTTTGGGAAACTTAAAGCATAAGAAATAGAAGCGTTATTTTTAAATCAAACGCTAAAATAAATTTTATTTTGTATATTTTTTTCATGGTTTTTTTTGTCAAAGACTAGAAAATTGTGAAGGAAATGGTATGAATTAAAAAAATTCAATTTAAGAGCTGTTTGCTAAAATATTCATTATATCGAAGACTAAAAGGGGTTGCGTAAAAGAGAAAAAAAATTGCGTTTGTATAGATGGATGACTTGCTGTAATCTCGATTACATCTACCGCGAGATTTTCATCAAACTTGAGAGCGGCGTATTCCCCGATGAATACGGTGACCATTTTTCTTCGGAAAAAGTTTAATTGGACGCCGTCTTCCTTTTTCAGAACTGCTAATTTTCAATATTAAACATTTTGTAACAAACTTTTTTCTTCTCGTTCGCGGGGGACAGGAATCGGGGTCCTGTCCCGGTTATTGCCCGTGCAAGTTTTGCAAATGTTACCGCGATGTTTAAGACGTTTCTTCCTTCCTTCCTTCCTTTTTCCTGTTATCAAAGCATTGTACGGCAAGGACTTTTAGTGCCGCCGTTCCTCGAGAAGACCCTCGAGGCTGTTAAAGGTCCCTTCTTTGAATACCGGGTGTCTCTCCGTGACCCTCGACAATTTTGCTCTCCTGTCACGTCAAGCCGCAAGTTCTCCCCGAGGGACGGCTACTTTTATTCGATCAGTCAAGGATTTTTTAGTTCTCGTCTTGTTGCTCTCCGTCCGGTCGCTCACCTATCCTCGCCTTTTCATCGTACTTCCCATAAGTAAACGAATTTTACTCCGAAGGGTAGGAACTCAAAGGAACGTCCGTGTTGGAAAAAGCGCAAGGACGAAATTTAATTCGCCCAGCAACGTGCGAGAGAATGGAAGGGTGGAATCTTAAGGATCGTCTGAAATTTCACAAGGGCGTTTGGATTAACCCGGCTCAAAGGTAGAGAGCGGTATGAACACCAAAAAAATTGAAGCAGAGTTGAAAGCGAAAAATACGATAGAAAAAGATTTTGAATATTGGGCAAATAATATAGAATTGTTTTTGCACGATGATATGAATTAGAAAGAGAGAGAGAGAGAGAAAGGGAGAATTCGAGTTTTATAATAAAATATTTTTTATTTATTTAATGAGAATCAATAATATTTTATCGCGATACACTCTCTAACAATGGATTTGCAAAAAATAATTTAAATTTGAAAAAAACTTTAATTTGTATTATACTAAAATCTCTGATTTTTCCAAGTTATTATACAGGGTGTCCCCAATTTAAATGTCAAAACTTTAGGAGCGTGTAGGGAACCGATAAACTAAGACAAAAAGTCCTTTAGAGATTTGCTCGTTTTTGCTTCGTTTTGAAGAAAATCGCAAAAAATGAAACAAATAATTTTCACCAAAAAACTTAAAACAACACTAAAATTATTAGATTTATCAAAAAGTATTATAAAATAAAAATTGTAGAACATGTAATTAAGAAAAGAGAGTGAGTTAAAATCCTCCTGAGGTAAAATTAGAGGATTGTAGATAAATACGCGACAACGCGAAATTTTGTTTCTAATCTAATTTTACCTCAGGAGGATTTTAACTCACTCTCTTTTCTTAATTCCATTTTCTTAATTCTACAATTTTTATTTTATAATACTTTTTGATAAATCTAATAATTTTAGTGTTGTTTTAAGCTTTTGGTGAAAATTATTTGTTTCATTTTTTGCGATTTTCTTCAAAACGAAGCAAAAACGAGCAAATCTCTAAAGGACTTTTTGTCTTAGTTTATCGATCCCCTACACGCTCCTAAAGTTTTGACATTTAAATTGGGTACACCCTGTATAACATGTTTGTTATACCGATTCGCGAGAAAATATGTATTTTATGTACGATAAAAATTTTACATCTGCAAAATAAAAAAAAGAGACATATCTTTAAAGGTAGGGTTGCACGACTTATCAAGATTAGTCTTGATATTGTCTTGTCTTGTCTTCGTCAAAATTCGAGACAAGATGAAGATAAGATTTTTAATTAATCATCAAGACAATACCAAAACTAAGATTGTCAAGATTATTGGTTTTTAAAAGAAGCTAAAATATAATGTATATTTGTGTGTGTGCAAATTAAATAAGAAAAATATCTATACTAAACTATATTACACAAACTTAAAAAATTTTATTTAATAAATAAAAACATTTATATTAACAAATTTAGAAATAATTAATGCAATAAAGAAAATAAATTATATATATATATATATATATATATATATATATATATATATATATATGTGTGTGTGTGTGTGTGTGTGTGGTGTGTGTGTGTGTGTGTGTGTGTGTGTGTGTGTGTGTGTATAGTGTGTTTTGAGAAGTAAACGAATGACATAAATAGTAATAATTATTTTAAATTATATTATAAAGATTATGTTAAATATATATTATTTTAAACAATGGTTCAATATTAGATAAAAAATTTTTAATACCAATACAATATTTTTACGAATATTGGCTTGTCTTGTGTCTTGTAAAACCTTATTTAAAGGATTGCTTTAAGATCCTCCGAATTAGCTGCATTTCCTAGAGCGCGCGCGAAGGAGTAGAAGAGACGGGAAACGTGGGGAGCTCTAATGAACGATGGAGAAGATTGGAGTGAGGCGACCACAAAGGGGAGAACGGGATAAGTAAGTGGCATTCTCAGACCGAAGATGCGCCCTTCGCGAGCAAGGATGCTTTGGGAAGGGACAAAATCTTCGGCGAATCCAGCTCGAGTCGTTCAGATTTAGCGGCGTGTTGACGGTGAATTAAGTTTCCTCGGTTCGCTCGTCCTTTCTGATTTCCGTGCTCTCTTTACGACAACTGGCATAACTTAACACTCCGTTTTGCGAAAGAGATTGTAATTCCCGCCATAATATTAAATGTTGATGAGAAAACGCGCCGACACGTAGCAAATGAAATCGCTAATTTAAGAGCTTGAACAAAGATTTCTAAAAGAGCTTGAAAAATATTTCTGTTTTTTAAACATATAATATATATAAAAACACGCACATACACTTAGTAAAATTATTATTAAAATGATATTTTTTTACAAATAATAAGAATATATAAATAATACAGAGCTTATAAAATGTATATTATTATGGGAATATTATTCCAGAAATAACAAAAAAAAATTTAATAAAAATGTTTAGAATTTTAGAGCAATACTTTCTGACAAAATATTGTATGACTTTAATCAAATAATAAATAGAAATTGATGCAGAATTGCATGAGAAAACTATGAATGTAAAATTTTAATTAATGATTCCCTAATAATTTTAATTGCGTAAATGACTGTTGAAAAAAAATCTCTTAGATAGAAGGATATTTTTCATGCACTTTGTTCGAAATTTTAAAAGTTGTATCAGATCATCGAAGTATTGTTACTAAAAAAAAATGCAAGCATCAGTAATTTTTTTTAAATTCTTTGGCAACTCATCCTCGCGTGGAGTTAACAAGAAACTCGCACGATCTCTCGTTTGACATATGACGGAAACGTGAATGGCGTCGCGAGCGAAAAGCGACACCTCGAAACTGTCAAAGAAATTTATTGTTGCTCGTCGACTCGGAGCTGTATTTAATGAGATTATTGAGGGATAAGAAAACTTTCCTTTATACACATGTTCGCTAAAACTTGGCTCATGTGTTTTAGAAAATGGAAGAAATCGCGTCACTTCGTTCACATCGCGAGCAGGAATGCTTCGTAAAATATATAGTATACGAAGATATATAAGAGCAACGTGGTCTTGTTTAACAAATATAAAGCATTCTTAAAAGGCAAACTTTTTCTACGGGTATTCCTGGCGAACATAGAATAAATTTTTAAAATATTTAAGTATTTTATATAAATTCGATAAACAATTTTTCGCGAATATCTTATGATATGATCATAATAGTTTTTATGAAAACAACCCACGATAATGGTGTACTATATGCAAATGGTCTCATAAAATTAAATTTTTTCCACTTTACAAAACTCACTTTGCAATTACACGATTTTTATTTCTCATGATAAATTATTCTACGAATATTTATTCTCTTTTTAGTTTTTTATTTTACCACGTTTATCTTGCTTAAATCATAGTGAAATCATAGCTATAAATCATAGAATACATAGAGTACAGTGAAAATTAAAATTTTTTGCATTTATATATGCTCGTTAAAATTACATAACCCATAAATTCCTATAAAAAATAATATCGGTTTGATTGCCGATAATTTTCCAAATTATTCTGAAATGCTTGGAAAACAATTTTTCGCGTTGCGGGAAAATATTCCGGTGTAAAAGTTCACGGCTAAAGTTACCGAAAGAGAGAAGATTCGCCCGTAGCGGATAAACTTCTTAAGGAGATCGCCGGTATCTTTTTCTTAACTTCTGATTCCTCAACCGTCTTCTTTCGCGGAATAAATATTTGGAAAGTGGGGGGAGGGGAGGAAGTGCATTTTTAATGTAAAAACAAACTATACAAATATGACTTTTTAAATATTTTCACTAAAAGAAGAACGATTAAAAAATTTTCTGTTATTTGTCAACTGTCAATTCTATATATCTCTCTCTCCCTCTCTCTAACTCCCCTCTCTCTCCCCTTCCCGTCCCAACTCTCTCTCTCTCTCTCTCTCCCTCCCTCTCTCTCCTCTCTCTTCCAGATTTACGTATTTCATAGATTTTATATTTATTCTTTGTATTTATTCTGAGTCGTTTCTCGTTGCGCTTTATTCTGTCTACACATGCTCTTCGTTTTTTTCTTTCGACGACGAGAAGCTCCTCGCTTTTCGGTAACAAGCGCCAGGCCACACAAGCTGGATACGATTAAAGTTGTTTTTTCAAGAGGCCGGAAGAAGCCATTTATTGCCGTTTGTCGTCGTGCAAGCTGCAAAAAGGGGGTAGAAAATAAAAAAAAGCTGAAAGAGAGAGAGAGAGAGAGAGAAAAAAAAGAGAGGTGATCCTGGTGTGTGACTTAAAATTGGTCCAGACAAGAGAAAAGGAGTTGGAAAAATACGAAACACAATTCCGTCGCTTTTACGGACAATCCATTCGTAAAATTCCGGCCGAATTCGATTTGAAAGTTTCCACAATCTCATTTGTATTCTTTTATTCAGTGAATCGTCCGTCCGCGTCATCGTGGCTGTACGGTCAACGAGCCGGATAATCTGACACTACATTATGAACACCAGTGATAACCGCGACGATAGCGTGACAGAAGTGATTTGTTTGAGCCGGCAAAGCTAAACTGTTTCACCATAACACCTAAAAATAATTTCTACTCTTTTTGAAATTTATATAATATATTTTTATAATATATTATATAATAAAATTATATATTTGTCATATTATTATATTTTTTATTATTATATATTTTTTAAATATATTTATTATATATTTTTTTTAATAATATATTTTTATATTTATAGTTTTAGTGATTTAGTTAATATAAAATTGCCTTCTCTTCATAGAATCTTAAAGAAAAGAAATTTTTGGATAGAGAATATTTTTGGAAATATGTCGGAGGCTTAAATATTTGAAAGAAAAACACTAGCGTCAGAGATATTTGATTTTATTTAATTTTAAAAGATATTTAATTTTTATTTTAATTAATAAAGTAAGTAGAGAGAATTATTTTTAAAAAAATTTGATAATGTAAAGTAATATGAGTGCACTTTTGCAACAATGGAATGTTTCGTTATGTCTCTCGGTAAAGGAAAACGTAATGAAGATTACTTCTGCAGTTTGAATAATCGAGACTACGAGACCCGCTGCTGTTGCTGCAATTCAAGAGATTGACGCAAATCGCGAACGGGTAATTAATACGAACGGTAGTCCAATTATACGCTGGTACATTAATTCGGCGTAACGCTCGCGCCGACAAACCAGCGGCGAATCAATATTTTATTCGTAATTTGTCACTCGCTCTCGCTCGTTCTCGTAATGCACGTTCGCTGATCTGCATGTGCATATGAGCATGAATACATGTATATGTATATGTGCATGAATTTAACGACGGGACCGACCGCAGATGGGTGCGCGACACGCGATTACCATTCCTATATAGAGGAATTAGTTGCGATAAATCAATCCGAAAGGCGCGAGATTTTTTCCCGATGGATGTTACCGATCCATAATAGGATGTTGCGAAATAGACGAACTGAAAATTGAAAAAGTTTCTTCGATACAAACCACGCTTTTTCCAATTTTTTTCCATTTTAAAATTTAACTAAATTCCCACATGTAGAACAAACCTACATTTTTAGACCCGAAATTTTGTCATTCTATAAAAAAAAGAAATCTCTAGAACTTTCTTATACAAGGTGAGTCATTTTAATGCAACCACCTAAATATATCTGTTCCTACACCTTTTATAAAATTATTACTACACTTTTTAAATAGAATCACACTAATTTTTTTACATAAATCGATTCTTCGCAATATTCGGTGTAAAAAGTTATATAAGGAAAGTATAGCCAAGAATTTAATAGTTTACGAGGTATTTTATACTTTAATGTCATATAATTTTACAAAAACTATGAAATATCTCATAAAATATTTATTTTAGATTATCTTATCTCAATACTTTTATGCACAAAATAATAAGAGCAGTCAATTGATATAAAAAACAGGTAACTGTTTAAAAAAATATATATATAAATATATAAATTAATATATAAATTAATTATAATAAATTAAATATAATATATTAATATATAATATATAAATTTGCAACGAGTATTTTTTTGTAAAAGGTGTAGAAAAAAAGATATTTAAGTGAGGACATTAAAATGACTCATCCCTTATATTCTATGCCTAAACATAAATTGAAACTCTAATAATGGAAAAAGAAAAAGAGCACAAAGGGACTTTCAGGAAAAATTTAATTGAAATTTAGATTTGATTCTATTTTTTTCTCTGAGCATATTAAATTACAAGTTTACAAAATTTGGAATTTATATAAGAATATTTGACGTTGACATGACGTTACATATATAGGGTGTCCCGAAATTAAATGTCAAAACTTCGGGAGCGTGTTGGGATCGATAAACTAAGAAAAAAGTCCTTTAGAGACTTGCTCGTTTTTACTTCGTTTTGAAGAAAATCACAAAAAAAGAAACAAAAAATTTTGACCAAAGAGCTTAAAACGACACTAAAATTATTAAGTTTATCGAAAAGTACCATGAGATAAAAGTTGTAGAGCATGGAATTAAGGAAAGAGAATAAATTAAAATTCTCCTGAAATAAAATTAGAAGATTAAATAATCTCCGTATTTATTTTTATATTCTCACATTTAATTTTGGGAAACCCTGTATAGTATACATCCAACTTAACACGTTTCTATTTTTTCTATAATACACAGATTTTTTTTCATGATTATGATGGATTTGATTTGGAAAACTGCAAAATAGGTGGAGAATCTTTAATTGGCATCAGTTGCACAAAGTTACGATTCGAACAATCCGTGATAAGTATCACGATTACGATATCATTATATCAAGATCGCTCAATTAAATCTTATTCTCTCTCACGAGAGGCAGCTGTGTATAAAGGATAAATCCGGCAGAATCTAATGCTAGCGTTCCCAAAGGTAATTTATAGCCGGCCATTGTATTTCAAATGCCTCGCTCCGGTATAACGGATACCAAGAACCAGGAAGAGAAGAAAGAAGCTGAAAGATGCGAAAGAGAGGCGCAACAGGACGAAGCAACAGGGAAGAAAGGGAGGCAATCTCGAAGATAGGTACGTTTGACAGACTGGTATGGATTGTGAGAGGAGGCGGTTAAGAAGAGAGAGTTGGAAAAGAGAATAGTAGCTGGCTGCTTGGTTGACTTGAACTACTGGCAGCATTGCGTACTTTTCTTATTCAATTGTTCTTTACTGCCTACATCTTTCCATCTTACTTTATTTTATTTATTCAAACATATACACACGAAGGTATATATGTAGTATACTTGCATATTCGCGTGCGTATCTTATTCCTATTGTCTTCAATCAATTCAACGACATTTGGGTATACAAAATGGATATACA
This sequence comes from Formica selysi, assembly GCA_009859135.1. Lineage (NCBI taxonomy): Eukaryota > Metazoa > Arthropoda > Insecta > Hymenoptera > Formicidae > Formica > Formica selysi. The sequence goes on from CM020820.1 coordinate 1,852,881, forward strand.
GGATCTTCCCCAAGATAATTGTCAATCGTAATCGCTTCAATGAATCTCGAGTTTGATCCTTCCTTAATCGAGATTGATTATTTGATGTGCTGCACCCTTGTTGAAACAAAATAATTTATATGATTGACCAAAAAAATTTAGAATTGTACAATATAGTATATTTAAATATATATAGTCAATTCGAGCAAATAAACATAACAAAATTTCATGATATATTTTTAAATTATAAATAATCAAATTGCGAATACATAATACAAAATAGCAACAAATGTGATTGTATAATATATCTGTAAATTTATTTATATTATTTAGTTATATTATTAATTAATAATTTTTTTTAATATTATTATTATATATTTATATTATTAAGTATTTATATTATATTATTAAGTTTAATTATTATTTATTTATATTATTTATGTATATTATATTATTTATTTATATTATTGAGAATTTTTTGCATTTGCAATAATATATATATAGCCGAAAAGAAGATTATATCCCTAACAACACACATGTCCAAAAGACGTCCAAAAAACATCCAGACGACATTCAGAGGATGTTTAACATCATCTGGATGTTAACATCCATGTCCAAAAGACGTCCACATGACATCCAGAGGATGTTAAACAGCCACATGTCCAAAAGATGTCCAAAGGACATCCAGACAACATCCAGAGGATATGTGTGTTGTTATAGAGATTGCATGATTTACAAATTCTTTTATAACACTAGTTTACAAGATTTTGTGCCAGAGCATTTGAACACTGTTTCTAGAGTAATTTTAAACGCTGAGCACGAATCTGCCATTAAAAAATTTCTACCGCGTCAGGTCTTTGAGAAAAACGGGGTTGAAACCCCTAAAAAATGCGTTTTTTATCATCTTTGAAAATTCGTAGCAGACGAATTCGATATACAAGAGACTTCAGACAGGGCTTAAATAAAAGCTTGAACATTGTACTTTAATATAAAAATATTGAATCTTTTATTTGCAATCGGACTGCATGGGACAATAGGATCGTTCTACTACTTGATACCACAGTGCGACTACACCTCCCACACAGAGCTACATATCTAATCGATATCTACTGGATATCGACATATCCATATAATGTCCATATCTACTATGGATAATCAATAGATATCTATTAGATATCAAAAATATCTATATCTCCCGTATAACCAGCTGGGATATCTAGTGGATATCCACATATTATCCACACATCCATGTTAGCTAAAAATTTATTAAAAAATATCCAGTAGATATCCATTAGATATCATATAATGTCCACATTCACGTCCACTAAATATCTAACAAAGATATCTAGTGGATATCCGATTATTGTCCACATATCCACGTCCACTGAATATCTGACAAGAATATCTAGTGGATATCCACATATTCTCCACATATCCATGTCCACTAAAAATCTAACAAGGATATCTAGTGGATATCCGATTATTGTCCACATATCCACATCCACCGAATATCTGACAAGGATATTTAGTGGATATCCGATTATTGTCCACATATCCACGTCCACTGAATATCTGACAAGGATATTTAGTGGATATCCGATTATTGTCCACATATCCACGTCCACTGAATATCTAACAAGGATATCTAGTGGATATCCGATTATTGTCCACATATCCACGTCCACTGAATATCTGACAAGGATATTCATTAGATATTTACATGTTATCTACATAATATCCATGTCCACCAAATAGCTACGAAAGATATTTATTAGAGATCCACGTGTTATCTACATATTCATTTCTTATTCGTAAAAATGTTTGCCAGAAATATTTAATAAGCATATATCCATTATTAATTAGAAATTAAAATCTAAATAGTTATATTTGAATTTTTTTTATATACGTATAGTTAATATTATTATTAACTATTCAATATTTTACATTTTGTATTATATGCGTAATACGCATACGTTTATCTTCTTGGTGCCTATATTATAATTATGGTTCTTTATTGGGTGAGTTTACTCACGAGGTGAAAATTAAAAAGTGAGCGATTCACTAATAGATTATCTACGATTTCATTCGTCGAAACCCATACAGAACACAACATCCAATAGATATCTAGTGAATATCTACATATCTATCTGATGTCCATATCTACCATGGATAACTAATAGATATCTAATAGATGAACAAAATATCTATATCTCTCAAATGACTACCGAAGATATCCACTAGATATCCACGTGAAATCCACATATCCATGTCCACCACATAGCTACCGAAGATATCCACTAGATATCCACGTGAAATCCACATATCCATGTCCACCACACAGCTACCGAAGATATCCACTAGATATCCACGTGAAATCCACATATCCATGTCCACCACACAGCTACCGAAGATATCCACTACATATCCACGTGAAATCCACATATCCATGTCCACCACACAGCTATCAAAGATATTTATTAGAGATTTACGTGTTCATTTACTTACCGCTATGCGGCGCACTATACACTTTCTATATCCGTATTCAAGTTCTTGTCATGAACGTATATAAAGTCTGCACAATGCGGTTAATAACGTTGTAATTATTTCTATCAGTTTAACTTCTGATACGATTCCCGTACCGGGGAATTCAGATATTGAACTGATTTTTAGAAAATCGGACAGATAAATAATGTTCGATTTTCACTTATTCGGACAATTTATGTCCGAATAAGCAAAAATCGTTCGTTATTATCTTATTTAAATTATTGAAAATATAAAATAGAAATTAACTTCCATACAAATAAAATTTTTAATTTTATATATTAAATTTATTGTATAGATACCTAGTGGATATTTATGTAGATACTCATTGGATATTGTATGGATACCTAGTGGATATTTTTGTAGATATTCACTGGATATTGTATAGATACCTAGTGGATATTTATGTAGATATTCATTGGGTATTGTATGGATACCTAGTGGATATTTATGTAGATATCCTATAGATATTTATGAGATCTCGAATGGCGGACATTTGGATATCCGTAGCATGTCTAATAGCTGTTTCTGTATATCCTGTGGATATCCCTGGTAGACATTGAAGATATCTAGCAGATATCTAATAGATATCATTTTTCTGTGTGGGCTAAAAACAAAACGCGCCTGAGGTTCGATTGTATCTGCGATTAGATATTTTTATATTAAAGTATGTTCAAGCTTTCATTTCAGCCCTGTTTGAAGTCTCTTGCACATTGGGTTAGTCTGCTATGAATTTTCAAAAATGATAAAAAACTCGTTTTTTGAGGATTTCAACTCCGTTTTTCTCGAAAACCTGACCTGATAGGCTATTTTGCCTTAGAATTTAGATTCAGCGCCCCAAAATACGTTAAAGAAAGTTGTTTCCATTTTTGACAAAAAAAAAAGTGTGAAATTTGTAAACTAGTGTAATTAGATGTTGAATATCAATGCGGGAGGGGGGGGGGGGGAAGAAGGATAGAAATCAGTGATAGTAGTAAAATATCGTCATTGTGTCAGAATGTCAGTCGAATCGATAGCATAGAAAACATATATATATATATATATATATATATATATATATATATATATATATATATATATATTTCTATGGTCGAATCAATCGAGCATCTTCATTATAATTATGAATGAGCGCGACGTACGGCACGGAATACGGAATTTTCTGTAAGCACGCATGCGCACAATGTGTATATTGTGTATGTCGGACACGTGGTAACCCATAGACATCTATTTGTCATGCGCGCGGTAATGGCGATACCGTGACACTTCTCGAACTCGTGTAAACGATCCGAAGAATGTTGATATGCAATCGAAGAAATATCTCCAGTTAACATTGGCGATACTTAAGCCGCACGTCATCAAATCCCCCTTCGCTCTTCAGGTATGAGTACTTAACCTTATTTTTCAAGAAACGCGGAAACGCAGACAAATCGCAGGATATGAACAACAAATTCGATTCGCGCTTTTAACGCGCGAAGAAAACGAGAAGATTTAGAAGGATTATGACTGAAACTCGCTCTGATTTTTCAGAAGATTCGCGATTTAATAATCGACAATAATTTCAAAGTTGTCAGATCGCGCAGGGCGACGATATCTCGCGAAGAGGCGGAGTTGTTTTACAAGGAGCACAGAGACAAGTTCTTTTACAATCGTCTCGTGACATTTATGTCCAGCGGCCCATCCGATATTCACATCCTGGCGGCTCACGATGCTGTCGCCAAGTGGCGACAGTTGATGGGCCCTACTAAGGTCTATCAAGCACAATACAATGCTCCGGACACTATCAGAGGCATGTTTGGTCTGTCGGATACCAGGAATGCCACACACGGATCTGGTAACATACATCATAATATCATGAATACTCAACTGAAAGTTTTGTATAAGAAAAAAAAACCAATATATTGTTTACTATAGATTCAACAGAGTCGGCAAAGAGAGAGATTGCAATATTCTTTAAGGACTTTGATACAAAGAAGTGGTACGACAAAGAGGAGATATTTTATAATTTGGGAAAATTGCATTTTGATCCAATATCTTTTGTGCATACTATCGACAGAAGCTACTTAGAAAAGCAGAATGAGCATATTAGAAAATAATCAGCATTGTTAATTTATTAAATAAAATATTATTTATTATTTTTAATAGGAGAGATACTTTTTATCTACAAAATTGTCAAACTCAGAGTACGTGCAATTTTATAGGAAAATAGTTTAGGGGATCTTTCTCCATTGTGTAACGCATCTTCAAACTGTTAGACATAAACATTAGACTAATCAATTTTTCATACACATGAAAAATGTATACACAATGGTGATTCTCGCCATTTTACAAGATATATAATTGCGTGGACCCTTAAAACGGTAGATGCATTGAAACAACGGACAGATAATCAATATCTAAACACATGCATTGTATTCTGATTGAAACATTGTAATTTATGCATTTATTTTCACGTAAACTTTGGGACGCGAGAACACCTTGATCCCCTCTTCCAGTTTATTCAGTTGCTTTTCTATTTCAATCTTACGCCTCTGTGCTCTTAAAGTATCTGTCTTTATGGGCATCATATTTAATTCATTGACGTAATCTTGATAATCTGCATCAGAGACATAATCAACATCAGATTTAATTAATTTTTGGAACAGATCACATTATACTTGTTGTTAAATTTTATATATATACATATACCCACTTTTTTTTAATAGCCGCAGTGTCTCCTTACGCTCATGGTCGGGTATGGGCACATGACCTTCTGGACAGTCAGGATGCAGTGCTTCTGCCTTAATCTTTTGCTCTTTTTCTTGCGCTTCCTTTCTATCTCGAAGATATCTATTCGAAAAATTGTTACATAAAAAATCTAGTAAATTATATGTGTTCACCTATCTGAGATTTAATAAGTTTTATCATATTAACATCTCTCTCGTAATTACTCGTATTTATTCAACACTATATTTACTCTACAATTTGTTATTTCTTATTATCAATTACGTTTATACAAAAGAAGAGTTGAAGAATTGCCAATCTCATAGTGCAATTACATAACGTACTCTGAGAAAATGTATTATAATATAAAAAGTAAAAAACTATTGAGAAATATGAAAAAAGAATAGGAAAAATTCTTTTAAAATCACAGAGAGATGTAAAGGAGAAGTTATTTGCAATGTCGTACTTAGGAATAACACCCTTGCGATAATTCAGTGGTGGTACGCCGTTATTAAGTTGTATCGCCAATTTAGTGGCAATGGAAGTACGTTCTTTATTCAATTTGATAAAGTCGATTTCTTCCCTAGGTGCCGGCGATACGGAATTTCGTAAATCAACATTTTGCGCGTCTTGGAGATTACGCATATCGCCTCTATCTGTAGGTGAATCGACTTGATTTCTTAAAGTTCTTTCCTCTTGCTGATTTAAGTCGCCATTACTTGCTGTTTCATCATGTGTTGTAACTTTCTTTGAGGAATATCTATGCGGAATAAATCAGTTAATAAATTAAATGTATTAAAAGTGTGAGAGAGAGTCAAATATCGAAATAATGTAAGTGAAACAATTAAATTAATTAAATGAATTGTAAGTATAGAGAATTACTTTCCCAATCTTTTTCTACTAGCTCTATTCTGTCCTAATCTAATATTTATTATTATTTTACAGATTTGTAACAATTCTTAAGACTAAAATCTTTAACGCAGCATATATATTTACCGAATAACGCCTTCAGAGTATATACTTTCCACTTGGTCTGTATCTAAAGTCTGAACCCCTCGATTTCTATATTTTACAGTAATATGTGCATTCATGTCATTTTCAGATTTGTGCAAGACATCTGGTTCGGATGAAACCTTTGGCTGCAGTTTCTGCTGGCTCTTATTGTGTTTGCTAGTTTTCTTCTGTCTATCTGATATATTATTATTATTATTTATTCCTTGTCTAACAATCTTTCTAGCAGGAGCAACATGCTTTTTGTCCAGTTCGAGTGTATTGTTCCCATTTTGAATTTGCATTTCATCCTCCACCTTGTCGGTTGATGCTGAATTATTAGTTTTCGATTGAACATTATTCTTTGACACTGGATTGATATGATTGTTTTCATGTTTTTTTCTCTCTCGGAAACTGGTGGCTACCCTTGCGGATACATTCTGATATCTGTCTGTGGTCTTGTGATGCTTGTGTAGTTGCAATTTCTGTAGCTCTTCTATCTCTTTATTAGTTTGAAAGCATTGTTCCATTCGCCGCAGATTTTTCACATTTTCCTGAATGAAATTCTTCCTTCTGACTGGCTCTATAACAGCATATAAAATATATGTCGCATATCATTAATTATATACTTTTCATACAATGTAGAAGCACGTGAGTAATTTTACGTTATTTTTCATGTACAAATTTTTGTTAACTATTTTTCATTTGCAATGTATTATTATTAAATGAAACTCATTATCAACTTAATTATTGAGTAAAATCTCTTGTTTCGAGCTTTTTTACAATTACTTAGAATAGAAAATATGTAATAATATATTACTTACTTGGATCGGGAAAAATGCCTTTCAACGTCGTTATTTTCATCCTTCCAACAACGATATTTGCCAATATTGTCACTCTATCACGTTTACAATTTGCATGTCCAGAAAAGCAAAATTACATCCAATTGACTTTCTCTCTACCACATAATTTTCATTTTGCGCACGTTGTTCTTGCCGTTACCACATAAACAATTTTGTTTACGTATTTGCACCAGATGATAGCTGTGTATAACCTGATCTGTCAAAGCGCCAGTCTTGCCAATGTTGAGAGCGTAAAACCATTCACGGCAATGTACGTCAATTCATGAATGGCTTTACCGATGAATGGTTATATGAAATGCGTACTTTTCAGCTACATCTTTTATATCTTTTTTTATATATTTTATATCTTTCTAATTTTGTTTTTATTTTTATGTCTTTTTTTATATATTTTTCTTTATTCTTATTCTTACTAACAATAAGTCGTGAAAATACAATTTTGTCTCATACAAAATGCGAATTAAATAATACAGTCAAATAGTATTGAAAAATAACAATAAATAATACATATATATACAGGGTGTCCCAGATCATTTGGGACAATACTCGTGTGCAGATAGAGCGGACCAAACTGAGTCGAAAAGTCCTCTATCATTTTTTTTTATAACGCTTAATAAAGGAGTTATTATTGAGTTAAGTCTGGTCAATCAGCGCCAACCTTTAGCCGGGCGCAAGTCGGTGAGCCGCGCGCCGTGAAGTGTGCGCTGCCACATACTACCAGGCGCGCGGCTCACCGACGTGCGCCCGGCTAAATATCGGCGCTGATTGGCCAGACTTAACTCAATAATAACTCCTTTATTAAGCGTTATAAAAAAAAATGATAGAGGACTTTTCGACTCAGTTTGGTCCGCTCTATCTGCACACGAGTATTGTCCCAAATGATCTGGGACACCCTGTATATATCCCACACGGAACATGACATCCATTGGACGTCCATATAACCTCCATAACTCCATGCGACATCTATCTCCACAGTGGATATTGTATAGATTTCTAATAGAAATCCATATTATCTCCGTGGTAGATGTCGTATATAAATCCATCAATGATGTCCATTAGACATCTGTTATGGATGTATGATAGATTTATACAAGTATGTTTCTAATAAAACAAAATTTAATTTTTATTTAAGTATTATTTAAAATTCTCAGCTAATGTTTTGAGAGTATACTTAAAAATGTGTAATATTATATATTCAATTTTTAATTTATATGCAATTTAAATTTTTATTAAAATTTTTTACTGAACTCTAAAATATAATTAACAAAACTTTAATGCAAAATAAAGAATTTTTTTTCATACCAAATTTTTTAAACAGTCCATATGATATATATAATGATAACATGACATATATAATGTCATCAATTTATTATTAAACAAAGAAAATTCTTAATTTAAAATTAGAGATAACTGTAATTACTCATATTATATTCCTCACAGCACATCAACATCCCAATGAAATTACACCTTAAATTGTAAGATGGTAACATTCTACGGAAATTAATAAACCTGCCATCCCCCTTTTAACTTTTAGTAACTTGAAAATTCGTCTAAATTTATTCCATTAACATCCCAGGAACCTTGCGCGTAACGTTTTATTAATATTCATCCAACATGCCAGAAAAAAAACTTAATCTCCTAATATTATTTTTAATAAGGAACCCTTGCAAAAAAATATTATATTTTCAAAAATCGATTAAACACTATCGGTTTTCAACAGCTTTCAATCTTTTTTTCACCAATCATTGAATAATTCAAACTCTTTTTTTTCTTTAATATGGAATTCCGCAAAAAATCCATAAAATTAAAGCAAAACGAGCTCCTTACTATTATTTCTGAAAATATAAGATATGTATATATATATATATATATATATATATTTTCTTTTTATTTTATTTTACATCTTAAATAGATAATAAATGGGTAACTGTATTACTGGTATATATCACTAACCTACAATAAAATCTTACTTTATAATATTATATGTATGAAGATTAATGGAATCTTATTTCAATATTTCAACAACCTTACGCGCAATCATTTTTCGCGTATCCTGAAAATATTACAAAATTATGAAATATCGTTTAATATTAATAATTGAATTTGATGTGCATGTTTATCTATATCCAAAATTAGTATTTATTTAATATTTCATAAAAAATGTTACTGCGTGCAACGTTTCAAAACTTTACAAAAAGATAATTCATACTTCAGCCGCTAGTTCGTTTATTTACCGCTATGCGACTCGCGATGCGCCCCATCTCGTATTTGAGTTTCAGTCATGAGAAGTATATAAAGCTTGCAAAGAGCAACTGGCAGAATATTAAAAATGTAATTACTTCTATCAGTTTAATTTCTGATACAATCCCAACATAGGGAATTCAGATATTGGACTGATTTTTTCTTAAAAATCGGGCGGATAAATGTCCGAAAAAGTTAAAATTATCCATTTACTGTCTACTTAAGATGTAAAATAATATATATATATATATATATATATATATATACACATATCTTATATTTCCAGAAACACACTAATAAAAAGCTCCTTTTATTTAATTTTTCGGATTTTCTGCGGGATTCTATATAAAAAGAAAAAAGTTTGAACTATTCAATTATTAGTGAAAAAATGATTGAAAGCTATTGAAAAAATAAGTGTTTAATCAATTTTTGGCAACATAATATCTTTTTTGCAAAAGTTCCTTATGAAAAATAATATTAGGAGTTTTGTGGCATGTTGTATGAATATTAATACAACGTTACGCGCAAAGTCTCTGGGATGTTAATGGAATGAGTTTGGGGTGTTTGGACGAACATTTTCATGTCGCTGGGAAGTTGATGGCAGGTTTATTGAAATATCCATGATTATACCATATGACGTCCATGTGACATCTATGAATACGTCTAATGGATGTCGAATGGAAGTAAGAAATGCGGAATTGTGGATGTCTAGTAGATGTCTATAGGAGATTACATGGACATCTAATAGAGATTTCGAATCTCCATGATGGACGTCTACTGGACATCCATTAGAGGTTTTTGTTCCGTGTGGGATATATATATATATACCCAGCAAACACAGAATATAACTGCTATATAACATGGGAATAATGTAATGTAACAGTTGTGATGCCTAATTTATATTGGGATTATATAATTGTCTCTTATTTATGCAATATAACACCAGAATATAACTGCTATGTAACATGGGAGTAACATGTAAATGTAACATTTGTTATACCTAATTTATATTGGGATTATATAACTGTCTTTTATTTATGCAATATAACACCAGAATATAATTGCTATGTAATATGGGAGTAATATGTAATGTAACAGTCAAAGTAACAGAGTAACGTCGAAAGACGACATAATGACGTCTATTTTTGGTCTATAATGTCGGGGACTAATAATTGACGTTTAATAGACCTCATTTCTTAGACTAGCCAAAGATGTAATTTTGAAGACGTCCTATGATCGTCCAAATAAAGTCCTTTTGTAACTAATATTGGGATTATAGTTCATTTGCTTACCGCTATGCGGCGCGCTATTCACTATCTATACCCGTATTCAAATTTTTGTCATGAGCGTATATAAAGCCTGCAAAATGCGGCTAATAACATTGTAATTAATTTTATCAGTTCAATTTCTGGTACGATTCCCGTACCAGGAAATTCAGATATTAAACTGATTTTTGGAAAATCGGACAAATAATATCCGATTTTAATTTATTATTCGGACAATTTCTATCTGAATAAGTGAAAATCGTTTGTTATTATCTGCTTAAAATATAAAACAAATTAACTTCCATATAAATAAAATCTTTAATTTTATAAATTAAATTATTTAAATTTACCTATAATATATATCACATTAATATGTGTTATATTATTACTGTAATTGGTCTTAGTTTTGCCGTCAAACAAACGTCAGAAAATTACGTCCCGTGGATGTGACATATCGACGTCATTTTCGGGTTTCATGAGACCTAACTTAGGATGTCTAATTGGTCATTTTGTGACCAAAATTTACTGTTATTGTGACGTCAGTTTGCTACTTGGGTGGATTATTATATGACTGTAACAATCGTATAACATTTTAGTAACATGTTATATTCATGTTATATAACTGCAATTTTGTATGAGTGGGAAATTACAACTAACGTGAATGTTACATGTAACAAATACGTTGTATTACTTGTTATATTCCGTTTCATTATGACAATGTTACAGTTATGTATCTGTGTTTGCTGGGTAGATTCTAGGAAAATCCCGAATATATATACAATATATATAATAATAATAATAGTAAATAGCCCTCAGTCTCACCTACGATACGTATCATATCAACGATTTCCTGTGGTGGATAGTCTGCCATACTTCAGAATTGATGAAAAGAACTTCCGAAGCACCGAAAACAATGCTATGGTATCAAAATGAATCAATGTGATCTGCTTGGTCACACAAAAGAAAGAAATAACTCGGCTAGCGAAGTTTGGAAAAATATTCCTTAATCCAATTTGAATTTAAAAAATATTGAATTAGTAAGAAATAAATTAAACAAATGCAAAATGTATATTTTATCATTAAAAAGAGAGTGACGAATTTTTAATTAATTCTCGTCGAAAAACTGGGTTCTTAGGTTTTCTAATTTGTATTGAAAGTGTATGCATGTTGTACGAAGAACTGCGTGAAAAAAACAAATTTTTAAAGTATTTACCTTTTTACGAACTAAGTCAAGATCATGTAGAATTATTGTTTGGATGTTTAAGACATCATGGAGGAGGAAATAATAATCCAACTGTTAGGCAATTTAAAGCAGCCATGAAAAAAATTTTGGTTCATGCAGATATACGTAGTACCAACACTGGAAATTGTATATCTTTAGAGGAAATATCAATTTTACACGTTTCATCAGCTGGTAAAATCCAACAGTCACAAGATATTATAAATTCCACCAGTAGATTATCAAGATTATGTGATGAATTTGAAAATTGTGATGTTAATGAAAATTATAATAGTTTATCATTATTAAACGACCATTATTATATTTCTGATATTAGAGAAATAACAGAATTTTCTAATAATATTATTGAATACCCAGCAAACACAGATACATAACTGTAACATTGCCATAATGAAACGGAATATAACAAGTAATATAACGTATTTGTTACATGTAACATTCACGTTAGTTGTAATTTCCCACTCATACAAAATTGCGGTTATATAACATGAATATAACATGTTACTAAAATGTTATATGATTGTTACAATCATGTAATAATCCACCCAAGTAGCAAACTGACGTTACAATAACAGTAAATTTTGGTCACAAAATGACCAATTAGACATCCTAAGTTAGGTCTCATGAGACCCGAAAATGACGTCGATATGTCACATCCACGGGACGTCATTTTCTGACGTTTGTTTGACGGCAAAACTGACAATAAGACCAATTACAGTAATAATATAACACATATTAATGTGATATATATTATAGGTAAATTTAAATAATTTAATTTATAAAATTAAACATTTTATTTATATGGAAGTTAATTTCTGTTTTATATTTTAAGTAGATAATAACAAACGATTTTCACTTATTCAGATAAAAATTGTCCGAATAATAAATTAAAATCGGATATTATTTGTTCGATTTTTCAAAAATCAGTTTAATATCTGAATTTCCCGGTACGGGAATCGTACCAGAAATTGAACTGACAAAAATAATTACAATGTTATTAGCCACATTTTGCAAGCTTTATATACGCTCATGATAAAAATTTGAATACGGGTATAGATAGTGAATAGCGCGCCGCATAGCGGTAAGCAAATGAACTATAATCCCAATATTAGTTACAAAAGGACTTTATTTGGACGATCATAGGACGTCTTCAAAATTACATCTTTGGCTAGTCTAAGAAATGAGGTCTATTAAACGTCAATTATTAGTCGCCGACATTATAGACCAAAAATAGACGTCATTATGTCGTCTTTTGACGTTACTCTGTTACTTGGGCTGTTACATTACATATTACTCCCATGTTACATAGCAATTATATTCTGGTGTTATATTGCATAAATAAAGAACAGTTATATAATCCCAATATAAATTAGGTATAACAAATATTACATTTACATGTTACTCCCATGTTACATAGCAGTTATATTCTGGTGTTATATTGCATAAATAAGAGACAATTATATAATCCCAATATAAATTAGGCATAACAACTGTTACATTACATGTTATTCCCATGTTATATAGCAGTTATATTCTGTGTTTGCTGGGTATATTGCTGGGTATATCGTAAAACAATTTAAAAAAATTTGCTTTGCGAAAATTGTTTAAACGTATTAACAGCAAAAAAAGAAAAAAATAATTTATTAAATAGAAAAAAATCGCGGAGGACTGATACAACCTTCCGAAGAAGTTATAAAGATTGTTCGCAAATGTGAAACAGAAATTCGTTGTGCTGTTTATGAAAGCGAAAGATTTATAAAACAAAAATTTAATGCAGATTATCTAACAAATTAGGTTTTAAAGCAATTTATATATATTGATTTGTTTAATGATTTAAATGAACACATGCATGACCAGTCTTTCATGGAAAACCACGCTATACACTTAATACAAACCATTATTCAGAAATATATAAAAATTAGATTACATTATATAGCTTTAAATAATATAGATAAATCTAAATGTCAGCGTCAACTTTTCAATAAACTCATATTATTTAAATGTCAATAAAGAATGTAATTATATATACATATTGTATTATATGTTGTATTGTTGAATATTATATTTATTAGTGTATTGTTATGTGTTGTATTATTGTATTGCATTATATGTTGTATTGTTGAATATTATATTTATTAATGTATTGTGTTATATGTTGTATTATTGTATTATTGTATTGTATTATATGTTGTATTGTTGAATTGTATATTAGTGTAGTATTAAATAAATAAATAAATATTATCCATTTATTATAAATATTGGATATTATTAAATATTAAATATTAAATAATGTGCGCGAGTGAACACGGGAGCGCGAGGATTGCGTGAAATGGACACGAAAGTGTTTGTAAAAAAGGCAGTCAATTTATTTAAATCAATAAATAGTTCACAAGTTTTGGTTTTGATAAGATTTAAGCTAATCTTAACCGCGTTTGGCTCCGGCGAGCGACCGGGAGCGCAACGATAATCTCCGCGAGCGACGGATCGATCTCGGCTCAAATATTCGCAAGCGACGAATATTTACCCACACGGAACAAAAACCTCTAATGGATGTCCAGTAGACGTCCATCATGGAGATTCGAAACCTCTATTAGATGTCCATGTAATCTCCTATAGACATCTACTAGACATCCACAATTCCGCATTTCTTATTTCCATTCGACATCCATTAGACGTATTCGTAGATGTCACATGGACGTCATATGGTATAATTATGGATATTTCATGGAGCTTTGATGGATGAATAATAGCCTTCAAGGCACACCAATATCCCAATAAAGTCACATCTTAAATTGTAAGACGGTAACATTCCACGGAGATTAATAAACCTGCCATCAACTTCCCAGCGACATGAAAATGTTCGTCCAAACACCCCAAACTCATTCCATTAACATCCCAGAGACTTTGCGCGTAACGTTGTATTAATATTCATACAACATGCCACAAAACTCCTAATATTATTTTTCATAAGGAACTTTTGCAAAAAAAATATTATGTTGCCAAAAATTGATTAAACACTTATTTTTTCAATAGCTTTCAATCATTTTTTCACTAATAATTGAATAGTTCAAACTTTTTTCTTTTTATATAGAATCCCGCAGAAAATCCGAAAAATTAAATAAAAGGAGCTTTTTATTAGTGTGTTTCTGGAAATATAAGATATGTATATATATATATATATATTATTTTACATCTTAAGTAGACAGTAAATGGATAATTTTAACTTTTTCGGACATTTATCCGCCCGATTTTTAAGAAAAAATCAGTCCAATATCTGAATTCCCTATGTTGGGATTGTATCAGAAATTAAACTGATAGAAGTAATTACATTTTTAATATTCTGCCAGTTGCTCTTTGCAAGCTTTATATACTTCTCATGACTGAAACTCAAATACGAGATGGGGCGCATCGCGAGTCGCATAGCGGTAAATAAACGAACTAGCGGCTGAAGTATGAACTATCTTTTTGTAAAGTTTTAAAACGTTGCACGCAGTAACATTTTTTATGAAATATTAAATAAATACTAATTTTGGATATAGATAAACATGCACATCAAATTCAATTATTAATATTAAACGATATTTCATAATTTTGTAATATTTTCAGGATACGCGAAAAATGATTGCGCGTAAGGTTGTTGAAATATTGAAATAAGATTCCATTAATCTTCATACATATAATATTATAAAGTAAGATTTTATTGTAGGTTAGTGATATATACCAGTAATACAGTTACCCATTTATTATCTATTTAAGATGTAAAATAAAATAAAAAGAAAATATGTATATATATATTACCCAGCAAACCAATATGTAACTGTTATATAACCTAGGGAGCACATGAAAAGAACAATGTTATATTTCACGGTTATATAGACGAGATGTAAGTGTTATATAACCTTGAAAGCACTTTAGAAGAACAAAGTTATATTTCTTCGTTACGTATATAACTCATGATAGTTTTGTAAAAATGTAATATAACACACACATAACTCGAGATATATAACATAAATATAACAACTGTAATCTTTTTGCAATATAACGAATGTTACATTGCTAATACATATAGAATATATTATTACAGATATGCAATTATTGTAATATATTTGCGATGTAACTTTAATAACACGCGCGTTATTTTTTTCGCGCATGCGCGGCAAATGCGCGAGCAATATCCACGTGCTACCATAATTATATCAGCATCATTGTCTCCATTGTCTTTCAGTCTACCGCATTGTGTGGATCTCTTGTGTGCATTTGTCAGATTGTTAAAAGGTGCAGAGAAAAGTACTTATAGTTAGAAATTTTGGCCGGTAAGTTAAATTTATTCAGATTCTTTTAAATCGATATCGTTTAAACTTTCATATCTCATTTTAGGTTATTGCGTATTTAGTTGTTGCATATCCCTCACAGAAGAACAAACTTAACCTGTTAAAAGATGTGAAAATACTCTTAATTGGCAGTTTGACTTCAAAATTTTGTGAAAAGTATTAAATTTGCTTAACTTTGTTTCGTAAAAGCAATGCGACAGTTAAGTTCGACCGAAAACAAAATATGTAAGTTTAAACAATATTGCTAAGGAATATTATTCGCTGACAAAGTTCGATCAACTGTGCATGTCACATTTTATTCAACGATATGATGCTTTTATTAGTTGCTGAACAGCAGTTAACATAAATAAGCCTATACATTTAATACATAGATCATATTCAAGTAAAACGTGCATCAATATATAACCAAACAGCTGAACTTTCCCTGTAAAAGCAATGCGATAGCTAAATTCGATGACCAGTAACAGAATAAGTAAATTAAAATAATATATTGATAAGAAAAGTTAGTTTTTGCTAACTGGTTCAGTTTAGGTAAAACACCCTGTCAGCAAGAAATTACTTTCTTTATTGATATATCATTTGTCACATTTTGTTAACCAGTTATCGAATTTAGATTGCATAGCTTTTATGAGACAGAATTCAGCTTTTTAGAGTTGTGTTGATACAAATATTATTTGAAAATGATCCCCTTCTTATATGAAATTAAGAATTTACATTAACAGCTGTTCCAATTTTCTAAAATTGTCAACGTTTTCATTTATCTATAACTTTTTGAATATTTTGCATTTGCATATTTGGAAATTATATAGTGGTAAAAAGTATGTGTGTCATCTCGCCTGGTATATCAATTTAAAAAACTTGTCAATTAATTAATATTTACATTAAATTTTTTTTCATATTTTTCAAGCTTATTTTTAATGTATTATCCACACAACACACACACAATATAGTATTTTACACTATGTTATTAGAATACTTCCCAAATCGTTTTGACATATGTTTGATGAACAAATATTGTAATGTATTTTAAAAACTTGTGATTTCACGAACATTACATATTTATGCATGTTGTCATTTATATAATGGGCACAAATAATATATTATTTTGTTTATATTTCAGAGTGTTCTTCCGTATAATATCGATAAGTACGTCATATATATTATTCGTCTTATTGTTTCAGAAATAGTCTGATTTATAAATAATTATGTCACGTAAAGATTTCTCTGATTTATCCCAGTGCCAAAAACGAAGAATTGTATTACGCGAATGTAATGTATTAAACGTTTTTGGCCTCCAAAGTATAAAAAAAACGTGCACAGAGAAAATAGATAGTGCAATAACTATTAATAACTGTAATTCAGAAAATGACAATGCAAGCATTAATAATTGTAATTCGGATATAAGTTCTAATTTTAATGAAAGTGAATCAGATGCTACTGGCACTGATATCCACAGTTTATCATCAGAAGACATTTTAAATATTGAAAATTTTTTGCATGATGATTTAAGATCTTGGGTAACGAAACACAATATTAGTCAGAGTGCCGTAAATGATATATTACGAATTTTATTAAAAAATAATTTAAGTGTTCCAGTCGATTGTAGAACATTAATGAAAACACCACGCAATACTTTATCACAAATAATAAAAATGAATGACGGAAAATATATTCACTTTGGATTTGCAGAAGGTTTGAAGCATTCGATTAAAATACATTATCAAACATCATTGTATCCAGCAGAGTTGAAAATAAATATTAATATCGATGGTTTACCTATTTCAAAAAGTTCAGGTAGTCAATTTTGGCCGATCTTAGGTGCTATAGTTGCAAATTTTTACACCAAACCATTTGTTATAGGCATTTATCATGGTAATACGAAACCAAAAGATGTCGATGTTTTTTTAAAACCGTTTGTAGAAGAAGCAAAACCCATTCTTGATACCGGTTTGAATATTAATGAAATAATTATTCATATTAAATTAAATGCTATAATATGTGATGCTCCAGCAAAATCATTCATTTGTGGTATTAAAGGTCACACAGGTTATTTCAGCTGCACTAAGTGTATACAAGAAGGTGAATTTATTCACAATAAAGTCGTATTTTTAGAACAAAATTCAACTTTGAGGACGGATCATTCATTTCGAAGTAGACAGCATGAAGAACATCACGCTGAAAAATATTTAACTAAACCAACTATTATAGAAACTTTAGACATTGGAATGGTTTCGGACGTGCCATTAGATTGTATGCACCTTATTTTTCTTGGTGTTAATAAAACAATGCTTCGATTTTGGATTAAAGGTGCGATAAATATACGATGGACTGCTGCTTTATTAGATAAAGCCCAACAACTTAATAGCAAATTGAAAATGTTTATACCCATAGAATTTGCTCGTCGTCCAAGGGATTTGCTAGATCTAGATCGTTGGAAAGCGACCGAACATAAGCTTTTTGCACTGTATACAGGAATAATTATAACGAAAAACGTGCTACCTAAAAAACTATACATACATTTTATCTGTCTATGCGTTGCTGTAAGAATTGTATCAGATAAACAATATAAACATCTGCTTGATTACGCACAATCTCTTTTGGAATACTTTGTTCGAAAATTCCGCGAGTATTACGGAGATCAATACTTGTCACATAATGTGCATAATTTATTACATATATGTGATGATGTTAAACGATTTGGAACAATTGATTCTTATTCTGCCTTTAAATTTGAAAATTACTTGTATACAATAAAAAAATCATTAAAAGTTAGTGGCAAACCTCTAGAACAAATAGCTAACAGAATTATAGAAAAGAGAAATATTGAGAAAAGCTTTTCAAATCCTTCAAAAAATTATCCGATAATTCATTATGATAAAAATAAGACAAAAATGAATAGAGTAGAATTTGATGGATTTATCTTATCGTCCAAAAATGGCAATAACTGTTGTATTCTTTCAAACACTACAATTGCTACAGTGAATGATATTTATTTAAAGAATAATATTATACACTTTAGAGTAAAACAACATCTCTCTATTAAACCATTCTTTACTTCTCCGTGTGATTCAACGCTGGTAGGAATTTATAAGTTATCTGGTAGTGAGACAGATTTATCATATGCAACTGTTACAGCTGACCAAATTTCACGTAAATGTTTAAAAGCAGATGATGTTATGTTTTCTGATGATAATTCAAGTATAGTTATTAGCTTATTGCATTAAGTCCAAAAAAATAGTGAATAAAACGTTCTATATTCGTCTATGTTCGTTGATTACATTAATATAATAGATTTGTTATTATACACTGCGCGTCAATGATTCGTTCCTTGAGGTAAGGAGGATACATAGAAGTACACTAATGGGCCATGGGTATACTTCTATGTATCCCCCTTACCTCAGGGAACGAATCTTTGACGCGCAATGTACTATGCTCTTTGTGTGGTTTATTATACATATAATTATATATATATGCGACTGTCTTGAAGATATACACACTGCGTCGAAATGAGCTTTCCGTATGCAGTTGTACAATTTCCGAAAGAAGGGACGTACTCCGAAATTCCGACTTCGTGGCTTACAAAAGATTGTACTCAATGTAGATGGCCAATAACTAAAAATGCTTCTTTCTTTCTTAAAAAAAACAGTCCACCAGAAGCAGACTGGTTACTTTTCGATGTCAAAGTAGAATGCTACTGTGGTAAGCATGCGTAAAAGTGACAATTATTCCAAATATGAATTATGCAATATTAATATAGTATTTTATGTTTACAGACACTTTTGAAAAGGCACGGAAAAAAGCAGAAGATGCTAATTACGCAACTTCTTGTGATGAAACCAGAGGACGTGGGAAAAGAGTCATACACGGAAAACAGTTCGATGATACATATGAGATTTGCGATGACAGTGCGAATGACGATTGCGGTAACTGAATTTTATTACATTATATTTCTATTTCTTGCACTAGAAACCAAAGTTTTCCTTTCAAAAATTTTATTTTTTATTTTTTCTAATGTTATATCAACGATTTAGTGTGAAATCAACTATTTACGCTTTACTAACTTTTATTAAATTTTATAGATTCACCTCCGCAGTTATGTAAGACTGCACACCAGAAGTTAAAAATAGATAAAGATCGAGATTCATCCGGAGAAAAATCTTTGTGTAATAAACAATTATCGCATGAAAAGCAATCCTCGTGTGAAAAAGTCTCACAAATTGCCGCCGAAAAAAGCTTCTCTACGCCAAATCGTTCATTGTACGATACTACATCACAAACACGAGAAGTTGATTCATTACAAGCGGATGAGTTTAATGATATTAATGAACCATTGGCATATGAACCCAAGGAAATTAATGTACAAAGTAAGAGTTCAAAATTATCTTATTTTCAATGTTATCTTTGATAAATTAGTATGTAACATAAAATGTCTATAATTGATACGATAACTTTTTTTTAGATCTTGATTTTATTCCAATTTCCCAATTAGCTACAATTGGCAACATTGATGGTAAGAACCTTATTTTACATTTACTATTATTGTGTCATTATATACGTTATAAATACATGATGCTTTAACTTACTGTATCCTGCTATATCCTGATCAGAAGCAATATAGTAAGAGAAAATTTATACGTTGTTTCAATTTATTCTGTTTCAGGAAAGCTGATTCCAATTTGTGTGGAGATATTAAAGTATGTAAAAAGCATCGACAAAAGGCTGAAAACTTTGGGAAGAGACATTATTAATGCGGAAGAGCTTAATATGAATATATTTGATGACATACTTCCGATCAATTCTATACAGAACCTTAAAAAGTTTGAGGAAAACATGGAAAATGTTGAAACAAAAACGAATTTTGTAAGTTAATTTTTGTATATCAATAATATTTATCATAAGAGTAGTAATACGTTGAATTACATTTAATTTATTATTTATCTAATTACGTATAAATGAATTTATAATGTTGTAAATTGCTTTCAAGGTCGAATTTATGAACAAAATTGGAGGAAAAGGCGGCAAAAATTTGGTGCAACGGTGTACGAGCCGTTTATTTACAAATGAATTCGGCATATCTTGTTCTTGGTGTGGTCGCGGAAATAACCATCGCATGTGCAATTTGAAATGCATACGCATCCTAAAGGGTGAGCTATTTTAACCAGTTGCATATTTTTATTCTTTGCCTAAATTGGTAAGGATTTTATTTGTAATATTAAAATATTATTGAATATTTTAGGTATTTTAAGAGCCAAGGGTGTCGACGAATGCGACTTCGAAACTGTAGCAAGCGAATGGTTCCGCCTTAGCAAGCTGCGATATGACCGAGAAAGTAAAAAGTTATTACCTGATCGTGATGCACACTAACAGGAGGACACACCTACTATGTGACTTTTACTACTTGTCAGTATTTCCACATACCAAAGTTTTTATTACTAAAGTTTAACAAATCTTTTAATTTTTTAAGTTATATTGCAAGATGTAATGCAGTTAGTAACAGTTTATTTATTTTAATGAAGTTATTGATGGAGAAATAATGATAATATATACAGTATATTTCTAATTTTATATTTTTTTGGTTTTTTTTATGAGTTTATAGGAATTTTATAGTTTTCCATCGCATTCCAATTGATAATATAAGCAAAAGTATATTACTCTAAGTTTAAGTCAAAGTATATTTATAAGAAATGTTATATACAAGCAACTACGGGCAATTAATTAAATATTGCATTACATGAAAGGAATTGCATTCCGATATAAAACTGTGTTCAAATGGACATATTTGTGATATTAATACCTTGTCATTATAATACTCTATATATGTGAAATATATATATATATATATATATATATATATATATATATATATATATATTATTTAAATATTTAATACGTTATTTATATTAAGATATAAGTGCCAAAAGTTATATATAAATAATGAACTATAATTGCAAATAAATATTTTCATAATTAGCAATGTTGCATTGTTTATTTAAATATGTGATGTATGAGTGTAAACGTATTTGAATTTAAAATTCAAAATGAACACGAATTAATTGTTTTAAAAATTGGCTGTTTCGCGAATGGAAATATAAATACTATTAATTCTATATCTACTTATATTTCAATTCAAAATGTTATGAATATTTGTTATAGATAAAGATGTGTATATATATATATATATATATATATATATATATATATATATATATATATATTATATTCTTATCTCTAAAACAAATATTTATAACATTTTAAATTAAAATATAAGTAGATAATAGAATAATATGTTAATTTTTTTATATGCATATATATTGCACGAACATAATATATATGCTCATGTTATATTATATGACATATAGAGATATGTAATATATACATTTATTTTACATTACATTACATAGAAAAATATATAATATATTCGTTTATGTTACATTACATGATATAGAGAAATATGTAATATACATATGTCTATGTTATGTTACAGTAACATATCATTTGAAATATATCTAATATATAAATGATACATTCAAAGTTGCTGACATAGAGCCGTACCAGAACGTAACATTTACCTGTACAAATAATATTACATGTAACATTCATGACATTCGTGTAATATTACATATATGTCTATGTTACATGCTGTGGTTTGCTGGGTATATATATATATATATATATATATATATATATATATATATATATACATATCTTATATTTTCAGAAATAATAGTAAGGAGCTCGTTTTGCTTTAATTTTATGGATTTTTTGCGGAATTCCATATTAAAGAAAAAAAAGAGTTTGAATTATTCAATGATTGGTGAAAAAAAGATTGAAAGCTGTTGAAAACCGATAGTGTTTAATCGATTTTTGAAAATATAATATTTTTTTGCAAGGGTTCCTTATTAAAAATAATATTAGGAGATTAAGTTTTTTTTCTGGCATGTTGGATGAATATTAATAAAACGTTACGCGCAAGGTTCCTGGGATGTTAATGGAATATATTTAGACGAATTTTCAAGTTACTAAAAGTTAATGGCAGGTTTATTAATTTCCGTAGAATGTTACCATCTTACAATTTAAGGTGTAATTTCATTGGGATGTTGATCTGCTGTGAGGAATATAATATGAGTAATTACAATTATCTCTAATTTTAAATTTAAAAAAAAATTCTTTATTTTGCATTAAAGTTTTGTTAATTATATTTTAGAGTTTAGTAAAAAATTTTAATAAAAATTTAAATTGTATATAAATTAAAAATTGAATATATAATATTACACATTTTTAAGTATACTCTCAAAACATTAGCTGAGAATTTTAAATAATACTTAAATAAAAATTAAATTTTTTTTATTAGAAACATACTTGTATAAATCTATCATACATCCATAACAGATGTCTAATGGACATCCATGATGGATTTATATACGACATCTACCATGGAGATAATATGGATTTCTATTAGAAATCTATACAATATCCACTGTGGAGATAGATGTCGCATGGAGTTATGGAGGTTATATGGACGTCCAATGGATGTCATGTTCCGTGTGGGTAGCGACGGAGAGACCGCGAGATTGATATTCACGAGCGATGAATATCCTCGAAAACTAGCGAATTCGCGTACCACGAGCGATGGTATAAAAGCAAAGCGAGCTACTTAAACTTTTGCGAACGTTTTCGAAACTGAGAAAATCACACACTGTCTCGGATAAATCTCGATCGAGTGCGCCCGGCGGTTCCCCAAGAGAGCTTATACAAACGTTCTTTAGATTGTTTGAGAACCTTATACGTATTTTACGCGAAAATCGAGCCTGCTGTTGTTTGCGATGATTATTTAAAATTGAACGATGTCATTTTGTATTTGTTAGTAACTTAGGCTCTCCCGAGTGACCGCTGCGTGGCCCGCATCGATAGGCACGAGCGATGCTGCGGGCCTGGCGCGATTCGTGTAGCTCCGCTGTCTACTCGCGGTCTGATTTGTCGCGCGCCGTGTTCCGCGCGAGATGGACGCTAACGCGCCAATTTTTGAGCGCACTTACGCCGCGCTTTGTTGTCGTGCTTGTTATGACAACTGCTATGAATTAATTATTATTCGTTCGGTTTCGAACAAATAATAAATATTAAATATTGAATGTTAAATAATAAATATTAAATATTATAATTACATTATCATAATATAATTATTATAAAATGATATAATTATAATATAATTATTATCCTTTATCGGCGTAAAAAGACTTTTCGAAATCACTACTTGTTTTTTAAAATCAGAATAGTCTGCTGGAACTTACCGACGTTTGAAGTTGGATGCGAAGGCTCAAATGATGAAAATTCAAGCTCTTGTTAATAGAGAGCCCGTTGGTCGCGGGCCAAAAGATTTGGGCAATGATTTTACTTTTAATAGTATTACAATTTGTGGAAATTTCAGTATGATCGAAAACTTTGAAAATTTGGATGGATTACTTCATAAATAATGTAATACAATAAACTTAAAAAGCTCCAAAAAATAAATAAAACTTAATAAATGGAAGAAATGGCAATTAGAGATATGGGGCGCAAATACTTATTTATTTACATCAATAGTAAACCGCGAACGTTTCGGTCCTTTTTTTGGACCATCTTCAGCGCATAAGAAATTAAAAATTATATAAGAATTCGATATTAAAAGCGGAAATTAATGACAATCGCAAACATATCGGAATGTATGAATAAATAGAATAAATAAATAAATAATAAAACTGTCATTATAGTCTAAGTAAAATTAAAACTGTCATCATGGTAAATGTCGAAAATTAACAAAGAAATCTCCGTATCGGTACTCATAATCCATTAGACGTGTCCTTTTTTATGGTTGGATGACCGTGGAGTAGGACGTAAGATAGGATGAAATCCATCGTTAAGGTTCATAAAGATAGCCTTTTAAAAATGTCTCATACCAACGTTGTTTATAAGTTAAATTGCAACAACTGCGATGCCTCTTATATAGGCCAGACTTGTCGAAGATTGCGGATTAGAATCAATGAACACCGTAATCACATACGACGGAATACATCTAATCACTCAGTCATTACTGACCATCGATTAGATTGCAGTCACGATTTTCAATGAGACAGCGTTGAGATCTTGGACAACGAGCCTTTCCTGAATAAACGTCTAATATCAGAGATGTTGTTTATAAAACGCCAAAAAAATAGCTTGAATCTACAGACAGATACCGAATGCTTGCATCATACGTATGTTAATGCCATAGACAAACTTTCAAAAATTTAATTTCCGCTCTTTTCAGATACATACATATATTTGTACACAACCCGCTTCACATATTTTTGTATTTATTTATTAACTTTCACCTAGCTATTTCGGATCGTTGAAACACGTCACACATGTTGAGAGGTCTTGAGTTTATTTATATGTTTGTTAGTTTGACTTTGACCGTCTTTCCGTGCAGTTAGTCAACGATTTTATTTAGTTTTCTGACTTAGATTTTTAATTTTTAATTTTACTTATTTTATTCGTAATTATTTAATTGTTTTAATGTCTGACATGTGTCACGGTTCACTTGAACGGGCGGGTTCGATAGTGCTCGATTTGTAAGTGTGTTTGTGTTGATGTTCTTATCTATTGAAACGTGTTGCTCTGAATATTAACCGTTTTAGATATCGACATGAGTTTTACCTCATTTTGGATCTTAACGATGGATTTTATCCTATCTTACGTCCTACTCCACGGTCATCCAACCATGAAGGGACACATCTAATGGATTATGAGTACCGACATGGAGATTTCTTTGTTAATTTTCGACATTTACCATGATGACAGTTTTAATTTTACTTAGACTATAATGACAGTTTTATTATTTATTTATTTATTCTATTTATTCATACATTCCGATATGTTTGCGATTGTCATTAATTTCCGCTTTTAATATCGAATTCTTATATAATTTTTAATTTCTTATGCGCTGAAGATGGTCCAAAAAAAGGACCGAAACGTTCGCGGTTTACTATTGATGTAAATAAATAAGTATTTGCGCCCCATATCTGCGCCGGCTCCTAATTGCCATTTTTTCCATTTATTAAGTTTTATTAATAAATAATGCCTCCTATATAAGATACGTGTGTAATTTTCCATTTCTCTTCCACTTTTCTTAAGAAGTGCTGCCCCAATGATATAAATATCAGACCACTGTTTAATAACAATTTTAGGAATATCATTCTCTCGTCATAGATATTTATAAAAACATTTTTTGTTGGTAAACATAGAAATATAAGTAAAATAAAATCAGAACTCTCTTTCTTTTTATGTTGTGTAAAATTATACTAATTTATGTAAATTTGATATATTGGTACTTATAATATTTTAATTTTTTTTATTTTATGTAAGGATAATTTTATTATATTACCCCTCTCCCAATGCCTATTACGTTATTAGAAAAAAGTTATTGTATAGAATACAGACAATTATATTCTTGTTAATTTATATAACTCGTATATTGTGATTTTTATTTATATTTTATACATATTGTCTATATGTATATTCTTATCTTTATTTGCCTTTCGCGAATTACTCCTAAAATATAATTATCAAGCAATTCTCTTGCTTGAAATAAGATTATTTTACTATCCGTAATAAAAAGTTTTTAATCTTAAGGAAAAAAATAACTATAGTCTTTATGATTTTCGATTTATGATATTCGATCATATCCTTAAAATATGTTCGTCACAACTTCACGCGACTTAAATAATTTACCTTATTATATTGTGCTTTACATTAAAAAGCATGTTCTAATTATATTATTATTTATTTATATAATTTATAATATATAAATATCTTTCACAAAAATGCAATACAGTCTCACTAATAATTTAAGATATAAGAATTTGAATATATATATATATATATATATATATATATATATATATATATATATATATATATATATATAAAACAGTATACAATTAGTCGGCAAATTGTTTTTTGTTAACAAAACAAAAAATGCAGAACACTATTTTTTTTTAATAACTTTCGATAAAAATTAATTTTATACAAATAACACAGTTCAACGAAAAAAAAAACACCGAGACGGGACTATCCGTTTCTTATAGATTTTTGGACGCTGAACACGAATCCGGTTGTGAAATTGCTCCATCACGTCAGAATTTTGAGAAATTTGCAATTAAAGTTGCAAAAAAGGGCTATTTTCACGAACTTTGTCATATTATAGCTACAATGTGTGACGTGCTGGAGAAGTTTTATTACAATCAAAATAAAGTATGTTGTTAGGACTTTCAACACTTAAAAGGAATATTTGGTGTCGGTTATGAAGATATCCATGGTTAAATATAGGGTGTATTGCAGAAGTTAGCTGTGACTTAGGTCATTGACGATTTCCCAGACAGCTTTCAATTATTAAACAAGTAATTATTAATAAATATTTATTTAAACTTAAGAGTTTTTTAGATCGCTGAATACGAATTCAATGTCAAAATTATCAAATTCTAAATGGTGGACTTAATATGGCGGGTGCCAAACCTTAAAAAATGTTAGATTGCAATCTAAACATTTGACTCCACCATTTTGAATTTGACAATTTTGACATTAGATTTGTAGCGACCTAAAAAACTCTTAAGGTAAATGTTCAGATTAACTTACACCTCACGGATCATTTTCATTTTTACATATATTATAGAGGGCACATTTCTAAGTAACACGCACTTTGAATTTTGTGGCGCTCTCTTCTGGTTTCAGAGATATGCGATTTTGAAGTATCATAATTTTCGCATTTATTTCTATGATCTTTTCACTATATCTTACTTGCGTGTTTATGTTTTTTTGTTTACATTTGCATCATTGTCAGTATATTTTCGCTAAGAATTTCTTTTGTTTACATTTAGATGACAGATATATATCCTCTTACAAATGATTTATAAAATAAATATTATTTAATAAGATATAAAAAATTATATATTATACTTTCCCACAATTGCTATTCCACACAAAACGAGGTCCAACGCAAACCTATGTGTCTAGTTTTTGATAGTGGAGCCCCCCCGCAGGGGGGTCGGAATATACTGTCTTATGCATATACTTTTTAATGCAAAATAAGGTTTCACATGGGTTTACAACTTTCCATTTTATATTTACGCATTAAAAAGTATATGCGTGAAGACAGTATGTTCCGCCTCCCCCCTGCGGGGAGGTTCCACTATTAAAAAACTAGACACATAGGTTCGCGTTGAACCTCGCTTCGCGTGGAAAATGGAAAAATTCAAGGAGCTTCGTTTCCAGAAATGTAAACAAACACTTTTCCCACGTCTGCTTTACACAAATATAACGTAAACAAACTTTATTTTTTCTTATTTTATAACAGAAAAAGCATTAAAACTGTGAAACTTTAAAATTGCATATCTCTGGAACCAGAAGAGAGCGCCACAAAATTCAAAGTACGTATTACTTAGGAATGTGCCCTCTATAATATATGTGAAAATGAAAACGATCCGTAAGGTGTAAGTTAATCTGAACATTTACCGAAACAGGTAGTCCGATTCCGGTGTTCGAAAAAAAGTCATTTTTTATTGAACAGTGTAATATATAAAAAAGAAGAAGTAGCGATCTTACCTTTTTTAAAGATCATTGAAAACTGACGAATTTCATATATCTGGCACATCCTAAATAACTTATAAATAAATTCTAAGGTCGTTAATGATTCCTGAATGTTAGTTTATAAACACAATCAAGTCTCGATATATAATCAAATAAATCCACATTATTCTTTCAGGTTTAACGTATTTTTCCTCGTAATATAAATATAAATTGCAATTTTAGATAAAAATATAAATCGAAATTTTGCATTTATTGTTAAATAACTTTAGACCATTGCTTAACTCGATATTCATCCCATAAGACAAATCAAACATTTATGTTTGCGAAAAGGTATGAAAGAATAAGAAAATGCTTATTTTTAGGCTAAAGCAGAATGTCCATATATTTATTTCTTAACATAGCTTTACATCAATACGTAAATGCAAAACAACATTTTATTACCATCTACAATAAAAGATAAATTAGATCCGATTATTTGATCGTGCAACGTTTAGCTTCGTCTGTTTTATGATAAAACGGAAAAACTTTTGTTCTCTACGAAACATTTCAACAAATTGGCTCCTTTTGCGCAACCCTCTCCAGCTGAAATAGTAATTATTTTACTCTAATTCCATTTGAAAAGAATGCTTATAATATCGCAAAATTTTACGTAATGTTAATTTTGCAAACGAATGAAAGTCGATTTTATATCCCCAAATCAGTATTGAACTTACCAACGTTTTGGCAATTATTGTATATGCGATCGGTTTGTTCTTGTGGTACACCGGATGGTACTTTTGCACGAGCTACTTCCCAGTCAATATCTCCATTCGCATTTATCTAGAGCATGCGTAAAAATAAATTGGTTACTTAACTATTAATTAATGCACTTTGACATGATGAAACTCGCTTTTGCACTTACAATTCCAATTTTCTTTAATAGACAAGTAGAAAAGCAAGCCAATTTTTCGTCACCTTCAGCTATTTCCCCCTTTTTCGCATTTTCTACGACGGCTGAAGAAATTTATTATATAGATTTTCTTTTTATTGTACATTATTAAATAATTTATTATACATATATATGTGCTTATGAATGTGTACGTTAACTATTTTATTTTATTATTCTTTGCTTACTCGGATCAACACCAGATTCATTTATACAAGATTCTTTATACTGTCTTAGTTTTGCCTTTTGTTCATCTGTGATTCCACCCTAAAATTAAATAAGCATTTACATTAATATTTGTTCATATACATATGTACACACGCACACACACATACACATACACACATTTTTAAATATTTTTATGAGATGTATTTTAAATGTAGAAATATTTTAATAAATGCTAGAAACTAGATTAAAAAAGAATCAATAAATTTAAAAACTTAAAGAGCAAATCAAGTTTCAAGATTATATGTATATAATCATAAGCAGTTGCACACGACTGCAGCAAACGATAAAAATTAAATAATTAAAAACGAGTTACATATTGTAATATAAAGTGTCTCTAACAATAAGTAAAAGTCGTTAAGAGATAAACGGTAAGGAATACAAGAAAAAACATAATAAGACTTTCTTTATATTTTTTATCTAAAATCTAGATAATAATCTAAAGATAATGCATATGCAATAATAATTTGAATCTATAAATAATGCAAAAAAATTTTGTTTGATTTTTCCAAAATTATATTAAAGTTATTTTCTATTTTTTAAATGAAACATTGGGTGTTTCACAATCTCCGTACAATACTTTAATGTTGTATTCTAGAGATAAAATAGAATCGAAAATTTTAATACAAAAATTTTGAAACTGCAATAGTTTTTGAATTATAAGCGATCAAAGTTTTCCAATGATATCGCATAGAGATCCGTAGATATCCGTAGAGATCATACGCGCTCAGATCCGTAACTACACATACACGCGTACCGATCTGTCATCTGTTATTGATTTTACAAATCGGATAATATTTATTTTTACTGCACAACTGATTTTATTGTTTCTTATGTGTATGAGTACTATGTACGGCGGTCAGCTGATATTAATGAATTATAAATGTTGTATGTAAAATATCTAATTTTTTCTTAAATAACGATTTAAATGGTTGATTAATTATTATATTTAAATAGAATTAATATTTTCACACATTTAAGAAACGAAGTTTATTTTTGTTTTGATCGTGCGGAAAAATTTTATGGAAATCAATTTATTTATTTTATCTGTCAGCAATAACAGATGACAGATCAGTACATGTATAAATGCAGTTATGAGCCTGAGCGCGCGAATTGTACGTAATATTATTGGCAAACTTTGATCACTTATAACCCAAAAACCATTATGGCCTCAAAATTTCTGTATTAGAATTTTTGATTATTTTATCTCTAGAATTAAAGTATTATAAACATCATTAAAGTATTGTAGACACCCTGTGATTGTGAGACACCCTGAATATATATATATATATATACATATATACATATATGTATTGTATATGTATTATGTCAAAAAATCACAAAAATAACAAATTTAATAGATATTTTTGAAGTGATCTTGGTGCAATCCAAAGTTAAATGGAGAAATTGTTGAAACAGATAAAAATCGCGATCTCTATTATACACTTTATTTATTTTATTTATTGTCCTTGTAAATAAATAATTATGTCACCAAATATGTGTATTTTTTAACAAAGTTGTATTTAACGAGCGATTTTTAAAAGTGACAACTGTCATAATATGCATCTATTGTGCTAAAAGGAATCACATTGGATTATTACAGTCATCAACATTAAGATTATTAGAGAATTAAGGTAGTTGTCTCGCGACAGTACAATCCAAAATTTTATACTCTGACCCAACGTTAAAACCACAGATTTCTATACAATATATTAGACTATTAGACTGCTAACACGGCTATATTTTATATAGGAACACGTGAAGCCAGGGCAGTCATTTACAATTGGGCAGAATATCGATATGAATTCGATATTCGATCGATTCATGTCATTCAAACGTCATTCATCCATTTTTTAAACGTACTAGCACAACACAACGCGCGCTTTGCGCGCGCTATTTATTCTTTTTCATTAAACATTTTTAACGATATATACACAAAATAACTGTCAAAATATGCAATGACAGCCGCTCACGAAGTAAGCGCAATGACAGAACCAATCAGCATCGCGGAAAAGAGACAACAATACACTTCGAGACTTTCGAGAATCGACTTAACATGCCTTTTTTGCGGAGGGACTAGTACAACACTACTTTTTATTGCATATTCTTGTAGCTTATCCCGAGAGCTTTCCAAACACTATAATAAAGTATTTTTTCATAAAGTACTTTCTGAGTTATTTTATATTTTAATCTGACATATTTTGATATAAAAATTAAAATATCTCGTAAAATATTTAGTTTTCAATAATCTTACCGTAACACTTTTATGTACAGAATAATGAGACAAATCAATTAGTTTAAAAAAAAACAAATAATTGTTTAAAAAAATACATTATAAATAATTACATACTTTTTCTTAAAAACAATTATTTTTTTTTACTAATTGATTTGTCTCATTATTCTGTACATAAAAGTATTACAGTAAGATTATCGAAAACTAAATATTTTACGAGATATTTTATTTTTTATATCAAAATATGTCAGAATAAAATATAAAATAACTCAAAAAGTACTTAATGAAAAAATACTTTATTATAGTGTTTTGAAAAGCTCTCGAGATAAGCTACAAGAATATGCAATAAAAAGTAGGCAGTTCCATTTAAAAAATTGAAGGTGACCTTGCTTTTTTATGAAAAAAAAAAAAAATGTTTGGTCAATTTTTATTATTGCAATTTGTTGCCGGTTAGAAACTGATAAATTTCTGTTTATGACTTTTTTATGTCAGATTATTGTAAGTGCCTTAAAAATCGTGGCGACCGTTACGAGAACCACCCTGTATATATACAGGGTGTCCCAAAGCACCCTTGACAACGCTCGTGAGCAGGTAGAGCACAGTAAACTGAACAGAAAAGTCCTGTACCATTTTTTTCTATAACGCTTAATAAAGGAGTTATTATTGAATAAAGTCTGGTCAATCAGCGCCGACTGTTAGCCGGACGCACGTCAGTGAGCCGCCCGTCTGTTAGTGTGCGTCGCCGTAGCGACGGAACGCTCACCCACACTACCATAAATATATTTTTAATTATTTTAAATAAATAATATAATAATAAGTATTTATATTATAATTTATATTATAATTAATAAATAATTGTTATAAGAAATATATATATATATATATGTATATATATTCATTAATAAGAAATGAGATTTTTAATAGTACAGAATGTTCAAAAGTTTTCAATCGGTAACCGTAGGTAGCCGGATGTTTTAACCACAGACTTCTATCAAGAGACACGGTAGTGTCTCACGCCAAGTCATGCGCAGCAACAGCAAGGCGTACCGTGTATTTTCACGCGAGCCGATCAGTTGAGAGTAACTGAAATTATCAGATTTCAATAACGGCTGGACTGACTGAGATCTTACTAGGCTTAATCGATAGCTTGGGTATTAATTATATAACGAAAATATCTTTATTTTTACTCTACATGTGTCGTGAACGGCCATATTATGACGCAAAGTCACAATGTGGAAATTCTCACTTAAGAAACGTCGACGTCGTCGTCGTAGACGTCGACGTTTCTTAAGTGAGAATTTGTTATATATATACACGGAGAAAATTTTATATTAATTCATAATACAATTTTAAATTACATTTTACTATTTTTTGTATTATCGGTGGACCATCATGACATTATAGAATAAATTATAATACAACATAGTAAAATTTAAAACTAACACTTACCTAACATGTTTTATCATTTGCCATAGTAAAAATTCATAAGTGCAAAGTTATAATCTTTATCTGTGTATCATTGTAAAACGTTATAATGCTAAACTTCAACTTTTACAATTTGAACAATAATAAATTCGGATATCTTTTTCTTATTGTTCTCATTTCCATATTCAGAAGTCGACATATTTATTCGTTTAACATACCTATATTATAATAGAAACGCGACATAATTTAAAAAAAAAAAGCAACGACTGGCAACGATCTTATATCTAAGATCTCTTAAATACAATCTTAAGACATCATTAGCAAATGAAAAAAAAGTACATTAACATGTTGAAGTTTTAAGATGATATTAATATAAGAGGTAATCATTTGCTAATGATGTCTTAAGATTATATTTAAGAGATCTTATATATATATAATTACATGATTATATTTTTTCTGAAAGTTAGTTTATCATTTTAATAATTTTATTATCTTACAAAATCATTTTCAAATTTGTCCAAAACAAAAAGACTGAAATAGAAGATAAAAAAAATACAAAAGAGAAAAGTATATATTGTTGTCAAACTGTTTTATATTTTTTCCGACATAATTTATCAATTAATTTGACAGCAATTCAAAGATATTAATTATGAATAGATGAGATACATCATTCAAAAAATAATACGTTAGATAGAAAAATGCAAATAAATAATATAATGATAATGATTGTAAATCGAATATTTACGTTTTCTTTTCTTTCACTTTCTTCACAGCACTTTCTTTTATTCACAGTACTTATATAACGACACTACTTATAGCGTAACGATTAAGAAAGCTTTGGACCGAAAAGTTACCGAAATGCGCAAATCGTTTTGCGTTTATGACTGAGCCTGCGGCGTTTATGACTGATAATGAGCCTACTGCGTATACGCTTCTGGCTTCTGTTACTGCGTAACTGTTCAAAAATTCGTGCGCTCGACAAGATCTTGCAAGCAATGCTTATCGTTTTCCCTTTCTTTTCGAGTCCTTAATAACGAGTTACCGAATTTGAAACGTTTACATGATTTCGACGTAACTTTTACTATGGCAACACTGCTTTTTGTCATATAGATAAAGTAATTTTTGTGAAACCGGCGCTCAAGCCATATTCTAAAGTGGGAATAGTTTATTTTTACTATGGTGTGCAGTAAAAATTCATTCGATATATATTTTTTACTTTTCTCGCAATACTAATTTTTATCCAGCAAGTTTTTGTTTTGTAACATAAATCTTTTACTATGAGACAGTGTAAAAATTGCGTTGCTTTATTGTTTTTAAAATAATGACCATAACATTTAAACTTATAATTCCTTGATGGTCCGCAGCTACTACGACATTATAGTAATATTTAATATAAAATTTTCTCCGTGTATATATATATATATATATATATATATATATATATATATATATAAAATGGTTCAGGACTTTTCGACTCAGTTTGACTCAATCTACCTCTACCTTTCGTTTGGTCACTTACTTGTCGGACACCCTGTATATATTCTGTCCAATTGTAAATGGCTGCCCTAGCTTCACCTGTTACATCGCTGTTAGCAGTCTAGTATATCATATAGATATAGAAGTCTGTGGTTAAAACATCCGACTACTTACGATTACCGATTGAAAACTTTTGAACATTCTGTATTATTTCTGTCTATTGCCAAGTCAACGCTCGCAACATTTTCGCGAGCATCTTCTGTCTTTGTCTAACTTTCGGTGAAAAACAAGGATAAAATGATACCGCGAGATCTTTTTATTATTGTATTTCTAAAACTAAACGGTCAATAATTTCATTCTTTTTTAATAGAATTCCTAAAGTATCATTCTACTTTGTATTAGTTTTTCATCACTTTTTTGTTATTCTTTCTTATTATTAAAATTCAAAATACGAGATTTTCGTACGTTTTACGTATGCGACACGTATAAAGAGTGCAATTTTTGATTGCGATTATCTCGCAATCGGGACGGTCAATTGCTTTTAAGTTGTACAAACGTGTAGATATCACATTTATTAATATATAGTTAAATTTTCAAATTTTTCTTGTTAATCGCGATTTGCGAGACAACTACCTTAAAAATCTCATTTCTTATATTAAAGAATTTAGAATCTTATAGCTGATGCGGAATTCTAAACAATGATATTATATCGGATCAAACTTTTTTGACTATCCATTAAATAAATAAATACACAAATGTACACAACATTTTTTCGAAACAATATTATTTCTTTCTAATAAAATAAATTTTTTAATATGTCAAAATGGATATTTCCAACATATTAATATTCCATCACTAATTTTCCATTATTCGTTAATTACACAGAAACATCTAAATTATATGTTTCCAAGTTAAAATTATCCGTTTATTGTCTACTTAAGATGTAAAATAGAGTCTAATATTTGTATAAATAAAATTTTAATTTTTATAAATTAAATTATTTCAATTAAATCATTATCAATTTCTTAAACTTGTAAATTATTTATAAAATAGCGATGTTGATTAGATAACAGAAAATTGTTTAATAGATTCCATTCCTATATAAAACCAAAAATTTGGTAATAATTTTTTAATATCCAGGATACTTTAGATTTTAATAGATAAACTTTGAGAATATATAAAAACATCCAAGAGAAACAAGACAAAAATTGCGTAAATTCACAATCTTTTTTTCTTATCTCTCTTGGATATCTTTATATATTCTAAAGTTTATCTATTAAATTTGAAGCGTTTTGCATATTTGTAGCAATGTATTTCAATATTATAAATATATTGCACCGTAACATTACTGTAGTCTTACATTATAATATTTCTAAGGGCGGGCATTTCAACGTTGCCGCAGGCTTGCAGTAACGTTGCAGAAACATTTCGCAACTTCCATGCGATATTACAATGTTTCAATGTAAGGTCTATGCAACGTTTCTGCAATCTTTCGGTGCTGTATAAATGATTATTTTTACGAACCGTTTGTAACAATTTGCAACAATACTTAAAAGTAGAACATGGAAATTTTAAGCATGTATTAGAAATAAGATAAATAAAGTATAATAAAGATTTATATTTACCGGGACAGAATATCCCGGTAAATTTGAGCAATTTCTCGTGGGCATGTAGAGCAGGGAAAAATAACACTATAAGTTCTTATAAAATTTTTTTCTATGACTCATCTCTCTACCGAAATGTTTGCCTTTACAGTTAAAATTTGAGAAGCATTTTTCTTAAATAATTTTTATGTCATTCTATACATTTTAATAATTTGTAATAATTATTTTTATGTTAAATAAAGTTCTTTAAAACAGTGTGATAAATTTCTTGATACCAGATTGAAGAGCCAGGAACGGACCATCTTATAAGCCTTTTAACTTATAAAACTTGAACTGAAGTTGGTAAATTTCTTTAAATACGTTTTTTAAAATTATTTACATCTTTTTTCAAAAAAAAGATATTCTGTTTTCATTTCATCAAAACTAATTGTTTTCGAGAAAAACACATTTGATCGATAGAAAGTAAATCTTTATTCAGATAATAGAATAAAATTCCAAAAAATAAAAATTAGCCAAAATTACAAAAATTGTTTTATATGGCTTCCTCCCATTCTATCGTATTTCCATGCAGGACGAATTAACGATTATTGCACCTGCCATAATATCCCAGTATCATTTCTTATTTGTTTACAATGATAATAAAGATTTATTTACTATCGATTAAATGTATTTTTCTCGAAAACAGTTAGTCTTAGCGAAATGAAATAAGAGTAAATATAATATATAAAAAGGCAATTAGAGCCACGCGCGGTAAATAGTGCGCACAATGTTAATAATTAATATAAATAAATATAGATTAATATAAATTCACATGACGTACGTTTCGACTCTTTATTTGGGTCATCTTCAGCGCAAAGAAATTAATTAAATAAAACTGACGCAACTTAACGCAACATGATTTTTAATAATAAACGGTCTTAAAATGAAAGTAAGAGCTCAAAATCTCCCGTCATCTTCGCATTCCACAATGATGAATCCTTCGTGTAGTAGTGAAGGTGACTTAACGGTTGTTATATAAATTAGACTTCAGATTACATATTCTCAAGTCTATCCATACTGTGCCTGTTAATTGCGTAGGAAGATGTGAGAGACTCGCACAAATTTAAATAAACCAGAAGCACAAAGTTGAAACTCACGGCCAAAATTCACGTTCCACATATTGAGTGATGATATAATAAAGTTAAGATTAATGTATAATTCGTAAGACTAACTCACTAGCTATTCGGCTGCGAAATGACAACGATCAGACATAATAAGGTGACAAGAAACTGATCAAAAACAATAACTGTCATGAAGAAAATTAAAAAACAATGTATGTCATAATAATAAAAGTCGGAATAATAAAGTCAAAGTAAAAAAATAAAAAGTAAAACAACAAGATACAAATAACACAAATGTAAAATTGGTAAACAATGATGCAAATAAAAATAAAAATAAAAGGAATACGTTAAAAATATAAAATTAATATACAAAGAATTTGTCACTAAATTTAAAACATAAATGTGAAATTTAAAACATAAATGTAAAATTGGTAAACACTGACGCAAAAAAATAAAAATAATAAAGAGAATAAAAAAGAGAGTTAAAAATATAAAATTAATATACAAAGAATATGTCACTAAATTATGTCATTAAATTAAATAAAAGCCAAAATCAAATCTTGGAAAGCTTATCAAGCACCGCAAGATACATATCAGGAAGAGTTTCCGTGTCCATCTGCAAATTCAAGCCGTTCTGTTGCCTTTTTATGTATAGAATTTCAGAAATTAATGGCCTGCGTAATTGAGGTTCGGTGTCTAAGATTCTGACCCCATCCCAATCAAAATTATGGTTGAAATTTATTCTATGTTCGGTAATCACTGAGTGGTTGCTCGTATTTCTCCTGATATGATTTTTATGCTCTGTAATACGTGTATTTAATTGTCGTTTTGTCTGACCAACATAAGAGGCATCACAATCATTACAGTCAATTTTGTATATGACATTTTGACGGGCCATCAAAAACGAAACGTACGTCATGTGAATTTATATTAATCTATATTTATTTATATTAATTATTAACATTGTGCGCACTATTTACCGCGCGTGGCTCTAATTGCCTTTTTATATATTATATTTAATTTTATTATCGAGAGCCTCTACTTATATTTATTGAAATAAGAGTACCTTTTTTTAGAAAAAGATGTGGAAGATCTAAAAATATATTTAAAAATAAGAAAATTTACTAGCTTCAAAGTTAGAAAGTTTGTAAGTGGCCTGCCCCTGGTTCTCCAATGTAGTATTGAAAAATTTATTACGCTATTTTAAAGACCTTTATACTTAATATAAAAATAATTATTACAAATTATTAAAATCTACAGAGTGATATAAAAGTTATTTAAGAAAAATGCTTCTCAAATTTTAACTTTAAAGACAAATATCTCGGTAGATATGTGTTGTAGAAAAAAAGTTTATAGCAGCGTATGGGTTTATTTTTACATGCTCTCGAGAGATTGCCCACATTTGTCCTAGAATATCCTGTATATATTGTGTATGTATATATCTATTAAAAAATATAAAATATAAATCATTTTTAATAAAAAAATAATCTTACCAGGACGACAACAATGGTAACGGTAAGTACAATAATGATTGCCTTCATATTCGATTTCTGTTTCTTTAACGCGATGAAGACTAATTTGCGATCAAGTGGATACTGGGATATTCTAAAGATGTCCTGAGTTTTTATAGGTTGAGATATAATGACGCAACAAATATATATACATATATTCTATTCAATGTCTTTTTTCGTGCGCATCATAAAGTGGGGAAATACTCGGGAGTTATATATCCGTTATACCCCTCCAATATACATGTTATTATATAATAGTTGCTAATTTGGATAATAAATTGCAATAACGACAGAAAATGTATGCACGTTTCTAAAATACACGAACGCTTTTAAATCTTCAAATTTTTGTTATTAGTATTCAATGACAAATGCTAATTCAGAGTTTGTTACTAATAATAAGTAACACTTGCATAAGCTATTAAAAAAAATTTTTCATTCTACAGAATTATTTGAAAAAGTCTGTTAATTGATTAAAATAGTTTTTAATGAAGAAATCCAAAGAGGAGAAATTAATTATATATTGTTAAAACTTTCAAAATTAATTATATTATTAAAATTTTTGACACTTTTAAAAGAAATTCATGTTATATAAATTAAGATTAATGAAATATTTGAGATTAATAAATATTGAATCTATTATTGCAATTGAATTGTATTTCTTGCGCATTAACATAAGACGAGAAATAACATAAGCAACGAGAAGAATTACATAAATTTTAGTTAGAAGAAACATAGATGAGCAAGTCATTAAAAAGTTACTAAAGTGAAAGATGTGTAATGTGACCCTGATTATTTAGTTATATAACGACGACATGTGATACAGCGGTAATAAAGAATATAAAACTGACATCATTTAATGACATCCATTGAGAAAATGTCAGGTACTTGAGCATTAATCTTGTTTTATTATTTTATGCGCATACTAAAATCGCGATAGTTAGTTTTATTAGATGTAGAATTAAATACGTGGTTTTTCGAAGATTATTTAGCAAAATTTCTCTTGATAATAAATATAAGTCTTCATGTTTGTATCGTAATTATTTAAAATAAATGTTTTATCTAAAACTAAGTACCATCTATTGCGGAAATCACAAAAATATATATATAATACAATCGGATATTCTTAGAATTATTGTGATTACGCTGATTAAAATATGCTTATTCTGAGAATAAATTTATAATAGATATGATTATACCACATCATCCTAGTTAATTTTATATAATTTCATGACGTGATTGACTTTCAATCGAGATAGGTGTCCTTCGCGCCATATATGAAAAGATTACCTCTAGCAAAGGTTTAACATTTTACTATCATAATAAAAAAAACATTAGTGGCGGTTTGTCAACAGATTCGAGCAGAAATTACAACATACTGTGTCACCAATTATGTTCACATTAAGCTTACATCCTGTTCGCAGAATCTGTTGTTGATATTTGATTGACAAAAATCAAACGAGCTCCAATTAAATGCAGAGAGATTCCAATTTTTATCATATTATATTAAAAGTATGCCAAGATTTATTTCAGGGTTACCATTACTTACGATCATGTTTCATTTGCAAATTTTACCTTGTCTTTGCCAACATTATGCAAATACCAAAACCTGTTTCAAGAACCTGTAGCTATATTTTGCCAATATAATACCATTTTGCCATTTCATTCCATTTTATAATTCCATTTGCCAATATAATAGCAGACACTTCGCAAAATCTGTTCTCGACAGAATTGGCTGTCTGTCGATATTTTTATCGACAGAATATTAGTAACTGGAAATTCAGTAATCAGTCGAGTAAGTTACAAGGAAATTAGATTTTAGAAATTCTTGTTTATTTATTTATTTGTAAAAATAAACGCGCGTGCGCGCGTGTTGTACGAAATCACAAGGATAAAATCAGATAAGATCAGGATTGCAAAATAACTTAATTTGTTTTTGACATCTTAATTTGGTAACGTGTTATAATTTTTATGCCAAGGTTTTTATAACTTCTTATTTAAATAAACGTTACATTTAAATAATATATGCCTATATTTTTACAATGAGTCATAAAATGTTTTACAAAATATTGTATAGCTCGATATTCTTTCGATTCTAGAAATATATAGGATGTTCTAAAACCGAATGTATTATAAGGATTTTCTTGATCAATTTGAAAATTTTAATTTTTTTAGCAAAAATTACTAAGCTATAAGTTATAAGCGATTGAACAAAAAGAATTTTGCTTGAATTAAATTCCAAGGAACTAGATAAGATAACAAAATTACATTGTTCAGTTAATTTTAGATAGAGAGAAAGTTTATTTTAATAAAATTTTCATTTAAATCTTAGTTACAAAAATATATAATTTAAAAAATAATAATATCCTACTCTTGCTAAAAAAAAATAAACTTCAAATGAGTAGACTCGAG
Source organism: Formica selysi (assembly GCA_009859135.1). Taxonomy (NCBI): domain Eukaryota; kingdom Metazoa; phylum Arthropoda; class Insecta; order Hymenoptera; family Formicidae; genus Formica; species Formica selysi. Next base: position 1,894,536 of record CM020820.1, read on the forward strand.
CAAATCTGTCATTAAAAAGATATTTGAGACACCCTATATAGCATCAGGAAATGTTGGTAGCGCATAAATTTAGCCAAATCTATCGCGGAAGATTCCACGGAATATCATTAGTTCAGACATCATCTTAGTTTTCATACTATTATTTTTTATTCTTTGCCCATCACAGGTTCACTTTGTAGTTTCTGCTACACTTACATGCATAGATGCAAGTTTTGCGTTTTGGCCCGTTGCCAGCGCGTGTAGAGGCGATACGCACACAACCGTGAACCATGTACATCTAATGCGCAGACGCTCTGCTTACATGTACACAGTTCATGCTTGTGTGCGTATCGCCTCTACACGCGCTGACAGCGGGCACAAAACGCAAAACTTGCATCACTGCTTACATGGTGGTCCTGCGGGCAATATCCTATAACAGGATGTTGTACACATTGGTTATTCGTAACAGGTCATTCGCATTTCTTTAAAAATGACCCAATGATCCAAAAATAACTATTTTATGCATCCTGTTCGCCAGAATTCCTGACAGTGGTCTTGAGAGCAAAGGATAGCGATGGTTGTGTGTTACAATTATTTCTTCCTTATCTTAAAATAAAATTTTTGTAAATTCTTTAAGCATGCTTGCAAAACTCTATCAGAGTTTGACAGAGTTTGACTCTACAGAAAATTATTAAAAAATTGAAGAAGTATGAATTTTTTATTTTATGACTATATAATTTTTTTTATTTTTGAAATCAGTAAAGAGAACTATTAAAGAGACTTGAAATAACGACTTTAACCGCTTTATGTATATAAAAAAAATCTTATGTAAAATATTGTTTTTATTTATTTACGAATAAACATAAAGAAAGATTTTTTCGCACATAATACTAGAATAGAAATGCTATAAAATTATAGTAATCCTTGTATTAATTTTTGACATTTCATTTTTAAGAGACATTTTGTATCATTATGTCTATTGAATATTCAAAGTGATTGATTAAAATAATATCCAAAGCAATTGACTAAAATAATATCCAATTATTTTCCTAGTCTAAAAATACAACAAAGCTTTTTAATATAAAAAATAATTCCTTACGCCAATGTGTCTTACGCAATGGTTTTCTAAACCGGTTTTAACCATTATTTTAGCATATTTCAGAGAAAGAGTTCCATATTATTAATGATATAACGGTGTCCTTTTTTTATAATTATTTTAAATATATCTCTATTTTGATTAAAAATATTTTTAGATATGAGTTTAAAAGTTATTTCTCAATTTTGAATTGTGTATTTTTATTAATTGCTGTCTTTTGTTTAGTTAGCTGTGCTACATTTGTTTTATTAAATGTTATATTTGTGCCGCTTTGTGTACCATAAACCGCAATTCAATAATTTAAAGCATGTTTTAGAAAATAAAACAAAACAAAATTTGTACTAGTTTCGCACTTTTATTTTTAAATTTCTATTAATTATCAATTAAGTGGGAAAACTAGCAAATAAGAGCCAAGGCGCTGGTATGGGTACGCGAATTTATTATTGTTAAATTTTAGTAATAAATGTGTATTAAAAATGTATGTTCCGGACTGTTTTTTTATCCATCTTCAGCATAAATATAAATATATAAACATTACATTGATATTTTAAAACCTGACATACATAATATATTTGTTGTTCCAGTCAAATTTTAAATTAAAATTGATAATCAGAAAGGAAGACTCACTGAAACCCGCGTAGAGTCTGTTCAAATTAGTAAACAACATCTAACTTGCCAAAACTTTAAAAACTGATTGATTTAGAAATTTAAATTTGAATTTGAATTTAAAGTTTAAATTGTATTTAAAGATTAACTAAACTGTCACAATAGCCTTTCTCCAACGATTTTTGTTTTTTTGATCTTTGTTTATAAAATTTTTTATGACTATTATTTTTGTGACCGTATCAACCGATCAGCATTAGTCATTATTACATCATCCCATCATTATATTGTAAATCACTGACGGATGTACGTGTGGCAATGATGCTTAGACATTGTTCACTAATTTATACAGACTCTCCGCTAGTTTTAGTGAGTCTTCCTTTCTGATTATCGATTTAAATTTAAAATTTGACTGCAACAACAAATATTGTGTATGTCATCTTTTAAAATACCAATGAAATTTTTATACATATGTATATTTACATCTATCCTGAAGATGGACCAAAAAACGGTCCAAAACGTACATTTTTAATACACATTTATTATTAAAATTTAACAATAATAAAAATCCTTGGCTCTTACTTGCCTGTTTTTCCATTTAATTGTTAGTACTCTGAGCCTATTGCTGTTATTATTCTATTAATTATGTTATATTGTACTAGGTTATATGCTAATTATGCCGCAAACGCGAGGTTAATAAGTAAAAGTACACATCATAGAAAATTTGAAAAAAATTAGATTTTTCTATACTTCTATACTTCTTTATGATTAAGCTTTTTTGGGGGGGGGGGGATAAATTGACAAATCAAATTTGTGCCGTGTATTAAGTCGGAAAAATCTCGAGATTTTTTCTGTTTAGCTAAAAAAAGTTTGCAAATATGAAAATTGAAATGATAATAAATATATCATCTTGTAATATGTTTATGAAATTTCTATAAATTGTGTTATATCCCAGACAACATATATTCCTAAAAGACTTAACAAATTATTTAAAGACATCTTATCGTCCTTCAGACATTTTTAGACATCTTTTGACTTTTTTGTGCTGTCTGGGATTGTGCTAATCATTATAATTGGCGGATAAACAAAGAAAGTGGATAATCATGAAAATTGTTTAAAAATTATTTCAAAAGAAGAAAGGAATAAAAGAAATCTTTTGCGATTTTCGAATTTTCATCAATTGTGTCGAATTGTATTAGATAAGTACAACTTATTCTAAAAATAAAATGTTACCAGATTATTGACTTTTGTGCAATAAAAATTTGAAATATGGTTTTAGAAATGCAAAAATTTGCATTTCCGTAACTTTTGTATCATAACAAATAATTTAATTTTGCAAATCATGCCAAATTGTGCTAATAAAGACAAAGCAGGAACAATCTTAATTAGAGTAATCTTAGAAGTTGATCGAAAAGAATAAAAATCATATTTCAATCATAAATTTATTCAATAATCGTTTACATGTCGTTCTAACATATTTTCCAATTTGATATTTTCCAATTTGATAAAAGAAATGCAAATCAAGACAAAATTTTTTCCTTCATATAATTCTTTTCTTTTTTAAGAGTATGATAAACAAATTTAATTACATTTGTGGGGCAATAATGCTTTCTATTCTATGGTTCTACCAAAGACATCTACATACAATATACGCTAGATTGATAACTGCGTCCCTTTAATTGTTGCCAGAAAGTATGTATGACATGCACAGAATACGAACTAAGCATGCGCAGTGAGTGTTGTCTTATATACATACCTTGTTTATATATCTCTCTTCTATATATCTTGTGTTACACAAATAATATGAACCGAGAAAGAGTTTTATGCTATATAAAATCGTTAAATACATAATTAAAAAATAGTATAATAAAAAATATTATATACAGAGTGTCTGACAAGTATTAAGTGACCAACCAAAAGATGGAGATAGATTGGGTCAAACTGAAAAGAAAAGTCCTGTACCATTTTGCGATTTTTGCAATAATTATTGAGAAATTAATTAAAAAAAGTCGGCCAAGTATTAGCGCGAGTATTAACGGGCAGCGAGAAAGAACGACCCCATTTAGAGACCCTTTGATAAGATACTGGCCATAAAAGCGTGTCGTTTATCATGTTTCGTTAAAATCCTGCGAATGAAAGGGAAATATAGGCTATCTCACTCTTCCTTTCACACAAATATCTGGCACGTGTTTGTTTGGTAAATATGCATAAAAGGTCACACCTCACTAATTTAATTGCCACTTAGATATGTTGTAGGGGGGAGTGTTCTGAGTAATTCCGGTAAGAATCAAGTAGTCGGCATTGGTTTAGGAGATATAACAAATTAAAGTTTCACAATTTTAATGCTATTTTTTACGTATTATAAACTGAAACTAGGAAGAGTCGTGTTTATGTACGTCATCTATAAATACAATATATAAATATTCTACAGCTGTTGATTGACTATCAAACGAAACGGGTAGTTTTCGAAGCATTTTAGAAGTGTGCTCCATCGATTGCAAATGTCATTTTATGATTATATCTATTTATTTCGACGTAATCCGTAGGAATTTTCAGCAGGGATTTCCTCGCTTCTGACGTCATCAATCAAGAGTTTCACGGCGACGGACCAGGAGCCTTAAGAGGATGCCGGAGCGACGGGCGAACTCCGACGGGTTAGCGCCCTCATCTAAACGTAACTAAAAGTGTCGGTATATTACCAACGCTTTATAGTTACATTACCGATATCATTGGCCGCGTTCAGCAGAGAAAGCGCTCAGTTATCGTCTTGTCAACACTTGACGTTGATTCGTTGGTTCTAAAAGTAAGAACCAATCATATTCGATTGCTACTAAGCGGTTTTCTCTGCTGAACGCGGCCATTATGTAGAGTAATTGTCAAGGATATGTGCATACTTTGGAAAGAGCAATAAAATACAAGCTTTTCGCATTGTGTTAAATATGTAGAGACAGAAAATATGTTGGATTTCTACTCTATCTCTGTTCTATCGTTTCGTAGAAGCAACGACTTTACACAGATATCTGTTTGTGTCGCGTACATATTTTGAATACAAATCTATAATATTGCTCATATTATCTCTTTTGATTTTATCATAATGTAGATATATACATATATACATCATATAGATGTAACATATATATATATATATATATATATATATATATATATATATATATATATATATATGTTACATCTATGTTATATGGCATATATATATATATATATATATATATATATATATATATATATGATACATATACCCAGCAAACATCGAATATATCTGCTATATAACATAGATGTAACATGTGCACTTATTATGTACATGTTATATGTGTATAACAATCATATCTTGGTTTGCTGGGTTACAATTTATGCAGTACAGTTCGAGAAAATTGAACTAAAATATATTATATATGGATGTAAATATATTATACATATAATTTTGAATACGATGATAAATCTTTATCATCGACAGTATATCGGTATAATCGATATGATTGAGGACTACTGAGTAATATATAAACTTCTTCACTATAAATGTGAATGTTTATATATTCTTATGACATAAATATGCACATATTAAAATTTACATTTATATAAATATTAATATAAATATTTATAAATGCAAACACATAAATTCTCTGTCCGCAAAACATTGCAACAAAATTTTATGATTGTTACAATATTTTGGATATTTATAATATAGAAAGGGCTCCTCCATCGCCCATTTTCGTGAGAACGCAACCAAAATATTTTATTTATTATTTTCATATCTGCGATTATAATTTGCAAGCGAGATTGAGGCATCTTTTTTCTGGCCAATATTGTTACGAGTATGAGGATAGATTTTTTTTAATCATAATGTCTTATCATTTTAAAAAAGGCAGCGGTTTATTGCTTGCTATAATATTACAAGACCGTTTCCTCATACTCTTTACATCCTTGGAGTATTTTTTCTCATAAGGATTGCCTCCTAATAACGAAGATGTATATATTTTTTCTCTTTAGCTACCAACTTGTATATACACAGCCTGATAGACTATTATATACGCGAAATTTGGTGCCATCAAAAAAAGAAAAAATACATCGCCAGTAATCACAATAATAATTCCTTCTAATAATTTGTAAGCTTTTATTACTATATATGATTGGTTGCAATCATATGAAGGAATACCAAATATTGCACACTTAATCTTTCAAAAACGGAAGTTTCTTTAAATTTCTTCTGGAATAACTGTTTTTTAATAACCAGAATATTCATGCACAAACCGCATATGATATGAAATATTTTTTAAAGCAACTAGCACACGAATAAAAATCGCCTCTGGGATAAAATATTTTTTTAATAACCAGAGCGCACATGCAAACCGCTTCCGGAATAAAATATTTTTTAAAACAACCAGCACACGAATAAAAATCGCCTCTGGGATAAAATATTTTTTCAATAACCAGAGCGCACATGCAAACCGCTTCTGGAATAAAATATTTTTTAAAACAACCAGCACACGAATAAAAATCGCCTCTTGGATAAAATATTTTTTTAATAACCAGAGCGCACATGCAAACCGCTTCTGGAATAAAATATTTTTTAAACCAACCAGCACACGAATAAAAATCGCCTCTGGGACAAAATGTTATTTTTTTAATAACCAGAGCACACATTCAAATCGCATCTAGTGTGAAATATTTCTTAAAACAACCAGCTCACGATTAAAAATCGCTTCTGGAATAAAATGTTATTTTTTTAATAACCAGAGCGCACATGCAAAACGTTTTTGGTGGGAAATATTTATTTCGACAACCAGTTCACGAATTGATCGCTTCTGGGATACATTCTTCAACCAAAGCGTACATGCAAAACGTTTTTGGTGGGAAATATTTCGTTCGACAACCAGTTCACGAATTGATCGCTCCTGGGATATATTCTTCAACCAAAGCGCACATGCAAACCGCATTTGGTGGGAAATATTTCTTTCGACAACCAGTTCACGAATTGATCGCTTCTGGGATATATTCTTCAACCAAAGCGCACATGCAAAACGCATTTGGTGGGAAATATTTCGTTCGACAACCAGTTCACGAATTGATCGTTTCTGGGATATATTCTTCAACCAAAGCGCACATGCAAAACGCATTTGGTGGGAAATATTTCTTTCGACAACCAATTCACGAATTGATCGCTTCTGGGATACATTCTTCAACCAAAGCGTACATGCAAAACGCATTTGGTGGGAAATATTTCTTTCAACAACCAGCTCACGAATTGATCGCCTCTGGCTAACTAACTACTGTGACACAACTACTATTGCAAAATAAATATAATCAATTTTCAGTGAAATATACAAATAAGCAAGAGATTAATGATATTTTAATAAATTTATAGTTACTATTACATATACACAAACGTATACACACAGATAATATATAACACACACATATAGTATGCTCGGATAAGAAAGAGATGGACAGAGAAGAATGGGCAAAGAGAGAAAGAAGATATGAGTGTAACTGAGCAAGTGTGTACAAGTGCCAAAAGTAAGGAAAAAAAGGAGATAGTTATATCTTTCTCCGTAGCAATACTTTATGCTCACTAATGTTTAGTGACTGATGTGAATTATCAATCGATATATCGTTTTACAGCCATTCCCTCGCTTACTCATTCCTATTCTCTCTCTCTCTCTCTCTCTCTCTCTCTCTCTCTCTCTCTCTCTCTCTCTCTCTCTCTCTCTCCCTCTTCCTCTTTCTTTTTTTGCCCATATCAGTCCATTTATTTATAACAAAAATACTATATGAGTATTAAATACTATGTGCATCATATATAATGTGTATGTTTATGTGTATAGAGTAGTCATTCTAAATTCTATTTGAAGATCAATTTTATGTTATAATTTTTTATACAAAAGCCTTTATGTTGTTTTCTATTTAGGAATTGTTTTAAAGATATAATTAAAAAAAAAAAATTTGGAATGTTATATTTTTATATAATATTACATTATCATATTTATATTTTTGTGTAGACTGCACGGAAATAAAATTAAATAATATCTAGCAACATATTAGTATATAGTATACATTAAAACAATTCCTTCTAAACTTATGGTATATAAATATACTAATCTTTTGACCCTTATTCTTTTTAAAGAAAGTCTGCGGGCAAAGAGGGGCAAGCATCTCTCGAAAATTTTTGAATATTTTTGTCCTATTATGTGGACACACTATTAAAACCACACTACAAAAACACAACACTCGTTTTTTAAATTCAACGCGTTATAACGCGTTATAACAGTTGAGCGTACTTTTGCGGTAATCTCTTGTTACGCGTATGTACACAACACGCGCGACTGAGACTGAGTATCTGCCGCGCACTGATATGATCGCGTGTGCCTGCCTGCATGTGTGTGTGCATGATACAGTCGACTTATTCCCCGATACATACATATATACTTACATACATGCATGCTACAAATATCGCGTAATAATAAAAACAAATGCGCATCTTTATAAACAAATATTCTCTAACCAAATAAAAAAATTATTTTCATATTGATTAAAATTAATTCGATACATAAAAACATTATTTATAAATATTTTACGACAAAAATAAAATTTCTAAATTTTTGCTTTGGAAAAAGTTTATTTTCTATAAATATAGGCAAGCTTATATAAATATGCAAATGTTTGGTAACATAAGAAGATAAAATATATCAAATTTTCTTTACTCATTTATAAATTACTAAATATAACTATAAATAATAATAAATTGTCATAAAGATTATATGTATATATATATATATATATATATATATATATATCTATATATATATATATATATATATCATGCTCCTCGCATATTCGTTTACACGTTCATTCACGCTGCTCTTTCTCTCTCTCTCTCTCTCTCTCTCTCTCTCTCTCTCTCTTCCTCTCTCTTTCTCTTTCTCTGTTCGTTCTTTATTGTATTCTTTCTTTCCCATTATTATATTCTCTTATTTATTCGACTTTTATTCTTTTTATTCTCGTCTTCCTACATAATAATAATTATTAATTTAATCATTAATTTATTCATCTTTATTTTATAGAGTATAAATGAGATATTGTGTATCTTATAATTAGAAAAAGTATTTAATTATGTGCATTTTTGTATGTACATGTGTTGTATTTAATTATAGTTAAATAGAAAAAGAAAATAACTTATTGTTGTGTATCTAATTTATGCTTTATAAAATATAACTAAATAAATAAATTTATTTATTTTCATGTAGGGAGACGAGAATAGAAAGAATAAAAGTTGAGCAAATAAAAGAATATAATAATGGGAATAAAAGAATACAATAATGAACGAGCAGAGAAAGAGAGAGAGAGAGAGGGAACGAATGAGGAGCAAGCGAAATAGCTAACATGAAAGACTTCCGAAGTTTCGCTCGCGAGGCTCGCTTTATCTATAATCTCTCGCGTTATATATCGTAACTGTAAAATTTTTGTTTTTCGCGCTTATTGATCCGAAAATAATTACAATGAATTAATGATATTTTACCGATTAAAATGATACCAAACACGATATAAATCGGATAATTTTTAATCAATTATGTAATTAAAATTATGATTACTTATTTCATTAAAAATAATCCGATTTATGTCATATTTAGTGTCATTTTAATCGCAAGAATGTTATTAATCCATTACAATTATTTTCAGATATATAAAATGCGAAATACAGAGATTTAATTTTCTATAATAAGATGACATATATATGTCAAAGATTACAGATAAAGGGAGCCTGGCGAGCGAGATTTCGGAACTCTTTGATGTTTGTCATCTCGCTTGCTCCTTCATTCTTTCTTGCTCTCGCTTTTGTCGATTCTTCAGCATCGGGGATCTTTCCTTATGTACAAAATATAAACATTTTATAAAATAAAAACTGAAACTTACATTTTGGATTTTATTAGTATGAATATAAATATAATGGATTAATAAGATTCTTGCGATTAAAATGATACCAAACATGACATAAATTGAATTATTTTTAATCAATTATGTAATTATGATTACTTATTTCATTAAAAATTATACGATTTATGTCGTGTTTAATATCATTTTTATCGCAAGAATCTCATTAATCCATTATAATTATATTCATACTAATAACATCCAAAATGTAAGTTTCAGTTTTTATTTTATAAAATGTTTATATTTTGTACATAAGGAAAGATCCCCGATGCTGAAGAATCGACAAAAGCGAGAGCAAGAAAGAATGAAGGAGCAAGCGAGATGACAAACATCAAAGAGTTCCGAAATCTCGCTCGCCAGGCTCCCTTTATCTGTAATCTTTGACGTATATATGTCATCTTATTATAGAAAATTAAATCTCTGTATTTCGCATTTTATATATCTGAAAATAATTGTAATGGATTAATAACATTCTTGCGATTAAAATGACACTAAATATGACATAAATCGGATTATTTTTAATGAAATAAGTAATCCTAATTTTAATTACATAATTGATTAAAAATTATCCGATTTATATCGTGTTTGGTATCATTTTAATCGGTAAAATATCATTAATTCATTGTAATTATTTTAGGATCAATAAGCGCGAAAAAAAAAATTTTACAGTAACGATATATAACGCGAGAGATTATAGATGAAGCGAACCTCGCGAGCGAAACTTCGGAAATCTTTCATGTTAGCTATCTCGCTTGCTCCTCATTCGCTCTCTCTCTCTTTCTTTGCTCGTTCATTATTGTATTCTTTTATTCCCATTATTATATTCTTTTATTTGCTCAACTTTTATTTTTTTTATTCTTGTCTCCCTACATGAAAATAAATAAATTTATTTATTTATTTATATTTTATAAAGCATAAATGAGAGGGATACACAACAATAAGTTATTTTCTTTTTCTATTTAACTATGATTAAATACAACACATGTACATACAAAAATACACATAATTAAATACTTTTTCTATTTATAAGATACACAACATCTCATTTATACTCTATAAAATAAAGATGAATAAATTAATAATTATTATTATGTAGGAAGACGAGAATAAAAAGAATAAAAGTCGAATTAATAAGAGAATATAATAATGGGAAAGAAAGAATACAGTAAAGAACGAACAGAGAAAGAGAAAGAGAGAGGAAGAGAGAGAGAGAGAGAGAGAGAGAGAGAGAGAGAGAGAGAGAGAGAGAGAGAGAGAGAGAGAGAGAGAGAGAGAGGGAGAGAGAGAGAGAGAGAGAGAGAGAGAGGGAGAGAGAGAGAGAGAGAGAGAGAGAGGGAGAGAGAGAGATTGATTGATTGATTGATCTTTATTAGCTTTCTCAGCTATTTGTAATACAAATCTAGTTTACATTACTTACAATATACGTCTTTACCATTCGCTTAAACGGCACAATTCTTTAATTCCTCTTTATTTCAGCTGGCAAGGCGTTATACATTTTCACTCCTTCGTAAAACATACTCTTTTGCGCACTCCTTGTTCTGCGATATTTTATTGCAATATCCCCAGCTTGTCGTGTTTGCCTTTCACTCTCATTTCCCACAATTTCTAATCTATTTCTTAATTGCTCCGGTAACATGTTCCTTAAAATCTTAAAAATAAATATACACACATTATAATATAGCCTCTGTTTTATGGACATAAACTGCAGCACTTGCAGCATACGCTCCACTTTGGTATGTCTATCACATTGCAATATGATCCTCATGGCCCGGTTTTGTGCTTTTTGCAATTTACTCAGCTGTGTTTCTCCCATATCAATTAACAGCGTCGCACAATACTCAAAGTGAGGTGCTATAATTGTCTTATATACAATACATCTAGTGTATGCCGATATATAATTACCTATTCTATTCAAAAAGCTCGTTTTTTTCCCTATTTTCTTTAGCATATAATCACAGTGGTCCTTAAATCGTAGTCTATCGTCAATAATTATGCCTAGGTATTTCATTATTTCCACACGTTCAATCTCAGTTCCATCCAAACATTTCAATGTTATATTACCTCGCAGTTCTTTTCTTATACTTCTAACAATCATATATTTCGTTTTCCCTGCATTCATTTTTAACTTATTTATATTCATCCACTCTTCTGCTATAGTAAATACCATATTCATTTTGCTCTCTAATTCCGCGCTGCTTTCTCCAGTTACATATATTAACGTATCATCTGCAAACATTTTTATACTACATCCTTCCGGACAGATTTTTATTATATCATTTATATATACTATAAATAACAAAGGTCCTAATACAGATCCTTGCGGTACTCCATATTCTGTGGTCATTAATTTAAATATGATCTTAACCATTCTATGACCATTCCCCTAATTCCATATTGATATAATTTCTCTAATAATCTTTCTCTATCTATTGTTTCAAAGGCTCGCTTAAGATCCATGAAAATTACCCCTACCATTTTTGCCTCACTAACTATCAATTTCCATTCATCAATGACTGTTTCAATAGCTGTTTCACACGAATACTGTTTTCTAAAGCCCGACTGATGTTCTGTTATAATACAATTATCTTCCAAATACGTTTCAATTTTCTTTTTAACTACTAATTCTAACATTTTTTCAAATATTGGTAACATATTTATAGGCCTAAATTCACTTGCTTTTCTAGCTTTCTCTACTTTTGGAATCGGTATTATTGTAGACGTTTTCCAACCTTTTGGACAGCAACCTTCCTTCAAAGAATTATTTATTATATCAACAAATTCCTCTTTTATTACGCAAAATACTGCCTTTAATATATCGCTAGTTATTCCCTCCTCTGTACCTTTCTTTTTCGGTAGTCCCATAACAATTTCCTGCAAATGCTCTATACTAATCATTTCAAAATTTTCCATAATTCCCTCGTTTTCAATAACATAAATAATTCTTTTACATGCATTTCCAGTTTTACTCCCATTTATAGATTTTACTATACTATTAATACTTTGTATATAATATAAATTAAATTTGTCTGCTATATTGCATCCTTCAGTGCCGTCTAATATTTCAAAATCTATATTCTCTACTTCCCTCTTATCCCCTGGTTCGCCTCTAATTATTTCTTTTAGTGTTTTCCACATAGATGTAGGATTTTCTTTATTAAGATCTATCATATTTTCATAATATTCTTTCTTCTTTGTCTTAATTAATTTAACTACTGTATTTCTTTCAATTTTAAATTGCAACCAATTTTGTTCCGTGTCAGCATACAATGCCTTCCTATATGCCTCATCCCTTTTAGCCGCTGCTTCTCTTATTTCATCCAAAAACCACTTTTTCCCTTCCCATATTCTCGGAATTCTAAAATTTTTTCTAGGTGCTGTGGCGTCCAACGCATTTACTATACTATCAACAAATTTCTTCGCTCTCACACTGATATTCATATCTTGGTTTTTCTCTAACTTATTTTCCACTAATTTAATAAATTCATCTATATTAAACTCTCTATAATTCCTAACACTAAGTTCTCTGTATTTATTATCAAATTTATTCGCATTCAGTTCAACTTTTAGCCACGCATGGTCCGTTATTTTAGGTTCATGCATTACCTGCATTTCTATTTTATTATTAGCAAAAATTATTAGCAAAAATCCTTTGTCGTCGCTGTTGTTCTTTTACCCTCTTCTCTCCTTCCTTTCTCTCTCTCTCTTTTCTCCATAGTCTTAGTTCTCTCCTTATTTCCCTTACTTCCTCCACTAGTTCCTTCATCCACTTCTTCATGTTCTCCATGTTCTCCTTCCTTCCGTCTCTCCTCTCCCTTCGCTCTCTTCTTCTCTTCTCGCCTTTTCCTCACTCACACTTTTACTACTTCAGTTTCTAACGCACTTTATCCTTTCCTGCTTTTCTATCCGCTACCTTTCATCTAACCTAGCTTCCATTGCATCACTCTTCCTTTTTTTAGCTCTCGTTTCTGTATTGATCTCCGACATGCTCGATCCATCTCGATCCTCTGGCGCCCTCCCTTGTCTTCTACGTCAACTACTACTACTACTCTTTCTTATCGGCTCTGTCCTCTTCCTTACCGACTTTCCTTCTACTCTCTGTTACCTCTCCATCACTTCCCACGTTATCCCCTTTCTCTCGCTCTTCTCCCTTTCTCTCTTTCTCCCCCATCAACCTAACCTCCAACTACTCCAACTTTACACTCTTCTCTTTTACCGTTCCTTCACTCGCTAACTCTCCCTTTATTCCCGCGTGTGTGCCTCACTCTGCCCTTCTTGCTCATCCTCTTTCTGTCTCTCTCCTTCTTCTTCGATTCCTCTCCTCCTCACTTCCTTGGCGAGTAACGATTACACGTGTTATTCCCAGCGACACCCACCTTTCCCCCCGTCCGAATATTACTATTATTACTTAAAATAAAAATTTACACCTCAGACATGGGTTAAATTAGGTTAATTTCTTTCTAGAATAGGGGTGCGAGGGGTGGGACGGAACTCCTCCTCCGCCCGCGCGTTCCATTTTTCTACATAAATAAATGAATCTGCTAAGAATACCATTTTTAAATATACATATTGTCTGAAAATTACATATTTTGTGGAAATTCTTTTGTTAGTAACTTTTTAATAATCAACGAGCGACGCTTAAAACCTTTTGGAGAATATCAGGATATTGATTTTGACATTTGTCATGATCAAAGTCATTGGGTTTGTTTCTGTAAAATATTAGCATTATGTTCTCAATACTTGGGATACTTTAAAATGATATATTCCGGAAACTGCATGCGACCCCACATAGTTGTTAAGTTAAAGTTATTCAGAAATTTATTGTTTATAACATTTAGCAAAATGAAAAAATGGATGAGGTGTCACCTTTTATAGATATTTACCCAATAATCATATAATTATATTATAATAATCAAATTATTAATCATATTATATTGATCAAATATATTTTATATTATTATTTTATTCATTTAGACATTTTTATACATATAAAACTGTTTAATAAAGACCCGAGGAATGTCTGGTTTCGGGGGGTGTCGGGCCGAACGGTCAATAATACACACACACAGAAAAATATGAGCCGCACTTCACAATTAGTTGTATACTTTGTCTTTGGCTAAACCGAATAATCCGCCGAGGAAGTCGAGAAAGACCGCGAGAGAATATTACGTCGTACCGCGTGCTTCACCCGTGCAATAACTACGTACCGGACCCTTGGGCCCGAGACGGGGAGGCTTTCCGCTCACACGCGTGTAACAATGTTCCTTTAATGTTAGTAAGATTCCTTGACCTTACGGATAACGTAAGAGACAACCCGAAGAGAATTCACTTGATCTGAGCCGAGTAGCGAAACCGAATTCAGAGAGTTTTGATACTGTTCGAAAGGCAACGTGCGTCACGAAAGACCGGTACTCACAGAATGATCGAGGATTTCCGGAAGGGTCGATATCGACGCAGGAGCGCGGATAAGGTCCTGAGAGCGTGCTTATGATTGGGTGATAACATTGCGCGAGACTAGTTAGATTGATAGGACAGGCTGCGGGATTGGGTCACGGCCGCGAACCAGAGGAAAAAGGAAGAGAGAGAGAATGCTAGAGAGAAGGACTAGAGTAAGTGAGATGCCGGTGCAAAGATTGAGAAAAGGGAGCGATATTTCCTGAACAAAAACACACTTGAAAAAAAAACTCAGACTCAGCAACACAGTCTCTGCTGTTAAAGCAACAAAGTCGAAGAATGATCTCTCAAAATTGGATATCAAATATACGGCGAACCTTGAAAAAAACAAAGAATATTATTAGTATACATCGGCGACACTCAAAATTTTTACAATATCGTAATTTTTCAGTTACAACCATTTTCTAATTGAAAATATACAAGTCGTTAATTACACGTGTGTTCAAGCGGAATTAGTTTAAGTCTTTGCTCAGGGTCTTCTCAATCAAAGATTGACAATTAATTCTTTATTCTTAATTAGTTGCTAATCTTTGGGGAAGAACTTAAATAAAGATCGAAAAAATCTTACAATTAGTTTTATTTTTATATCACTCTTTTATTGATGTCGTTATTATATCATATTATATACCAACTTTATAGCTTTTCGATGACTATCTATAATTAGTTTTTTATAAATCATAATTTCACTCTTTTGGCTATTTCGTAAAAAGTTTATCGCCATTGCTTGCTTAATGCATTAGTTATAAATAATACTTCTGTTATAATTGTTTACATCATTTTTCTTTTGTTTGAAATGACAAACGAGATATTGCTCACAATATAAAATATTTCTGCATTTTCTTATCTAGCGATTCTAAACATTCTGCAAGCATGTTTGAGATATACAATAAGCATCGTTCCTATAAATGCAGTTTCTCTTATACAAATGGCTGCACATTTTCAGTATGATTATTGAAAAATATTTTTTTTAATCAACGGAATAATCAAAAAGGTAAAAGTGACGTTTAGGGGATGCATCCCCGATGACCTTGACCTTGATATATGTTGTCAAGGTCACCCTCCTGAGTGACCTTCAGAAGGTTTTAGCCGTCGCTCGTTTTTTATTAAAAAGTTATTAACTAAAATAATACTAATATATTTTCACATCTTGGACACATTATTTCGCCACGAACAACTTTCTTCTCACACAAAAAATTCCACAAAGAATCAAAATTGTATGTCAAATTGATAAATTCGTGCAAATGCATGATGAAAATTAAGGAAATCTTGAAATTATCCAACTGACTGATACACGACTATATGATATACTGAGACTGGTGATATAGATACGTGTTATATACAAACATTCATTACATTCCCAAACACTGATTTGTTTTGATTTGTTTTGATATTCTTACTTAGTATCCCAGTAAGCAAAATGCGCGCAATATGCCAGCAGATTGGCAACAGATTTCCTCAGCTCTTGCTAGCAATTTGGCATCTGTTATGTCCGCATTAGGCTAATGATCTGCCAGCAGAGCCTGCTCACAGAATCTGAGAGCAGATTGGCAGCAGAAACCGAGCAGGATCTGCTAACATGATTTGACGTCAGATTGATGGCAGAAACCGAGCAGGATCTGCGCGGGCGCAAACTGACGGCAGATTGGTAGCAGAAACCGAGCAGAATCTGCAACTTTTGGCCATTCATATAAAATTGCGCATTTAAATGAATTTAAAGGATCTCAAACCCAAATGGCAAAATGACGCTGAATTTTGGTCACAAAATGATCAATTGTATTTCGCGCCTCTTCCTCAAGATAACAAGTAGTAGTCCTCAATTCTACGCCGTGGCGCCACAATCTTTAAAGCTAGAGTGAAAGCAATTAATCCCTCTTGGCTCCCTCCACACGTCCCAGGTCCCATGAATCATTCTTCTTTTTTGTGCCGAGGTAGTCACATCGCTAGAGTAAGAATATTATTAGGATGGGTAAAAGAAAGCACAGAAAGTCGGATTCGGACGATGAATCCAAAGAGAATAAAATTGTCAAAAAGATGAAAAAGTTATTGAAGGAATTCTCAAAACAAGAAGTTAGGAAGAAACGTCCAAGTTTATCTAAGAATAATCATGGTAAGTTAACCCCTCAAGAAGGAGGGGGGGGAGAAGAGTATATACAGGAATGAATGGAAAGGAAAAATTTTCCCTTGGGTTTTTTGTACACTGTCGTCACGTCATAGGCCCTAACCTATAGACGGCCGCAGGCTCTAACCTGAGGGCGAGCGTTGTCTCAATGACGAAAGGCACACAATGCCCTCCTAGGTGTACTTTATATACGATTTACGGTAAACGCTCGTTATGTCGTGGGTCTAACCCATCGACGAGCCGCGGGCTCTAACCCGATGGAGAGCTGAGTCTTTAAGACGAGGGGCACATCGAACCCGTTTTTCCTTTTGTGTTTACATGTCTTGAATAAATCAACGCATTAAAAATTTTTGTATCATACATTAATGTAGAAAATATTCTGGAAATTATGCCTACAATAAGATTATGGTTATTAGGTGACTCGAGATCGGAACGCGAAGGTTATGAACGATCGAATCCATTCATGGGTAAGGTCTTGCAAAATCTATCACAAAGGCCTAGTAGATCTCCTTCGAGCTCTCCGCAGATCTCATTAGATAGGATCCACAAGTCGCCTTCAGCGACGGAAGGATTCACTCAGGAGCAAACGGATGTTGATTCCGATAGAATTTCACCAGAGTATGATCAAGAACCACCTAGTAATACCGACGAAACACAAGCAGCGCTGGGTGTTGGTAGTCAAGGGGTGGAAGATCTACCCTCCCTGGGAAATCAAGAGACAGATCCGGTAGGACAAGGTAACGGATCTATCATTGAAGATTTAGATCTGGACATCTTAGAAGTTATTGGCAAAAGAGTAGCAGAAGTCAGGGTACTGGCCCCATCTATCCCAAGAAGTATCGCGGTGCGGCTTGAGGATATTTTAAAGAAAGGCCTTCCAAAGGAAGAGAAGGAAAAATTAATCAAGGAACATGCGCCTCCGAAAAATTGTGTCCTGATCGATCCTCCAAAACTCAACGAAGAGATTAAGGTATCTGTAAGTGAAACGGCTACGAAACGAGATGATCGAATCGTAGAGAAACAGAAAAAGATCTCCGCTTGTCTGGCCTTGTTGGGCAGCGCCGTTGTGGATGTTATCAACAACGAAAAATCCGATAATCTGAAGGTATCAGACCCGCAAATGGCTTTGATTCGAAAGCTTAGTGAAGCAGCACGGTTAATGGCGGACTTGCAAAGAGACGAGACCCTAACCCGGAGAAGCCTCATCTTGGCCGCTATAAGTAGCTTACAAAGAGAAACATTAGATTCAGTTACAGCAGATGAATGGCTCTTTGGACATAAATTGGGCGAGCGATTGAAAGCGGCAAAAACTATTGAAAAGTCGGGTAAGGATCTGAAGATTATACATAAAAACGGTGGAAGATCAAAAAACTCCAAAATCCCGCCTCGACGTCAGCCCTTCAGATCCAGGACGTGGGGCGGGTATCGAAACAAAACCTACAATCAGAATCAGTCTTACAAGAGAACCTGGAGGAACCTGAGCGGAAGAGATCGCAGCAGCTTTCGATCTCAGGCGGTAACAGATCAACAGAAGAAAGCGTAATTTTGAACAACGTAAGTAGTTTAGCTGGCAGATTGAGAGAGTATATAGAGAGCTGGAAGAAATTAACTACCGATGCTAGAGTTTTAGAATGGATAGAAGGATATAAAATCCCCTTTACAAAATCAGTGATGCAAAACAAGGCCTCTAAGGAATCTTCGTGGTCCTTAAAGGAAAGGGAGCTAATTAGAGAACATATAGAAAAGTTAACTGCGAAAGGTTCCATTAGTAAGGTTCTGCCACAGGAGAACCAATTCTTATCTAATATATTTTTGATTCCCAAAACGGATGGTTCAAGCAGATTAATTCTGAATCTTAAAAGATTAAACGATTTTATTGAAACAGTTCATTTTAAATTGGAAGATCATAAAGTAGCTTGTAAGTTAGTGAGTCACGATTGTTTCATGGGAAAATTAGATCTAAAAGATGCGTATTACTTAATTTCTATTGATGTAGATTATAGAAAATATTTAAGATTTTCGTTTGAGGATAACCTCTTTGAGTTTAATTGTTTACCGTTCGGCCTCAACACAGCTCCATATGTTTTCACGAAAATTATGAAACCCGTGACAGAACATCTAAGAGGTTTAGGTTTTTTATCAGTCATTTATTTGGATGACCTGTTAGTGTTTGGGAACACTTATTCTGATTGTTTAAAGAACATTAATGCATCGGTAGAGTTATTAGAGAGGCTTGGGTTCATTATAAATGATAAAAAGAGTTGTAAGATTCCATCACAGACTTGCTGTTTTTTGGGATTTATGTTAGATTCCCTAAAAATGACAATGGAATTACCAGCGTATAAGAGACACAGGATTTGTGATCGAGTCAAGAAGTTCAAGAGGTTAAAGTGTTGTAAAATTAAGGAACTTGCTCAATTAATAGGCTCTCTAGTGTCATGTTGTCCAGCTGTCAAATACGGTTGGGCACACATTAAGATTCTTGAGAGAGAGAAATATTTAGCCCTTTTAAAGAATAAAAATAATTATGAAGCAAATATGCAATTAAACCAAGAATTACAGAAAGATCTTGCCTGGTGGGAGAAAAATATTGTATATAGAGTTTCGAGTATTGCAAATCGCGAGTTCAGCTCAGTTATTTTCTCAGACGCCTCTCTCACCGGTTGGGGCGTTTCGTGCGGGGATATTAGGACACATGGCCTATGGAGTCAAGCCGAAAGGATACATCACATTAATTATCTAGAACTGTTATCAGCCTTTTTCGGATTAAAATGCCTTGCCAAAGATCAAAAAAACTGTAATATTCTTTTAAGAATCGATAACACCACAGCGATTTCATATATAAATCGCATGGGAGGTGTAAAATTCCAAAAACTCAGTGATCTAGCAAGAACAATTTGGGAATGGTGCGAAGAACGCGAAATATTCATTTTTGCGTCATATATAGCCTCGAAGGATAATGTCGAGGCAGATTTCGAATCCAGGAAAAGGAATTTTGAGACTGAGTTTGAGCTATCGGATGTAGTTTTTCAAAAGATAGTAGAAAAATTCGGCTACCCTGATATAGATTTATTTGCGTCAAGGATAAACACGAAATGCGAGAAATATGTATCTTGGACAAAAGACCCAGGGTCATTCGCTGTAGATGCCTTCACCATAAGTTGGAAAGAACGTTTTTTTTACGCATTTCCGCCATTTATTTTGATTACAAAAATCCTGCAAAAAATTAAGGCGGAAAAAGCAGAGGGTATAGTGGTAGTACCACAATGGCCGGCACAGCCGTGGTTTCCATTATTTCTATCATTGTTAAAGTCAGATGTTTTAACTTTTAAGTCAAAGAGTAATACTCTACTTTTGCCCGATAGGAAACCACACCCTTTGTGGAGATCGCTTACCCTGGTGGCTGGAAGGTTATCAGGGAGGCCTTCCGGCGGAGAGGCATACCAAAAGAATCCTTAACAATCTCTATATCGTCATTGAGCGAATCTTCATTGAAACAATACGATTGTTCATTAAATAAATGGTGGAAATACTGCAGAGCAAGAAATATATCCCCTTATGATACGGATTTAACAAATATCATAAAATTTTTGACGGAAGAATTCGAGAGAGGTGCGTCGTATGGATCGCTCAATAGCATGAGATCGGCTATTTCACTCTTAGTAGGACCAGAAGTAGGGCAGAATGAAATTATAAGGAGATTTTTCAAAGGTGTAGCAAACTTAAGGCCCCCAAAGCCTAAGTACGAGTCCACATGGGACCCGAAGATAATCTTAGATTATTTCGAAAACTTACTTAACGAGAAATTGTCATTAGAGTTATTGAGTAAAAAATTAGTGACCTTACTAGCATTAGTAACAGGCCAGAGGGTTCAGACGCTATCCCTAATTGATTTAGAGAATATCGTAGTTAAGGAAGAGTTAATAGAGATTAAGATTCCGGAGAGAATTAAAACCTCTAAGCTGGGGAGGAATCAACCGATTTTGTTCTTGCCGTTCTTTAAAGAAAATTTAAACATATGCCCGGCAAATACCCTTTTGTGTTATATTAGAAGGACCAAAAACCTCAGGAGTAGCTCAGTTCTTTTCATTTCATTTAAGAAACCTTTTAAAAGCGCTTCTACTCAAACGCTTAGCCGTTGGGTAAAAGAGGTTTTGTACGAAAGTGGAGTAGACACTGACGTTTTCACAGCACATAGTACCAGATACGCGTCTACTTCTGCCGCAAAACGCAAAGGCGTTAATATCGATTTGATTAGAAAAGCGGCAGGTTGGACAGAAAAGTCAGCTACCTTCACAAAGTTCTATGATAGGCCTATTAGTCAGAACTGGAAAGCATTTGGTCAAGCAATATTAGATAAGTAAGACAAAGTAAGCTTTTGAGATAAAATATAGTTTATATTCATTTAGTGAGTAATTACATCGCCGTAGCCAACTTTAAACATCTACTTGTTATCTTGAGGAAGAGGCGCGAAATACAATTTATTGATTAAACGAACTTACCTGTAAGTGAAGTTCTATCAAAATTGTATGAAGCGCCTCTTCCGAAAGATGAGTCCCTCCCAAGACCCATGTTCGAAGCCTTGAACCCCATAGGACTACGGCGATACGTTTAAAAGAATGATTCATGGGACCTGGGACGTGTGGAGGGAGCCAAGAGGGATTAATTGCTTTCACTCTAGCTTTAAAGATTGTGGCGCCACGGCGTAGAATTGAGGACTACTACTTGTTATCTTTCGGAAGAGGCGCTTCATACAATTTTGATAGAACTTCACTTACAGGTAAGTTCGTTTAATCAATAAATTAGATGTCCTAAGCTGGGTCTCATAAAATCCAAAAATGGCGTCAATAGTTGATATATCACATTCACAAGACGTCATTTTCTGACATTTGTATTAATAACATATAAATATATAATATTAATAACATATATTAATGTAATATACATATATAGAAAAATTTAAATTATTTATAAAATTAAAGATTTATATATGGAATTTAATTTCTATTTTATATCTAAGTAGATAATAACGATTTTCATTTATTCGGACAATTTCTGTTCGAATAAGTAAAAATCGGATATTTACTTGTCCGATTTTCCAAAAATTAGTTTAATATCTGAATTCCCCTGTATGGGAATCGTATCAGAAATTAAACTGATAAAAATAATTAAAATGTCATTAATCGCATTTTGCAGGCTTTATATACGCTCATGACAAGAACTTGAATACGGGTATAGAAAGTAAATAGTGCGCCGCATAGCGGTAAGCGAATAAACTATACTATTTTAATAAATTATATAAATGGCTAAAAGCTGCAAATTCTGCTCGGTTTCTGCTGCCAATTTGCCATCAGATTGCGCGCGCGCAGATCTTGCTCGGTTTTTGCAACCAATCTGACGTCAAATCATGTTAGCAAATCTTGCTCGTTTCCTGCTATCAGATTCTGTGAGCATACTCTGCTTTGTTTTCGGCACCAATCTGTCGATTTAATCTGAAATAACAACTTCTGTGCCAAATTTGTATCCTTTTTGCTATCAATAATTGATAGCAGGCACTTGGCATGATTTGCTTTCGACAGACTTGGCTATCTGGGATGTTACTCACTATTGTTGTTTATATGTCGGCATCAATTACCAAGCTTATATTTTAAAGATAGAGAGAAATTAAATTAGAAATAGGTTTGGGTTGGGTTATTTCTTCCGGAAGTGGAGCCCCCCTCGTAGGGGGGGGGGGCAGAACATACTGCCTCCACGCATATACTTTTTAATGAGAAGTGAAATTCCACATGGGTTTACAACTTTTCACGCAAAGCGAGATTCAACTCATGTACAACCTATGTAGAATTTCACTTTGCTTTAAAAAGTGTATGCATGGACACAGTAGGTTCCGCTCCCCCTACGGGGGGGCTCTACTATCAAAGAACTAGACACATTGGTTTGCGTTGAACCTTGCTCCGCGTGAAAAGTTGTAAACTCATGTGGAACCTCACTCCGCATTAAAAAGTATATGCATAAAACGGTGGGTTCCGCCCCCCCCCTACGGGGGGGCTCCACTTCCGGGAGAAATAACCTAACCCAAACCTATTTCTAATTTAATTTCTCTCTATCTTTAAAATTCCTCTGTCCATTCATGTATTTATTTATTCCACACATTCAATAAATAATATTTTAGTTAATAACTTTTTAATAAAAAACGAGCGGCGGCTAAAACCTTCTGAAGGTCACTCACAAGGGGAGGGCCAAGTCGTGCACACACGGATTTCGCTCAACTTTATATATGTTTTAGTACTAACCCCCCATTAATTCATGGACAAGTGGCACGACGCAATACTCAAGCATTCGCGAGAAATTTGCATTAAAAATTTGTCGTGCGCTTCCTATTCCGAATTAGCGAAAGAGTTTAGCAGATAGCAGCGTGGCGCAGAGGATAAGGCGGGGGTTTAGAACGCTGCCCGTTGCACGTTCGAGTCCTGACTTTACCAATTTTTTTTTTTTAATTTTTACAAAATATTGCAACAAGTGAACGCATATGGATTAAAAAAATCATTATTTAATAATTATTAAATTTAATGCTAATACTTTAAATATAATATTTTATACTCGCATACTTTAACGCCTGTAACCATACGAATAATATCGGTTCGCAATACAATTAAAGACTCCATAATCATTTTTAAATTTAAAAATTCTGCAAGGGATTTTATTTCTACATTATATTATATGACCGGTCAGTGCTTTTGTACTACTGTGGAAGTTTTTCTGTTGCCGAAAACTCGATTATGAGTTGTATCTGCTACCTGCGGAAACCGTTATTTTCTATCTGGTAGAGGGGAGTAGAGACACGGGTAGCCCTTGCTTTAAATTTGGCCATTTGGTTCACTCCATTGTCAGCCGAGCAGCCGTTTATAACGTGTCGTACAGTGACTAGTGGAAAGTTATTTTGGAAGAATGCAAGAGCCAAGCAGTAGTGCAGAGGAAAATTCATCCGAATTATTAATAAAAGTAAAACTATTTAAAAAAGATTATGGAGTCTTTAATTGTATTGCGAACTTATATTATTCGTATGGTTACAGGCGTTAAAGTATGCGAGTATAAAATATTATATTTAAAGTATTAGCATTAAATTTAATAATTATTAAATAATAATTTTTTTAATCCATATGCGTTCACTTGTTGCAATGTTTTGTAAAAATTAAAAAAAAAAAAATTGGTAAAGTCAGGACTCGAACGTGCAACGGGCAGCGTTCTAAACCGCCGCCTTATCCTCTGCGCCACGCTGCTATCTGGTAAACTCTTTCGCTAATTCGGAATAGAAAGCGCACGACAAATTTTTAATGCAAATTTCTCGCGAATGCTTGAGTATTGCGTCGTGCCACTTGTCCATGAATTAATGGGGGGTTAGTACTAAAACATATATAAAGTTGAGCGAAATCCGTGTGTGCACGACTTGGCCCTCCCCTTGTCAGGAGGGTGACCTTGACAACATATGTCAAGGTCAAGGTCATCGGGGCTGCATCCCCTAAACGTCACTTTTACTGGAAAAAAATAACAAATGCATTGCACATTACTAAGCATGATAAAAAAAAATTGTCATACAATTTGTTATTTTATAATTCTCTGAAATATCGATTTATTACATAAGTTTAGGCATAATAATTTATTATATTTATGTTTATTATATTTATACTATATTTATTTATTTATTAGGCGTAATTGAGAATATGTGAACAATATGGCAGAAAAATAAGAAGAAATGAATTACAAATGCATAATATGTAAGAATTATTTTAGAAAAGTTATCGTATAAATTGGTATTTCGTCAATTATTCTGAATATTGTTATGATGTGTTATACATTTAAAATTTCTTAATTATTTAACCACTTCTCTGTCAAATATTCTTCCAACAAAACCAATTGCACAGCTTTATGTTTTTTTTTTGTTATTTTATTTTTAGTAATAATTAAAATAAAATTTAGCAAATATATTTGTATTTGCTTTTTCATATTTTTAATATACTTTTTGTATTATATTTTATATTTCAGAAAGAATATGATACCTGGTTGTATACAAGGTGGGCTACGCGATTGGAGATAGAAAGTAATGGTACAGGCAAAAGTTAGTATAACAATATTTTTATTGACTATTTTTTTATTGTCTATTTACCTCTATTGACTCATTTTTTTCGTAAGTGCAATATATTACACCGAAAAAGTACAATCGTACATTTTTGTTAGAAAAATAAAAAAATTGTTATATTAAAATTTTAATTTAATTTTTTTCTCGCCCCAATTGCGTGGCTCACCTTTATACAAAATTTCAATTTGAAAACTATTAGCTAGAATATCTTGGGAACTAGTAAAGATATTAAAACACGGTTTGGGGAGAATATAGGATAGCAAGAGGGACATTGAATCGCAATATAACTGTCAATAAGGGATGAGTCATCCTCCACACGCCCCCTATCACCAACTTTAAAATTTCAAATGGCACTACCCCTTTTCTGATATCTCATATTAAAGGTCTCAATGAATACCTTTCACCTGCACAAGAAAAATTCAACTCTATCGATTTTTTTTCGGATGATACCGGTTTGATAAAAAAAGTTGTTATTTCTTAGTTTCTCCGATATTCATAGTTTGTTCTTATATTTAAGATCATCTCAAGCATGGGCTTAAGATGCTATGCAGCCATTTCATTGGTTAAATGGGATCTTAAGACGACCCACGATCACACTTAAGGCGATCTTAAATATAAGAACAGATTATGAATCCCGGATTTATTAAAGCTGTAAATGAGACATTTACATTATGAGACATTATTCAATTTTTGCTTGTTTTTATAAAGTATTTGTTATTATAAAGTATTAGTTATTGTAAAGTATTAGTTATTGTAAAGACGTTGTAGAAACAACGGGTGTAGTTCCGAAAAGTACTCACCCCCGCTTTCTTTGAAACTCAGTATTTTTACGTATTTTGATGCTCTGATTACGAATATCATAGTGAAAATTGGCGACTATTTGATTTTCATGGTGAAAACCATGAAAAACCCATAAAAATTATAATTTTTTACGCTTATCTCAGTAAATATGGAAAATCATGATAAATGTTTTAGACAAAAGTTTTAGATCTCACAGAGATAAACATTTTATGTCCTATTCATTTTTACCGTACGAGTGATAGTTTTTGACAAAAACGATGGACTCTAAATCTTATATCTGTCCTTCCATCTAGGCATGTACTTTGCAGTACATATACGATTCCACATGGGTTTGCAACTTTCCACGCAAAGTGAGGTTCCACGCAAACCTATTTGTCTAGTTTTTCGGTAGTGGAGCCCCCCGCAGGGTGCGGAACCCACTGTTTCTACGCATACACTTTTCCACGCGAAGCGAGGTTCCACATGGGTTTGCAACCTTCCACGCAAAGCGAGGTTCCACGCAAACCTATTTGTCTAGTTTTTTGGTAGTGGAGCCCCCCGCAGGGTGGCGGAACCCACTGTTTCTACGCATACACTTTTCCACGCGAAGCGAGGTTCCACATGGGTTTGCAACTTTCCACGCAAAGCGAGGTTATATACTGGGACTTCTACGCAGTACTGTCAGCCTTTGTAGTTTCACCTATACAGCAATTGGTTTGAGATATATGTTTAACTTTGATTTCCTCGAAAACTGTTATTCGTACGGTGAAAATGTATAGAACCTAAAATGTTTATCTCTGTGAGATCTAAAACTTTTGTCTAAAACATTTATCATGATTTTTTGTATTTACTAAGATAAACGTAAAAAATTATAATCTTTATGGGTTTTTCATGGTTTTTACCATGAAAATCAAGTAGTCGCCAATTTTCACTATGTTATTCGTAATCAGCGCGTCAAAATACGTATGAATACTGCATTTTAAAAAAATCGGGGGTGAGTACTTTTCGGAACTTTATCCAAATTAATGGACAAATGTAATTTTTTGTGTAATTTTTCCATAAAAGTTGTTTCTACTCCTTTACTCTAATAACAATACTTTAAAAGAACAAAAACAAATTAAATAAAATATGTCTTATTTACAGCTTTAAGAAATAACTTTTCCAATCAAACCGGTATCATTCGAAAACAAATCAATCGGTTTGAATTTTTTTCGTGCTGGTGAAAGGTACTCGTTGAGACCTTTAATTTGAGTATCAGAAAGGGGATAGTGCCATTTGAAATTTTAAAGTTGGGGGTAGAGGGCGTGTAGGGGTTGACTCATCACTTGACAGTTATACTGTAATCCGATGTCCCTCTTGCTATTCTATATATTCCCAAAACCCTAATATATTCACTAGTTCTCTTAAGATATTCCGGTTGATAGTTTTCAAATTAACATCCTCTATGTAATAATAATATTACTAATACTAATATATTGTCATAACATAATAATGGTAATTATTCAGAATCTCGGCTCCACCTGCAATTGGGCTGCAAATTTTTTTACCGACTTTTAATGTTTAGAAAAAAATATAAATAACCATTTTTAGTTGGGGGAGACCCAAAAAAAAAGTTATAGACCAAGAAAGGGTAATTATTTCGAATAAGGTCTTTTCTGAATTTTGACAAATATGATCGGATCTCTCGGTAAAACTTTTTGTTGCGATTCCAACAGTGATAATCAGTCGGGGGAGCCCGTTCCCTATCACCCCCACCCCCCAAAAAACGAAAAACCCCAAAAATTACCGAAAATTAGATAATTATGTACTATAAAGTTCACCCCACAACCCAAACCAAATTTTAATTTTAAATCAGAAATAGGTTTGGGTTAGGTTATATCTTCCGGAAGTGGAGCCCCCCGAAGGGGGGGGGGCGGAACCTACTGTGTCCACGCATATACTTTACAAAGCAAAGCAAGGTCTACCCCACAATTGTTGTGTGGATGGGACCTCGCTTTTCTTTGGTAATTTTTGGGGTTTTTCGTTTTTTTGGGGGGGTGGGGGTGATGGGGAACGTGCTCCCCCGACTGATTATCACTGTTGGAGTCACAACGAAGAGTTTTACCGAGAGATCCGATCATATTTGTCAAAATTCATAAAAGGCCTTATTCGAAATAATTACCCCGTTTTTTCCGCTTTTTGGTCTATAACTTTTTTTTTTAGCCTCCCCCGATTAAAAATTGTTATTTACATTATTCTCTAAGTATAAAAAGTTATCAAAAAAATTTGCAGCCCATTTGCAGGTGGAGCCGTGATTCTGAATAATTACTGTTAAAAAAATTTTTTTTTTTTGTTTTTACTATCTAAAAAAAACAAAACTTATTTTATTTATAATTATTAGAAATAGATTAAAATGTGATTTAACGTTAGATCTATCTTTTTCAGTTATTTTCACGTTTTTTTCGTTTTGCCTTCTTCTCATTAAACACACGAACACTTGTTTTGCTTTAAATACGAAAGATACCCGGTGCGTTCAAAAAGTTCCGAGACTGATTTTTTTAAAGACATATTAATGAAATTATCTCTCAATCAACACTGGAAATAGATAATACCAACCTTTCTGAGTCTTCCATAATTTTTTTGTTGCGTTATGTGCAATAGCTTTTGGGTAGTGCATATTGAAAGATCGTTTGTTCTTTTTGCATTGTCACGATTTCAAGAATGGGCCGTGATTAAATTTTGCTTTAAAAGTGGAAAAAACTGTTTTATCGAGATATTATGGATCAACTTTTGAAGCGAATTTGACGTGTTAGGCCTGAGTTTTATCAATCGGGTGAATGATTTCTTCTCCTTGACAACGCACCCGCGCATTCGTCAAATGTCGTCACCCAATTTTTGGCCCAAAAAAATTCTTTTGGGAAATCGAATTTAAATCGCTCTGTCACAGTGCGTTGAATCGCCTTCACATCTTTGTAGCGAGTCTCTTTCATCGTCAATTTTATCTTGGGGAACAAAAAAAAATTCGGCGAGTGCCAAATCTGGCGAGTACGGCGAATGGATGATGATGGTCACATTTTTTTGAGTCAAAAATTGGGAGACGACGATTGACGAATACGCGGATGCCTTTTCATGGAGAAGAAACTATTTTCCCGATTGGTAAAACTCGGGCCTAAAACATCAAATTCGCTTCAAAAGTCGATCCATAACATCTCGATAGAACAGTTTTTCCACTTTTGAAACAAAATTTAATCGCGACCCGTTGCTCTATTCTTGAAATCGTGACAATGCAAAAGAATAAACAATCTTTCAATGTGCATTACCCAAAAATTACTGCACCTAACATAACAAAAAAATTATGGGAGACTCAAAAAGGTTGGTACTACCTAGTTCCAGTATTGATTGAGAGATAGTGCCATTAGTACGTCTTCAAAAAAAATCAGTCTCGGAATTTTTTGAACACACCGGATATGTGTTTATTCTTTTGAGAATAAAGTCTTTCGGTTCATCAGATGTATTAGACATATCTACCTAATCATGAAAATATCACCGATAAATGGTATTCGATGTTGTAAAGTTTTACTTAATATTAACATGCGATAGTAGAGTATCTAAAAGATCTCGCATATCTGAATTCTTTCATTAAAAAACACACATGTTATTTATAAAAAAGCTACTTATGGGGTTGGTTTCGTTAACGTAATCGATTTTACGTGCATGTAAGTCAACCAATCTTTTTCTCTCTGCTCATGTTATGTAAGCAACATTACGATTAAAAAGAAGAAAAACAGACATTATATGTATATAACATAAATGTGTATAACATTACATGTTTTCAATAACTTTATTTAGTTAATTAATTAATTAAATTTATTTTTGTTAATTAAAACTCTGGATTGATATTTAAGGTATCATTGATATTTAACTTACCTACTTTTTACTATTATATACTATTAAATAATATATATATCTTTATATTCATTGCTGTGTGGAGTATATAAAGGTAAAGTAAGAGACTGATGCAGTCGCTAACTGGAACAAAATACGTCTTCTTTTTAATTTGCCTATGCACTTATATTGTCATATTTTACATATCTTCATAAATGATATTTACGGAGGCAAAGTAGTTTAAGGATGCTGCGAACAGTCCACCCACATTTAAACTAACAGCTTTGGTGCTCCTTTGTAATATAAATAATATCAGTTTCTGTATGTGTAACGGTGCTACATACCAGCGAACGTTGTATCTACGAACAAATGACCAGACAAGGAATCGATAATTTGAGAAGTGTGTCAGTAATCTTATAATTAGATGTATAGGTTTTTCGAATTTTAACTTTATATTTTTATTTTATAGGAAGTGTTGTAAAATTGTGAACATAATATATAAAATTGTTTCTTACACGGTATAAAATATATGATTATTGTGATCTATAATTTCTTGTCCGGCATAATTAGCTAAGAACATGTATAAAAGAATTACGATTACAATTACAAAATGTAATAAGAATTCTTCTTTATTATCTCCATACGATAGAGTTTGATACATCTGAAACAACGATCAATATTCTTTATATATATATGCATATTAAAATTAAACAGTTCAATTTAGAATTTAGATTCTCAAATATTTTCATAGCTTGTTTATTATTTCTTTATTAACAAATTTTTTGAATTAAAATATATGTTGCAACAAGCCATCAGATATGTTTAAAAACTTACTTCAAAAAGGTTGAGACTCAAGCAAATCACATTAAATCCTATTAAAATAAAGAATAATCCCTCAACGCTAGATATTAAAGATTTGCAGAACCTTTAAGCACAAGAAAATATTGTTACGTATATTATTAGCAAATATTGTATTATCGGATAAATATACCAACTCTATAGCTTTGCAATGAACGTCCACTGCACAAATTATTCCCTTATAAATTGCAATCTCATTCTGGAAGCTATTTTGTAAATTATTAACTGTCATTGCTTGCTCGATGCGGTAACTATAAATAATATTTATCTTATAATGTATAGATAAAGTTTCTCTATTTTTTGTTTGAAGAATGATAAAAAAGATTTTACTTATATCAGTAAAAATTTCTAAAAAAATATTATAAATTGTATTTTTTTTACCTGGCGATTGTAAACATTCCGCAAGCATGTTTGTGGTATGCTATGAGCATTGTTCCTGTTCCTATAATTGCAGTTCCCCCTATACACATGGCTGCGTTCATGTGCAAGACAATTAAATAAAAATACTTTTCCTGATCGACAAAGTACTGGGTCAGTAATAGTGTAGAACGTGATCGAGATTCATTCATGGGCAGAACAATATCAAGAATACGCGGCCATATTGGCACAAAAAAGGAAATAAATATGCTGAACATGAAAATCCCTAAATATATTTAAACAGATATATAATCCGCGCTGTTTTTAAAATTTTCTACTCGTGATTAGCTCATGATTAGCTCAAAATATTATATATCGAATATTTTTTTCATATATCTATGATATATTTTATATTTACTGGTTCTTGGATTACTGTTTTTAAACATTTTTGCAGAAAACAGCACAAAGATTTTTTTACTACAGATTTGTAGGTTGTCGCATTTAAAATATTATTTAAAAAATCTAAGAATTTTTGTTATTAATAATAATATAAATAAATATTATTTTTAAGGAAATAAATTATGCAATTAATAAAAATTGTATTACGTGTTTTACGTTATTTCTATTTTGATATATAATACTCAGGAGTATATTTGCAAAAAATAGCGAAACTTCTCTCTTTTTTTCCTTCCATTTGATTTTTGTTATCGTTTAATTTATACCTTTGTGTGATATTGTTTTTTTACCTATTATTCTAGTTGTATAACGTTTTGCGTTGTTCCCATATTTTTTCATGATATTAACTTCATTCTCATCTTTTAACTCATTACAAATATTTTGAAGTTGCTCCAATAAATTTCTCATCTATCATGTTAATAGTATTTTATTTACACATCTTTTAAAATTTAGATTAGTTGTATAAAAAAGAGAGATTAATTGTATTTTAAACAAATCTAATAATGGTGTAACTTACAGCTTGAGAGTTTATC
The DNA here is from genome assembly GCA_009859135.1 of Formica selysi. NCBI lineage: Eukaryota > Metazoa > Arthropoda > Insecta > Hymenoptera > Formicidae > Formica > Formica selysi. Next base: position 1,926,716 of record CM020820.1, read on the forward strand.
CAAAACGAGTTGTATTGAATTATAAATATCATAAAAAATAATACAAAAGAGAGAATTTTGATAACAAAATCAAGTGTACATTCTGAAGTCAAAAATATTGTAAACTGCAATCAATAAATTGATTAAAATTATTTCTTTAGTTTAATTACTCGTTTGTAACAATCAGTTACTTTTCGATTCATGATTATATAACGAAATAATTATAATCATATAAAATGTTTATAATACATTTTTATAGCAGTTCGTATTGTTAATAATTAAATACGAGGTCTGATCAAAAAATGCGCGGTCTGGCAAAAAATCATGCACGTGCAATAGGGTCCAAGGTTGCATGCTGCGCTAGTCCCGTTACCGGGCTCCAGTTGATTAACGCAAAAAAAAAATGAATCGGATACTTTTTGATCAGACCTCATATATTATTATTATTATATTTAGATTATATATTATAAATAATTAAATTTAAACATAATGGCCTATTAGATACATAATAATGCAATTGAAAGAGTATTGGCATACCTGAAATACAATAGAACTTGTTAAAATACTAATAAGCAAGATTCGCTGAAATTGAACAAGTAATGATTGCTGATAAGGCCATAAGCCAATTGTCAGTAGAAGAATACGATTGAGTTTAAAATGCTGTTTCACAATGCATATCATTTTTCGATGAGAATCGAGACACGTCTGACTATGAACAAATTAGCAAGATTTCAACTATCCTCATGTTCTCAAGTTCTCTCTTGAATATTTCATAATTTGTTCCTTTTGTATCGTAAATTGTAACGTAAATATCTTAATATATAAATGTATAACAACACAGTACAAAATATTAACGTGAGATCGCGGACGGCGAAAATATTCGCAATTTCGTATCTTTGCTTAGGAAGGGGTAGGAAATTATTTAACTATCGATTTGACAGTGAAGAAAAATTTGACGGATGTTTATTTCTCACACAAAGGTACTCAGATAATATGAATTATTGGTTCACGTTCGCGCAAGCGCAGTCGCCTTCTTCCCCCCACATTGCATTTTTACGTGCCTCATTCTAGCTTGTGCACTCGTCGGGTACGTTTGTTCTTTGAAGGCAGTGTTGACTGATCGCCTTTACGCGCTAACACGGCAGCTATGAAAATATTACTGGTAAAGTATACATTACTATATGTAGTTTCTAACTTGACGCTAATTTCTGACACATAATATCGCTTCAGATTTGGTGGAAAATTTATGTTTGAAAATTTATGTTTTCTTATTAAAAAACACGCTGAAAATTTGTGTTTCCTTGTTAAAAAATTCGCTGAAAATTTGTGTTTCCTTGTTAAAAAATACACCAATTAAAATTTTGTGTTAAATATTTAACACATTCATATATTAATCTAACATATTGCTGTTGTGTTAATTGAACTCAAATGTTAAATTATTAAAACAACTGAAAAAAGTGTTAAGATAAAGCAATGTGCACATATTTTTAATTTTACCCAATAGATATATTCCGTATTATAAGTGTCAAGTTTATCTGTTTAAATCTACAGAAAAAAATATTGATTTTATTTTACAATAAGAGCGAGAGTGACTACAGTCCGTTAATAACATCTTTGTGAGTATGTTTCCATCGAGGGTTCGAATCGGGTCAGAGTTGAGTCAGAGTCGGGTTGGGGTGAGCGTTCTTACGGTGGAAACACCAAACTTAAAGTTGAACTCTACTCAATGGGATGTTTCCACCGTAAGAACGCTCACCCCAACCCAACTCTGACTCGACTCTGACCCGATTCGAACCCTCGATGGAAACATACTCTGTGTAGACCGTTTGGGATATACAATATATGTTAAATTTAAGCCAAATTTTTCGACAATTAAAAAGTATGGTCGTCATTAAAAATATATTACGCTTATCTGTTATATCTTCTGTGGTATCATTCATTTTTAAAATAATATCTTATGACTTTAATTAATGTGCGTGGAAATCTTTTTGTTAATAATTCTTTAATAAACAACGAGCGAAGCTTAAAACGTTTTGAAGGATATTCAGTGATCTTAACAACATATATGTCAAGAACAAGGTCATTAAGTCCGTTTTTGTAAAGTTTTAGCATTATATGTTCTTAATACTGGGGTACTTTAAAGTGATATATTCCGGAAACTGCATGCGACCCCACATAGTTGTTAAGTTAAAGTTACTCAGAAATTTATAGTTTATAACATATATCAAAATGAAAAAATCGATGAGGTGTCACCTTTTATAGATATTTACTCAATAATCATATAATTATATTATAATAACCAAAATATTAATCATATTATATTAACCAAATATGTTATATTATTATTTTATTCATTTAGAAATACATATAAAACACACTTGAAAAAAATTCAGATTCAGCAACATAGCCTCTGCTGTTAAAGCAACAAAGTCGAAGACCGATATCTCAAAACTTGATATTAAATTTTCGGCGAACCTTGAACAGAACAAAGAATATTATTAGTACACGTCGGCGACACTCAAAATCTTTACAATATCGTGATTTTTCAGTTACAACCATTTTCTAACGGAAAATATGCAAGTCGTTAATTACACGTGTGTTCAAGCGGAATTAGTTTCAGTCTTTACTCAAGGCCTTCTCAATCAAAGATTGACAACTAAATTCTATATTTTTAATTAGTTGCTAATCTTTGGGGAAGAACTTGAATAAAGATCGAATAAATCTCACAATTAGTTTTATTTTTATATTACTTTTTTATTGATATCGTTCACTCTTTTGGCTATTTTGTAAAAAGTTGATTGAGACATTTCTTGCTCAATACGTTAGTTATACTCATAAATAATATTTTTGCTATAATTGTTTACATCATCATTCTATACTCCGTCCAAAGAGAGAATGACCTCAGTCCGGACGAAAACTCGTCCGTTTCGCGCAGATCTCCACCCACAGAAGCCATATCTACGTATACGGTATTGAATATCTCGCCATGTTCTCCCCACTTTGCCCGCTTATGCGCGGACCGAGGTCATTCTCTGTTTGGACGGAGTATAAATTTGTTTGAAACGACGAATGAGATATTTTTCACAATACAAAATATACGATTGTTTTTTATTATTTACATTTCTGCATTTTCTTACCTGGCGGTTCTAAAGATTCCGCAAAGACGTTTGAGATATACAATGAGCATCGTTTCTGCTGTAAATGCAGTTTCTCTTATATAAATAATGGCTGCATGCATATTTTCAGCATGGTTATTGAGAAATATTATTTTGACCATCGAAATACTCATAATCAAAAATTCTATTCAGAAAAATGATCGGGATTTCATGGGCAGCATAATGATGAGAAAACGTGGCGAAATTGATAGGAAATGAACAACAAATGCACTGCACATTACTAGGCATGTTAAAAAAAAGTGGTCATACAATTTGTTATTTTATAATTTTCTGAAATATCGATTTGCTACATAAGTTTAGGCATAATAATTTATTATATTTATGTTTATCATATTTATATTATATTTATTTATTTATTAGGCATAATTAAGAATATATGAACAATATGGCAGAAAAATAAGAAGAAACGAATTACATATGCATAATACGTAAGAATTATTTTAGAAAAGTAGTCATATAAATTGGTATTTTGTCAATTATTCTGAATGTTGTGTTATACATTTAAAATTTCTTAATTATTTAACCACTTCTTTGTCGAATTTTCACCGAAAAAGTACAATTGTACATTTAATTTTTTTTTTAGAAAAATACAAAAATTTGTATACCACTCAATTTTTTCTTTGCCCCAATTGTGTGACTCACCCTATAGAATTTCAATTTGAAAACTATTCGCTAAAATATCTCGGAAACTAGTAAAGATATCAAAACACGGTTTGGGGAGAACATAAAATAGAAAGGGGGACATTGAATCGCAGTATAACTGTCAAGGGATGAGTCACACCCCACGTGCCCCCTACTCCCAACTTTAAAATTTTGAATGACACTATCCCCTTTCTGATATCTCAAATTAAAGGTCTCAACGAATACCTTTTACCTGCACAAGAAAACTGGATCGATTTTTTTCGAATGATACCGATTTGATAAAAAATGTTGTTATTTTTTAGTTTCTCCGGTATTCATAATTCGTTCTTATATTTAAGATCATCTTAAGTACGATCTTAAGATGCTATGCGGCCATTTCATTGGTTGAATGGGATCTTAAGACGACCCAAGACCACACTTAAGTCGATCTTAAATATAAGAACAGATTATGAATCCCGGATTTATTAAAGCTGTAAATGAGACATTTACATTATGAGACATTATTTAATTTTTGTTTGTTTCTATAAAGTATTGTAGTTATTGTAAAGGAGTAGAAACAACTTTTGTAGAAAAATTACAGCCTACAATGATTGAACAACTTCGGCAATTGTTTGTCAGAGAGTGCAGATCCATTCCCAGACAATTGTTTCAAAATGTTAGGAACTGTTAGGAAATGTTATGAACTTGAAAACAGACTTTTTTATTGTTTACAAAATAATGGACATCTCCCAATTTTTGGTCCAAAATATTCTTTTGGGAAATCGAATTTAAATGATCCGTCATAGTGCATTGAATCGCCTTCACATCTTTGTAGCGAGTCTCTTTCATTGTCAATTTTATCTTGGGGAACAAGAAAAAATCGGCAGGTGCCAAATCTGGTGAGTATGGCGAGTGGGTGATAATGGTCACATTTTTTGGGGTCAAAAATTGGGAGATGAAGATTGACGAATGCGCAGGTGCGTTGTCATGGAGAAGGAATCATTTACCCGATTGGTAAAACTCGGGCCAAACACGTCAAATTCGCTTCAAAAGTCGATCCATAACATCTCGATAAAACAGTTTTTCCACTTTTGAAACAAAATTTAATCGCGGCCCATTGCTCTATTCTTGAAATTGTGACAATGCAAAAAAAACAAACAAGATTTCAATGTGCACTACCCAAAAATTATTGCACATAACACAACGAAAAAATTATGGGAGACTCGAAAAGGTTGGTACTACCTAGTTCCAGTATTGATTGAGAGATAGTGCTATTAGTACGTCTTTAAAAAAATTTAATCTTGGTATTTGTTGAACGCAGCGGATATGTGTTTATTCTTTTGAGAATAAAATCTGTCGGTTCATCAGATGCATTGGACATATCGACCTAATCATGAAGATATTCGATAAATGGTATTCGATGTTGTAAATTTTTACTTAATACTAACATGCGGCAGTAGAGTAAAAGATCTCGCATATCTGAACTGCATTAAAAGACACATGTTATTCATAAAAAAAACTATGGGGTTGATTTCGTTAACGTAATTGATTTTACATGCATGTAAGTCAACCAATCTTTTTCTCTCTGTTCATGTTGTGTAAGCAACATTATGATTAAAAAGAAGAAAATGAGACATTATATACAGTTGCGTTCATAAGTATTTTGACAAACAGTTTTTGAAGCGCGCACGGCTAAAGGTCAATGTGATCAACAAAGTTGGCAGTCACACACGACATCTGATAAGAAACACATGCACAAATTACAAATCAATACAAATTATCAAGCAATTAACACTTTTTATTTTTTGTTTTCATTATTCGTTTGGCTCGTAAGTATTTTGACAAATATTTTTGAGGGTATTAAACCTAAAAAAGTAAAAATTTTATTTATATATATTGATGTTTCGATGTTTAAATGTTAGAAAAACCATGCCAAAGAGAAAAGAATATTCTATAGAAATAACAGAGGCTGTCATTTATGTTCTGAAGGAAGGATGCACACAAATAAGCGTTTCCCGTGACTTTGGCATATCGCGACAACTTGTAAGTGTTCGGAATCGTCGTTATAAAGTCAGAGGTGATGTACATAATAAGAGTAGGTCGGGACGTCCACGAAAAACACCTATTCGGAAAGACAAATTAATTTAAAGGCAGTCTATAGCAGATTCTCAAAAATCTGCCACAGCTATTGCTAAAGATTTATATGAAAACTATGGAGTAAATGTGCATGTTTCTACCATAGGACAACATCTTAAAGAACAAGGTTTAATAGCTCGACGGCTCAATAAGAAACCTTTAATTTCTAAAAAGAACAGAAAAGCCCGAATAACATTTGCTAAAGCTTATCAAAATTGAACATCAGTTGAGTGGTCTAAGATGCTGTGGAGTGACGAAAGTAAATTTAATTTAATGTTTTCTTCCGACGGAATAAAGTATGTTCGTCGCCCCAAAAATGAAAGATATAATGTCCGATATCAAGTACCTACTGTGAAGCATGGTGAAGGGAATGTCATGGTCTGGAGGTGTTTTTCTCGTAAAGGAGTAGGTCCATTATTTTGGATAGAGGAATATGGACCGCTTATCAAGAAATTTTAGGTAAACAAATGCTCCCATATGCAAAAAGAAATATGCCACGAGGTTGGATATTTCAGCAAGATAATGATCCAAAGTACAGCTCTCGATATGTTAAAGAATACTTCAACAAACAAAAAATAAAAGTTTTGGAATGGCCAAGTCGAAGTCCCGACTTAAACCCCATTGAGCATATGTGGAAAGAGCTCGATAGACGGATAAGAATCCGAAATTTCACAAATAAGAATGAATTCTTTACCGTTTTAAAGACTGAATGGTCAAAAATTCCTTTTGATCGCATTTCTAAACTGATTGACTCCATGCCAAGGCGATGCAAAGCTGTTATTAGTGCCAATGGATATGCGACAAAGTATTAGACATATTTGAATCACAATATGGAAGAATGTATGTATCCACTTTAAAAAATATTGTTTTTCTTGAACTATTACATGCTGTCAAAATAATTTTGTTCACTCATCAAAAACATTAATGCCTTTTTATTATAAAAACATGCGGATTTTTCAATTTTTGCTTTCTCATAGAGGAAGCTTTGTGAGCGAAATAAAAAAATAAAGAAGCAATCACCGATTCTCACTAAATTCAATACCAACCATCCTTTAACGATACTCTATTTATGTAAAAAAATTTAACCTGATATTTCAAAATTTGTGGAAGTTACAACTTGTACAGACATTTCTTAAAAAATTCAAAATTTTATAAAAAATGAACCCTTTCGCCGATTCTCACCAAATTCAATACCAATCATCCTTTAATAATAATCTATACATGTAAAAAAATTTAACCCGATATCTCAAAATTTGTGAAAGTTACAACGTATACAAGCATTTTCTTAAAATTTAAAATTTTATAAAAAATGAACCTTTTCACCGATTCTTACCAAATTCAATACCAACCATCCTTTAATAATATTCTATCCATGTAAAAAAATTTAACTAGATATCTCAAAAATTGCGGAAATTAGTGATTGCACAACAAATCGCGTACATACACACACACACACATACATACATACATACATACATACATACATACATACATACATACATACATACATACATACATACATACATACATACATACATTTTTTAAGAATATGATCTTTCGACGTTTTTGAACATTCTGAACACATTGGCATTAAAAACTCGAAAAAAAATTTTGTCACGAAAGCAAAGCTTCTTCTATAAGGAAACAAAATTTAATAATATTCATTTTTGTTATACAAAAGTTGTAACAATTGAACAACTTTTTTGTTCATGTGCATTACTTATTTACGATACTATTATAAATAAAGATATATGAAAATATCTCGTAGTCAAAATACTTATGAGCACAACTGTATATACAGGGTGTCCTAGACTAACCCGTACACCCTTCTTCTTTCAAAAACTAAGCATTTTAGAGAAAAACGTTTTGAACAAAAATTGTATGGTTTTGAGGGGAACATAAGATGGTGTCATTGGTTTGATCTTGGATAGCATCGTTAAGGTCAAGTCAAGGACACCTTTAATTTCTTAAATGGAATCCTCTATTTTTTATTACATATTCTTATAGCTTATCCCGCGAGCTTTCCAAAACAATATAATATAGTATTTTTTTATTAAGTACTTTTTGAGTTATTTTATATTTTAATCTGACATATTTTGATATAAAAAATAAAATATCTCGTAAAATATTTAGTTTTCGATAATCTTACCGTAATACTTTTATGTACAGAATAATGAGACAAATCAATTAGTGTAAAGAAAAAAACAAACAATTGTTTAAAAAAATACATTGTAAATAATTACATACTTTTTCTTAAAAACAATTATTTTTTTTACTAATTGATTTGTCTCATTATTCTGTACATAAAAGTATTACGGTAAGATTATCAAAAACTAAATATTTTACGAGATATTTTATTTTTTATATCAAAATATGTCAGATTAAAATATAAAATAACTCAAAAAGTACTTAATAAAATAATACTTTATTATAGTTTTTTGGAAAGCTCTCGGGATAAGCTATAAGAATATGCAATAAAAAATAGGAGATTCCATTTAAGAAATTAAAGATGTCCTTGACTTGACCTTAACGATGCCATCCAAGGTCAAACCAATGACACCATCTTATGTTCCCCTCAAAACCATACAATTTTTGTTCAAAACGTTTTTCTCTAAAATGCTTAGTTTTTGAAAGAAAAGGGGTGTACGGGTGGTCTAGGACACCCTGTATCACATAAATGTGTATAATATTATATGTTTTCAATAACTTTATTTAGTTAATTAGTTAATTTAGTTTAATTTTGTTAATTAAAACTCTGGGTTGATATTTAACATATACTTACTTACTTTTTACTATAATATACTATTAAACAATATATATACATATATATATGTCTCTATATTCATTGCTGTGTGGAATATATAAAGGTAAAGTAAGAGACTGATGCAGTCGCTAACTGGAACAAAATACGTCTTCTTTTTAATTTGCCTATGCACTTATATTGTCATATTTTACATATCTTCATAAATGATATTTACGGAGGCAAAGCAGTTTAAGGATGCTGCGAACAGTCCACCCACATTTAAACTAACAGCTTTGGTGCTCCTTTGTAATATAAATAATATCAGTTTCTGTATGTGTAACGGTGCTACATACCAGCGAACGTTGTATCTACGAACAAATGACCAGACAAGGAATCGATAATTTGAGAAGTGTGTCAGTAATCTTATAATTAGATGTATAGGTTTTTCGAATTTTAACTTTATATTTTTATTTTATAGGAAGTGTTGTAAAATTGTGAACATAATATATAAAATTTTGTTTCTTACGCGGTATAAAATATATGATTATTGTGATCTATTATTTCTTGTCCGGCATAGTTAGCTAAGAACATGTATAAAAGAATTACTATTACAATTATAAAGTGAAATAAAAATTCTTCTCTATCATCTCCATACGATAAAGTCTGATACATCTAAAACAACAAATGGACTGCGATCAATGTTCTTTATATATATGCATATTAAAATTAAACAGTTTTTATAGGCAAATTATATTGCAAAATAAAATTAGAAACATTAGATATGAAACTTTTATGTTTTACATCTTTTTTCCGTATAATTTATAATTTTGATGTTAGTTCAATTTAGAATTTAGATTTTCAAATATTTTCATAGCTCGTTTATTATTTTTTTATTAACAAATTTTTTGAATTATGATATTATATGTCACAATATAAGCTAGATAAGTTTAAAAACGTACTTCAAAAAGGTTGAGACTCAAACAAATCACACCAAATCCTATTAAAAAAAAGAATGATCCCTCAAAGCTAGATATTAAAGATTTGGAGAATCTTTAAGAACAAGAAAATATCGTTATGTTTATTATTAGCAAATATTGTATAATTGGATAAATATACCAACTCTATAGCTTTGCAATGAACGTCCACTGCACAAATTATTTCCTTATAAATTAAAATCTCATTCTGTAAGCTATTTTGTAAATTATTAACTGTCATTGCTTGCTCGATACGGTAACTATAAATAATATTTATCTTATATATAACTATAGTTTCTCTATTTTTTGTTTGGAAAATGGTAAAAAAGATTTTACTTACGTTATGAAAAATTTTTATGAGGGTATTATAATTTTTTTTTTACCTGGCGATTGTAAACATTCCGCAAGCATGTTTGAGGTATGCTATGAGCATTGTTCCTGTTCCTATAATTGCAGTTCCCCCTATACACATGGCTGCGTTCATGTGCAAGACAATTAAATAAAAATACTTTTCCTGATCGACAAAGTACTGGGTCAGATGTAATAGTGTAGAACGTGATCGAGATTCATTCATGGGCAGAACAATATCAAGAATACGCGGCCATATTGGCACAAAAAAGGAAATAAATATGCTGAACATTGAAACCCCTAAATATATTTAAAAAGACATATAAATCGCGCTGTTTTTGAAATTTTCTACTCGCGATTAGTTCATAACTAATTCGAAATATTGTATCGAATATCTTTTTTATATTTTATATATATTTATTGGTTTTTGTATCACTTGTTTTAAACATTTTTGCAGACAACAGCACAAAAAGTTTTTTACTAAAGATTTTTAGATTGTTGCAGTATTTAAAATACTATTTAAAAAATCCAAGAATTTTTATTTTTCGTAATAATATAAATAAATATTAATTTTAATTAAATAAATTATACAATTTAAAAAAATTTATTACGTTTTTTACGTTATTTATACTTTGATATATAATACTCGGGAATATATTCGCACAAAATATGAAATCTTTCTTTCTTTTTTCTTCCTAATCATTTGATTTTTGTTACCGTTTAATTAATTCTTTTTTACAATATTGTGTTTTACCTATTATTCTAGTTGTATAACATTTTGCGTTGTTCCCATATTTTTTCATAATAACAACTTCATTCTCATCTTTTAACTCATTACAAATATTTTGAAGTTGCTCCAATAAACTTTTCACCTATCATGTTAAAAATGCTTTATTTACACATCTTATGTTTTAAAATTTGGAAAAGTTATATACAAGAAAAGATTAATTTAATTGTATTTTAAACAAATCTAATAATGGTGTAACTCACGGCTTGAGAATTAACCCAAAACGAGTTGTATTTAATCATAAATATCATAAAAAATAATACGGAAGAGAGAATTTTGATAACAAAGTCAAGTGTACATTCTGAAGTCAAAAATACTGTAAACTGCAATCAATATATTGATTAAAATTATTTGGTTTATTTGATTACTAGTTTGAAATAGTCAGTTACTTTTCGGTTCATGATTACATAACGAAATGATTATAATCATATAAAATGTTCATAATACAGCATTTTTATAGCATTTCGTATTGTTAAAAATTAAATATATTATTATTATATATAGACTATATATTATTTAATAATTAAATTTAAACATATAATGGCCTATTAGATACATAATAATGCAATTGAAAGAGTATTGGCATACCTGAAATACAGCACAACTTATCAGAATACCAATAAGCAAGATTCGTTGAAATCGAACGAATAATGATTGGTGATAAGGCCATAAGCCAATTGCAAGTAAAAGAACACGATTGAGTTTAAAATGCTGTTTCACAATGCATATCATCTTTCGATGAGAATCGAGACGCGTCTGACCATGAAAAAATTAGCAAGATTTCAACTATCCCTCATTCTCAAGTTCTTTCTTGAATATGTCATAATTTGTTCCTTTTGTATCGTAAATTGTAACGTAAATATCTTTAATATATAAATGTATGACAATACAGTACAAAATACTAGCATGAGATCGCAAACGGTGAAAATATTCGCAATTTTGTATCTTTGCTTAGGAAGGGGTAGAAAATTATTTAACTATCGATTTGACAGTGAAGAAAAATTTGACGGATGTTTATTTCTCACATAAAGATATTCAGGCAATATGAATTCTTAGTTCAAGTTCGCGCAAGCGCAGTCGCTTTTTTCCCTCGCGTCGCATTTTTACGTCCCTCATTCTAGCTCGTGCACTCGTCGGGTACGTTTGTTCTTTGAAGGCAGTATGGATTGATCGCCTTTACGCGCTATCACGGCAGCCATGAAAATATTACCGTTAAAGTAAGCATTACTATATGTAGTTTCTAACTTGACGCTAATTTCTTGCACATAATAACGGTTCAGATTTGGTACATTGTTGGAAAATTTGTGTTGTGTTATTAAAAAATACGCCGGTTAAAATTTGTGTGTTAAATATTTAACACATTTATGTGTTAATTTAACATATTGTTATTGTATTAATTGAACACAGATGTTAAATTATTAAAACAACTGAAAAAATGGTTAAAATAACACAATGTAAAATAGCACATATTTTTAATTTTACCCAATAGATATATTCCGTATTATCAGTGACAAGTTTATCTATTTAAATCTACAGAAAAAATATTGATTTTATTCTATAATAGGAATGAGAGTGATTACAGTCCTTTAATAACTTCTTTTCAAGTTAATCTTATCATAAAAAATATTTTGATTTTACACAAAATTTATTTTAAATTACTATGAAGTTTGCATTCATTTTGTGTTGAAATACTAACATAGTAATTAATGTCACCATTTAACATATCCATTTTATGTTTAATTAACACAAAAATTTATGTAGACCGTTTGGACATGCGATATATGTTAAATTTAAATCAAATTTTTCAACAGTTGAAAAGTACGGTGCCATTAAAAATATATTACGCTTACTTGTTATATCATCCATTTTTGAAGTAATATCTTATGACTTTAATTAATGTGTGTGTGTGATGTTTTTCTTCCAACAACATATCCTCGCTATTCTCTAACATTGCGGGGATTTATATGTTTCTGAAATCATTATTTTATTCATCAATTGTCGACATTTCGCTGCTTTTGTTTTTTATATATTCGAGGCATGCAAAAAAAAATATTTATTTTCGGAATATAAATATTATTAAACTAGTTATTTAAAAGAGTATTAATTTTTTTCTTTTTGCTTACATAGGTAACATAATTTAAAAAGAAAATCAGGATTGTTAAGATTTAAAAAGACAGTATATATTTTAAATTATTTGTTCTGATTATTAACTGGAGATGAGACTCAATTAATTGCAGGTAAAAAACTGGACGTTTATGTTCTTACACTTACTACTATTTTTTATTTTTAATATACTAGATATACTCGTTTATTGCAATATATTAGACTTTTTATTTCAATATATTAGACGATATATTCTTCACGTTGCTGGGTATAGTACATGACAGTGAAATAAGATATTAATGCATTCGTTAACTACAATAAATAGTCGTTCTCTTTTATTTTGATTGTGCAATACATGCCATATTGTCTATTCTATATCATAATATATGGTATAATTTTTATTACACGCAAGGCAAATGTTTTCAAGGATGTTACAAACAATTCACCGACATTCAGACTGAAAGATTTGCTATCTTTTTGCAACAAAAATAATATTAACTTTTATATATGTAACGGTGCTACGTACCAACGAACGTTATATCTACGAACAAACGATTAGATAATAAATAAGAAAATGCATTCATAATTTACAAATATATAAAGGCATTACAGTTACAATGAAAAGGTATAGTAAATCTTTTTTTTTTTGTTGTTTTGAAGCGATAAAATCCAAAAGATCTAAAATAGCATGGCTGATATATTAATGTTTTATGAATGTGTATAAATTGTGTATAAATGTTAAATGTATAATCATGATTTTTTTTATTTAATTTGGAATTTAGTACTTATAATTAGATTTTCAATTTTTATAGTTCTATTATGTAATATTTTCTTTTTATTTTCGGACATACACATATAAAAAATTCAGAATATTAACAAATATGTGTATATTATTCACATATTCCCCGATGATTGGTAAATATCTGTAAAAAATGACATATCATCTATTTTTTCATTTTGATATATATTATAAAAGGTGAATTTCTGAGTAACTTTTACTGAATATCTATAAGAGTCGCATATGTAAGTTCCGAAATATATCACTTTAAAGTATTGAAGACTTACATGATGGTAAAACTTTACAAAAATGAACCCAATGACCTTGACCTTAATATATGTTGTCAAGATCACTGTCAGTCTTCCAAAATATTTTAAGCGTCGCTCAATGTTTATTGACAAATTATTAACAAAAGAATTTTCACGAATTATATGTAATTTTCAGACACCATGTATATTTTATAAAATATATTCTTAGCAGATTTATTTATTTATGTGTAGAAAAATCGAACGCGTGAGCGATGGAGGGACGGAGCCTCTCCCCTTGCACCCCTCCCCCCCCAAATATTAACCTAATCCAATCCATGTCCGAGGCGTGAATCTTTATTTTAAGTATTACTATTATTACTTAAAATAAAGATTTACCTTTCAGACATGGGTTGGGTTAGGTTAGTTTCTTTCTGAAGAAGGGGTGCGAAGGGAGAGACGTAGTTCCTCCCCCGCCCACGCGTTCGATTTTTCTACATAAATAATTCAATTTGCTAAGAATACATTTTTTAAATATACATGGTCTAAAAAGTACATATTTTGTGGAAATTCTTTTGTTATTAACTTTTTAATAATCAACGAGCGACGCTTAAAACCTTTTGGAGGATACTGAGGATAGTGATCTTGACAACATATGTCATAATCAAAGTCATCGGGTTCATTTTTGTAAAATTTTAGCATTATACAATGTTAATACTGGGGTACTTTAAAGTGATATATTCCGGAAACTGCATGCGACCCCACATAGTTGTTAAGTTAAAGTTACTCAGAAATTTATTGTTTATAACATATATCAAAATGAAAAAATCGATGAGGTGTCACCTTTTATAGATATTAACTCAATAATCATATAATTATATTATAATAACCAAAATATTAATCATATTATATTAATCAAATATGTTATATTATTATTTTATTCATTTAGAAATACATATAAAACACACTTGAAAAAAATTCAGACTCAGCAACATAGCCTCTACTGTTAAAGCAACAAAGTCGAAGACCGATATCTCAAAACTTGATATTAAATTTTCGGCGAACCTTGAACAGAACAAAAAATATTATTAGTACACGTCGGCGACTCTTAAAATCTTTACAATATCGTACTTTTTCAGTTACAACCATTTTCTAACGGAAAATATGCAAGTCGTTAATTACACGTGTGTTCAAGCGGAATTAGTTTCAGTCTTTGCTCAAGGTCTTCTCAATCAAAGATTGATAACTAAATTCTATATTCTTAATTAGTTGCTAATCTTTGAGGAAGAACTTGAATAAAGACCCGAATAAATCTTACAATTAGTTTTATTTTTATATTACTTTTTTATTGATGTCGTTATTATATATTATATACCAACTTCATAGCTTTTCGATGGATATCTACAGTATAAATTAGCTTTTTATAAATCATAGTTTCACTCTTTTGGCTATTTTGTAAAAAGTTGATTGAGATATTTCTTGCTCAATACATTAGTTATACTCATAAATAATATTTTTGCTATAATTGTTTACATCATCATTCACTCCGTCCAAAGAGAGAATGACCTCGGTCCGGACGAAAACTCGTCCGTTTCGCGCAGGTCTCCACCCACAGAAGCCGTATCTATGTATACGATCATAGACATAGTATATCTAGACCGAGTGTTGAGGAGTGGGAGCCGAGGTGCACGTAGAAAAGGACATACTCTGTTTCGTGCCCCTTGCGTTCTCTCTCGCTCGCACGTAGCATGACGAAAGAGAGCGCTATGCTCTGTGCGAGCGAGAGAGAACGCAGAGGGCACGAAACAGAGTATGTCCTTTTCTACGTGTATCTTTACCCCCACTCCTTAAATAAAGGCAAACGCTCGGTCTAGATATACCATAGACATAGTATATCTAGACCGAGCGTTTGCCTTTATTTAAGGAGTGGGGGCCGATGAACGTAGAAAAGGACATACTCTGTTTCGTGCCCCTTGCGTTCTCTCTCGCTCGTACGTAGCATAGCGTACTCTTTCGCTATGCTACATGCGAGTGAAAGAGAACGCAAGGGCACGGAACAGAGTATATGTCCTTTTCTACGTGGGCATCGGCCCCCACTCCTCAACACTCGGTCTAGATATACTATGTCTATGAGATATACTATGTCTATGTATACGATATTGAATATCTCGCCATGTTCTCCCCACTTTGCCCGCTTATGCGCGGACCGAGGTCATTCTCTCTTTGGACGGAATATAAATTTATTTGAAACGACGAACGAGATATTGTTCACAATACAAAATATACGATTGTTTTTTATTATTTACATTTCTGCATTTTCTTACCTGGCTGTTCTAAAGATTCTGCAAGGACGTTTGAGATATACAATGAGCATCGTTTATGTTGCTGTAAATGCAGTTATCTCTTATATAAATAATAGCTGCATGCACATTTTCAGCATGATTATTGAGAAATATTTTTTTGACCATCGAAATACTCATAATCAAAAATTCTATTCTGAAAAATGATCGGGATTTCATGGGCAGCATAATGATGAGAAGACGTGGCGAAATTGATAGGAAAAGAACAACAAATGCACTGCACATTACTAAGCATGTTAAAAAAAAGTGGTCATACAATTTGTTATTTTATAATTTTCTGAAATATTGATTTGCTACATAAGTTTAGGCATAATAATTTATTATATTTATGTTTATTATATTTATATTATATTTATTTATTTATTAGACATAATTGACAATATATGAACAATATGGTAGAAAAATAAGAAGAAACGAATTACAAATGCATAATACGTAAGAATTATTTAAAAAAAGTAGTCGTATGAATTGGTATTTTGTCAATTATTCTGAATGTTGTGTTATACATTTAAAATTTCTTAATTATTTAACCACTTCCCTGTCGAATATTCTTCCAACAAAACTAATTGCACAGCTTTATGTTTTTTTTAAGTTATTCTATTTTTAGTAATAATTAAAATAAAATGTAGCTAATACACTTATATTTGCTCTTTTACATTCTTTATATACTTTTTATATTATATTTTATATTTCAGAAAGAATGTGATACCTAGTTGTATACAGAGTGGGCCACGCGATTGGAGATAGAAAAAAATGGTACAGGCAAAAGTTGAATGGTATAACAATTTTTCTATTGACTATTTTTCTATTATTTATATATCTCTATTGACTCATTTTTTTGTAAGTGCAACGACACACCGAAAAAGTACAATTGTACATTTTTCTTAGAAAAATAGAAAAATTGTTATAACATTTAATTTTTTGCTCGCCCCAATTGCGTGGCTCACCCTTATACAGAATTTCAATTTGAAAATTATTAACTTAAATATCTCGGTAACTAGTAAAGATATCAAAACATGGTTTGGAAAGAATATAGGATAGCAAGGGGGACATCGAATCGCAATATAACCGTCAAGAGTTAAGTCATTTCCTACACGGTCCCTACCTCAACTTTAAAATTTCAAATGGCACTCTCCTCTTTGTGAAACCGCAAATTAAAGATCTCAACAAATATTTTTCACCTGCACAAGAAAAATTCAAATCGATCGATTTGTTTTCGAATGGTACCGATTTGATTGAAAAAGTTGTAATTACTAAAAGTTATAAATGCGACACGTTTCATTTAATTTCTATTTGTTTTTGTAAATTATTATAGTTATAGTAAAGGAATAGAAACAACTTTTGTGGAAAAATTAGCTTGCAATGATTGAACTTCGGCAATGGTTCGTCAGAGAGTGCAGATATATTCCCAGGCAATTGTTTCAAAATGTCAGGACGGAACTTGAAAACAGACTTTTTTATTGTTTACAAAATAATAGACACCATATATTGAACATTTCATTAAATAAAAAAATATAATAAATGAGTTTTTATTTTTGTTAGTTATAAAAATTAATGGACAAATATAATTTTTTGTATAATTTTTCCATCAAAAATTGTTTCTACTACTTTACTATAACTACAATACTTTATAAGAATAATCAGAAATTAAATGAAACATGTCTCATTTATAGCTTTAAAAAATAATAACTTTTCCACCATCAAATCGGTATCATTCGAAAACAATTCGATCGATTTGAATTTTTCTTGTGCAGATAAAAGGTACTTGTTGAAATCTTTAATTTGAGGTATCAGAAGGAGGATAGTGCCATTTAAGATTTTAAAGTTGGGGTTAGAGGGGGTAACTCATCCCTTGACGGTTATACTGTGATTCGATGTCTCCCTTGCTATTCTATCTTCTCTCCAAACCATATTTTGATATTTTGATTATATCCAAGAAGACTATATCCAAGACTTTCTTATGGTAAAAATTGTTTGGAAATAGCTAAAAAATCTATTTTATCTGTTTGTACTATTTTTTTTTAAACTTATCTTATTTATAATTATTAGAAATAGATTAAAGTGTGATTTAATAATGTTAGGTCTATTCTTTTCAGTTATTTTCTCTTTTTTTCGTTTCTCTTTTCTTCTTACCATTAAATACGAATATTTGTTTCGCTTTAAATATAAAAGATATATGTTTATTTTTTTAAGAATAAAGTCTCTCGATTCATCAGATGTATTAGACATATTTACCTAATCATGAAAATATCGCTGATAGAAAGTATTCCATGTTGTAAATTTTTACTTAATACTAACATACAGCAGTAGAGTATTTAAAAGATGTCGTATATCTGAACTGCATTAAAACACACATGTTATTTATAAAAAAACTACTTATAGGGTTGGTTTCGTTAACATAATCGATTTTACTTGCATGTAAATCAATCAATCTTTTTCTCTCCGCTCATGTTGTGTAGGCAGCATTATGATTAAAAAGAAGAGAAAGAGACATTATATGTACATAACATAAATGTGTATAACATTATATGTTTTCAAAAACTTTATTTAGTTAATTAGTTTAGTTTAATTTTGTTAATTAAAACTTTGCGTATTTGATATTTAACATATCATTGATATTTAACTTACCTACTTTTTACTATTATATACTATTAAACAATATATATATATATATATATGTATTTTTATATTCATGGCTGTGTAGAGTGTATAAAGGTAAAGTAAGATACCGATGCAGTCGCTAACTAGAACAGAATTCGTCTTCTTTTTAATTTGCTTATGCACTTATATTGTCGTATTTTACATATCTTTATAAATGATGTTTACGGAGGCAAAGCAGTTTAAGGATGCTGCAAACAATCCGCCTACATTTAGACTAACAACTTTGGCGCTCCTTTGTAACATAAATAATATCAGTTTCTGTATGTGTAACGGTGCTACATACCAGCGAACGTTGTATCTACGAACAAATGATCAGACAACAAATTGATAATTTGAGAAGTGTGTCAATAATCTTACAATTAGATGTATAGGTTTTTCGAATTTTAACTTTATATTTTCATTTTATAGGAAGTGTTGTTAACATAATATATAAAATTGTTTCTTACGCGGTATAAAATATATGATTGTTATGATCTATTATTTCTTGTCCGGCATAGTTAGCTAAGAACATGTATAAAAGAATTATGTTTACAATTATAAAGTGAATAAAAAATTCTTCTCTAACATTTCCATACGATAGAGTTTGATACATCTGAAACAATATGTGGACTGCGATTAATGTTTATATATATATATATGCACATTAAAATTAAACAGTTTTTATAGACAAATTATATTGCAAAAGAAAATTAGAAACAGTTGATATGAAACTTTTTTGTTTTATATCTTTTTTTCATATAATTTATAATTTTGATATTAGCCCAATTTAGAATTTTAATTTGGATTCTCAAATATATTCATAGTTCGTTTATTATTTTTTTATTAACAAATTTTTTGAATTATGATATTATATGTCATAATATAAGCCAGTTATGTTTAAAAACTTACTTCAAAAAGGTTGAGACTCAAACAAATCACACAAAATCCTATTAAAAAGAAGAATGATCCCTCAAAGCTTGATATTACAGATTTGGAGAACCTTAAAGAACAAGAAAATATCGTTACATATATTATTAGCAAATATTATCGGATAAATATACCAACTCTATAGCTTTGCAATGAACGTCCACGGCACAAATTATTCCCTTATAAATTATAATCTCGTTCTGCAAGCTATTTTGTAAATTATTAACTGTCATTGCTTGCTCGATACGGTAACTATAAATAATATTTATCTTATATATAGGTATAGTTTCTCTATTTTTTGTTTGAAGAATGGTAAAAAAAATTTTATTTATATCCCAGCAAATATTATAACAGTTATATAACATTGGAGTAAAAAATTAAAATAACAGCTGTTATATCTTTATTATATAATTGTTATATATCATTTGTTTACTGTTGCTATATAATATATTAGCAAACACATATTAGAACAGTTATATAACATTAGAATAAAAAATTAAAATAACAGCTCTTATATATTTATTATAAAACTGTTATATATCATCTATTTATTGTTGTTATATAATATATATTAAAATAGTCGTACTCATGTAATATAATAGTTATATAATTTAAAATTGTTAATATTATATTATTTTATTGGGTAAATATAGCGAATAGGCGACCCAGCCCCAATGACCTTGACCTTGACATATGTTATCAAGGACATAATTCTGAGTAACTTTTTCTTCTAATTTAATCGTCGCTGGTTGCTTATTAAAAAGTTATTAACAGAAAAAGTTTGAAATATACCAAAGTACATGCACGGACAGAAAGCACGCGCGCGCGCACACTCACACACACACGGGGGGGTGCAAGGGGGGCCTTCGGCAGGTACAATGTAGCATGTACTTTATAAGTTGTAAAGCGAGGTCCACCCTGCCTACCGGCGGGGTGGGTGCGGGAGAGGGGCCGAAGGCTCCTCTTGCACTCCCCCGTGTGTGTGTGTGTGTGTGTGTTCGCGCGCGCGCGCGCGTGCTTCCTGTCCGTGCATGTACTTTGGTATATTTTAAACTTTTTTTGTTAATAAATTTTTAATAAGCAACGAGCGACGATTAAATTAGAAGAAAAAGTTACTCAGAATTATGTCCTTGACAACATATGTCAAGGTCAAGATCATTGGGGCTAGGTCCCCTATTCGCTATATTTACCTTTTATTGATACATTAAGAACATAACTGTAATAAAATTAATATATAACATAAAAATAGTATTCTGCCGCTAGTTTGTTTGTTTATCGTTATGCGACGCGCAATGCGCATTATCTCGCATTTGAGTTTTAGTCATGAGAATTATATAAAGCTTGCAAAGATTAATTGGCAGGAGATATAAAATGTAATTATTTCGATCAGTTCAATTTCTGATGCAATCCCAACATAGGGAATTCAGATATTGGACTGATTGTTTAGAAATCGGGCAGATAAATGTCCGAAAAAGTCAAAATCATCCGTTTATTGTCTATTTAAGATTAAAATGGAGTTCTAATATTCATATAAATAAAATTTTGTATTTTGCGAATTAAATTATTTAAAATAAATTATTAAATTATTTATTTAACTATGTTACCAAGTGTTTTTGTTATGTAATGTATATATATATAAAGTAATATTTATAATTGCAAACTTTAGAAAACGTATATATGTTAAAATGAAAAACATCTATATATACTATATTATTATAAATACATATCTATGTAATGTTTCTGCACCTTCTTGTGCTGTATTTAAAAGTATATTCAAAAACATTTAAAAATTATGATGTAACATTCATATAACAAAATTATATAAATATCAAATCAGTAGCAATAACATGTTATATATTAATTTTATTACAGTTATGTTTTTAATGTATCAATAATATAACATTATCCCAGTAAGCAAAATGCGCGCAATATGTCAGCAGATTGGCAACAGATTTCCTCAGTTCTTGCTAGCAATTTGGCGTCTGTTATGTCCGCATTAGGCTTATGATCTGCCAGCAGAGCCTGCTTACAGAATCTGACAGCAGATTGGCAGCAGAAACCGAGCAGGATCTGCTAACATGATTTGACGTCAGATTGGTGGCAGAAACCGAGCAGGATCTGCGCGCGTGCAATCTGACGGCAGATTGATGGCAGAAACAGAGCAGAATCTGCAGCTTTTGGCCATTCATATAAAAAGGGGCATTTAAATGGATTTAAAGGGTATCAATGTTAGTTTAATACGATTTTTATGTAAAAAATGAAAAATTGAATGCAACATTATTTTTATTAATAATATTTTTTATATATTATATATTGCGCGCTTTCTACTTATGCACTAAATTCTAATTATATATACAAAAATTATACACTTAAATTATATATACAATTAAACATTTGTAAATATTTATAAATATAAAATTCTTATATATCTATAAAATTATAATATTAATATCTAATTAATCTAATTATATCTAATATTTAATTTAAAAAATTTAATTTTAATTTTTTATGTATATTTAGAGCCGGATTGCCGGATTTTCCGATCGTCGTGATGAAGCTTCTTCGTTCGTCATGATGAATCTAAACAGATAAGAAACAAAAAATTAAAAATTTATACGGTACACATTTTTTACGTATATTTTTTATCGCGCACCTTATTGCTTTCAAATAAATGAATATATAGAGTATATAAAATTTAATATTCTTTTCTAAAATTATATTGAACTTTAAGAACTATATATTTGCAACACACGATATAAAATATACGCGAGAACACTTTAACAATATTAATATTATAGGCGTAGTACTATGAAGAGCGGTACGATTATAATATTAAAATCGAGAGGCAAAAACTAACGTGTCTGGTACTAAAAAGTACCGATTGATACATATGTACACATATATATATATATATATGGAAAGTTTTTTTTTTAAATTTGGCGCTGAGAAGTGCCGATTATTGCGAAAGTTGCGAGATGATCCAACTCGAACGAATAAAATTGGCACTGAAAAGTGCCGTTTACTCTCCTCGAGAGAGATGCGATCTCAACGACATACATACATATATATATGTAGACCAAACATTCTATCCAGAAAATGAAACTGCATATGACTGAAACAGATAGCTGTTTTAAGTGGGATAAACACATAAAACAGCTATCTGTCTTAATTATATCCAGCTTCACTTATTACTGTACAGAATATATAAGAATGCTACATATATAATATGTATATATTGTTGAATCCACTGATCGCGTGATAGTTCTCCTCCTCCTCTTCCTCCTCCTCCTCCTCCTATTCCTCCTCCTTCTCCTCCTCCTCCTCCTCCTTCTCCTCCTGGTTCTTCTCTTCCTTCTTTTCGTACAGCTGGTCACATAATTCTTATCGTCTTCCACATTGTAGTCTCTTCATCCTCTTCCTCACGTACTTCTTCCTCTTTTTTCCGATAGCTGCGTTTGACTTGGCGTTACAAGTGCTTGGAAACGTTTCATAAAATAACAACAAAATCTCAATAAAAATAAAAATAAATAAATTTAAAAAAAAATTGTATATTTTAAATAATAAATTGTTTCCAGCACTTGTAGGGCCAAGTCGAATCTATATAGTCTTCCCTCGCGTGGCATAGTTCCCTTGTTTATCTAAAGATATACATAAAAATTTGTCACGTTACGATGAAATTATTAATAAAATTAAAACAAGAAATGAAATCAAAGTTATTACATACTCTATCTAATCGTTGACAGATTCTTGATCCGTTTCGTTCGACCGCTCGTCGTTCCACAAATCCCGTTGAATCCTTGCGCCGCCGCCGTGTGGGATAGTCTTCTTACATGTTCTGCTCCTGTGTCTCTCCTTAGACATTCTCAAAGCCTCCCGCATTTGCATTTGAAATTCAGAGCGCGTTGGTTTTTCAAAATGTCTGTTTTGGCACACGCCATCTGAAAAATAAAGGCAAGTTGCATTATCGTTAAAGATATACGCAATAAAATTAATAATAATGCGTAAAAAAATATAATCGACCTCGTACCATAAATTGCCATAATAAGACGAGTATCATATAGCGATCGATGTCCTTCACGGCCCAACCATGTAAAAGACGACGCAACGGTATCCTTCAAACTTTCCTTTAAAGATATGTTTACGGCTTCTCTCAAATTGTAGCCACCGATGTAACGGAAATAATTTACCTACGTATCAAAGATTAATGTAGTTGTATGTAAGAATATGAAAAATTATAAATACAATTTCTCTTTTTACTTACGGCGTTAGAATATCCATCTTCGTCGATTCCTTCAAAAGCATCCATGTCCGGAAGTGACGCTATGGGGAAGATGGCCGGCTTCCGTGGTGCGCGATGGCGATCTTGGACACACCTTAAAATTTTATCTACAGTGGAATTGACCCGTCTAGAAATAAAATATAAGGACAAATCAGTAGAATGAAAATTTCACGTATAATAGATATGGTATATTAATAGATGTGATACTTACTTCATTTCCGCTTCTATGCTATCTAAGCGTTCGTGTATTTTCCTGTAAACATTAAATAACATTTACAGATTAACTTCTACAGAACAGATTAGCTTCTATAAATATATGTGCATTTTACAATGATATCAAATACATTTTTTTTTAATTACCAATATATTTTTAATAATTATTTTTAATTTATAACAGATAATTCTTAAAACAGGTAACAGATAAATATGTATATATTTACCGAATGTCCGACTTTTCTGGTTGTGTTGAATGATGTTGATGATGACCATATGTACGTGCCGTCGATCCTCCAATGCCGACGTTCCAGTTTTCAGAAGGTATGTCTCTGCGTGTTCTGGAATTTCCACGATGGTCCTGAAACTCTATTAAAGCATTATCAGCATAGCTTATTACCTTCTCTATGTGTTGTGTGTTATAATTTTGTGTGAGTGGTTGTGACGTTTGTGATACGTGAGTATTATGAGACAACGAGCATGATGGTTGAACGTTTATGTATGATTGAGTATGTGTATGTGCTTGATCGTTTATGTGCGGTTGAATGATCGTATCGCGTTGATCGAATGATTGAAAGTTCGCATCTAATTGAGTAATTATGGGTGAATGAATGTTTGTGTTTGATTGAGCAGATACATGTGATTGAATGTTTGTTTCTGGTTGAACGTGTGTGTGCGATGATGTGTAATGTGTAAAATAATTGTTATTATTATTATAATTGTCCTTATTTGGATAAATAGAATCTTCCTCTTCGAGACTCATCCTTATATCGTGGATATCTTCTTGGACCTCCACAGCACTGGTTGTTGTTGCGACCCTTTTTGGTTTTGGAGGAGCATCATCCGAAGACGTCGTTACATATCGCGACGGTTTGGAGATGACTCGCTTCGGTCGTTCGGACATCTCTAGCTATGTAAGTACAAAAATATATATGAACATATTTTATTACATAATATGTAGAAAATTTATGTAGTTGCAGCAAAAAGCGAAATGAGTTTTTTGAAAATAATTTTTCTAACCAAAAACATTAAAACTTTTAATTATACCTTTTTATAAAAGACACGAAATTATAAAATAAAAATATTGTAATTATATATATAATTATGATATTAAAGAAAAAATATATAACAATATTTTATACGATAGCTATAATTTTTTTAATATGAATTATTTTATTATTTTATTATTTAATACAATTAGCATTTAATATAATATTAAAAATGATATTTTATGTAATAACTCTTTGTATCGTTAATAGTTTATGCGTTTTTGTCTCCTCTCTAAAAATTATAATCTTTTTTTCTCTCTTTATAAATTATGTTGAATCTGCTTCTTAATATATATATATTAAATGCAATTTGATAAAAAATATTACAAAGACAGAATATTAAAACGATAACAATACGTTGAAGAGATATCTTTGAATCGCAAATCGACATAGCGAGAGTATTAAGAAAATTGATGATAAACGTGCAAATATAATGCACGAAACTTAATATGAAAAGCAGAAGGAAATGGGAACCGTAGCAGAAAACCAAAAGATTAGGCAACAAAATAGCAAATATATACAATGGCATCCAATAACAAGTATATGCAAATGTTTAAAAAGAATGTACAAACAAGGTAGTAAGAAAGTAAAGAAAAAAAAAGTATTATAAAACACGATGCAAGAAAGAAGAGTACCATATTTTAGGACCTTAATAAAAATAAAAATCCGAAAAATTCACAAAAATAGATCTTACATCCTCTTACTATGTATAAAGCAGCGATCATATATTGCAACGTTTCCAAATGAAGATTCTTTCCATCATTGTCCATCGATGATGTACAATTCGAAAAAGGCATTCTATAACATTTCGCATTAACTTTGTCCAAATGAATAATATATATAAGAATTCGCTGCTTAATGTTGTACACTTATACTCGAAAGGCCAAAGATACTATATATAGCGATATCGTACAAATTTTGCACAATGTTATGCCGTTTCTGATTTAAGACATATCCCACCTATTCTGGCTATGTCACCGATAATGTTTATTAATTTCCGTGAGACAGATAATTTAATATTATTTCGTTTCATGTTTACATACATATTATATCTTAAATGTTGCAGCTGCAAAACGATGTCTCTTATCACTGCCTCTTCTTGCTTCTTACTTCTTGAAATCACTGCGAACAAAGAAATCTTCTCACTGCAACGACAGTTGATCTCAAAATGATAGAGGATAGAGCCCGCGACCACGACCCGCGACACGTGCACAATGGCGTTTAGATTGCGACCAATCATAGATTTAGGTAATTTGGCTCAGCCTATCCGAGAGCAACATTGGGTCTGTTCTTTATAGCTGAACTAGTGCACATGAGCACATGTCGCGGCTCTATCATTTCGAGTTCAACCGTCGTCACAGTGAGGTGAATTCTTCGTGTTCGCAGTGATTTTAAGAAGCAAGAGGCAGTGATACGAGACATCGTTTTGCAGCTGTAACATTCAGGAGATATATATACGTAGATATGAAACGAAATAATATTAAATTATCCGTTTCACGGAAAGTAATAAATAGATTATCGGTGAGACAGCGTAATAGGGTTATGTCTGAAATCAGAAATAGCATAACTGTGCAAAATTGTTCATCTTCTTCCAATAATATTGAAAATAATATACAAGATAATCATAT